>CM070009.1:19031963-19484463 GCA_036247105.1 Cirrhinus mrigala | reverse complement strand
CACTCTTTTCTCTTGATTGAACCGAGCATCAGACATTAAAGACTGTACACAAATTAACCCTCGGGCCAGTATAGTTCAACAAGCACTCACGTTCACACACCCACACATATGATGAAATGAAAATGTGTTGAATATCTTAATTCTTATGTGACAAAGATTGTGTGATTTCAGCTTAATTTGTGTTTGTGTGTTTGGGGGATGTTGTACTGTGTTTTCTTCAACACACGCTCACGTTCACACACCCACACATATGATGAAATGACAATGTGTTAATTTGTGCTTAATTTGTGTGTCTGTGTGTGTGTGTGTGTGTTTGCTGATGTTGTATTTTCTGATGTGTGTTTTTGAGGTGCGCCTGTCTGACGAGCTGTTGTTGTGTTATCTCCTTCCTCAGGTTGTGTCGTGTCATGCGTTTGTATGTCAGCTCTTGTTGCTACACTGTTACACTGTCTTCCCTTGTTCGTGTGTTGTCGTGTGTGTGCACTGTAATCCATTCGGTGTTGCTGTGACTTCTTCCTCCTCCTTCTCCTCCCTCGCGGTGACCTTTCACCTCAGTAGCGTGCCCCTCAGGTCTTTGTAAAGAGTTTCAGTCCTCACTATACTGCCGTTCAAAGGCAAAACACAGCAACTACATATTGCATAATTCATCTGTAACTAAAAGAATTTGGCTTAACTAGCCAAAAAGAGAGTATCAAATCAGTGAAGCCGATTTCCCCAGTTCCATTGCTGGCGTAGTTATTTTGTTTTGCCTTTGTAGGGCTGTATAATTGCCATCCCACACTATATTTACCACTAGAAAGGGCTCAAAAGAGGAATGCCTTTAATGCTTCAGGGGTTTAGGTGAACGGTCACTGAGAAGGGTTGTGTTTTATTTGCATTTTCTGTTTTATTTTTTGAATAAAGCTGGTTTCTTCTCTCTCCTGGAACTGCCCTCCACTCTGGGGTCCAATGACCAGTGTTTCATCACAGCCAGCAGATGAAAACCCTTCATTATATGGACCAAACACTGTGAACTCCAATATTCTAGCCATGAATAGAGAACAAATGCTGGATAGGGCTGTGCTGAAACACTGTGCTCTGACGCTGTTAGGATGTGTGCTACAGTCCTGTAGTCTATCTGATCAGGGACACAATTCTGCCTCACATATACACTAAACATCAGGTGAGCAGAGACAAATGTGTCTTGTAGACTTGAAAGAGATGCACGGACATGTATAGAGTGAATTTAAAGTGAGATAAAAAAAAAAAAACACGGACACTAAAAAGCTCAGCAAACACATATACTGATACCCACAGACACAGGTAAGTTCTTGTAGGGCTGTAATGACATACCTGGGCTGTTGCCATGGTAACCGGACACTGTAAGGGCTGTGATGCGATAGTTACAAATCAACACTGCAAAGTTTTCATGCAGTAAGACCCAAATCAGGGGTAAATGACTGTTTTTTTTGACTGTTACCTTTTTTCATTTTCACACTGTGGTCACAGAGCCTCTTCAAGTACACTTTCAATTACGTTGACGAATGCAAAAGAGCACGGGTCAGGAAAGGTCAAAAGTTTTTCTTTTGGATGTTTTCTCAATTTTTTTCTTTCTAGATTCCATAATATTGACCTGTATGAATGTATATTTTTATGTTGTATGAACGCATATCTGAGGGTTTTCTTTCAGTTTATATTTGTGCTGTTGCTTTTCAGTGTGGTCTGTTGGTATAGATGTTTTAAAATAGTTCAACCCAAAATGGCATTTCATTTACTCACTGTTATTTCAATCTAGACCCGTATGACTGACTTTCTAAAGTGGAACACAAAAGAAGATGTTTGTCAGAATGTCTAAGCTGTTGTCTTCCATACAGTGTGTGATTAAAGTAAGGACCAAAAAAGCAGCATAAAAATATAAAAGTGATCCATATTACTAAAGGCTGGAATACAATACGTGATTGTTTGGTTTTGTTGGATCAGTGTGTTAACCAGCGTCTGTTGCCGTTGGTTGGCTCGTTTTCGCCGATTAAACTTGTTGAACTTGTTACACTAGTGCGTTTTTGTTTTAAAACAGCATTTTAAAATGAAAATGATCCTCGTCTACACTGCTGTTTTTACTGCATTTCGGAAAAAACGCAAAACGCGTGTCACATGACCATTTAGGCTGCATACGTTATCATGGATGTCTTATTTAAGAGAAATAACCGTAATAAAATTGACTTATTGTTTGGGGCATAAAAATACTGTAATTTCTTTCTTTTTTTATTTGCAATTTAACGGTCACTTTTCTTAAATGAGCCTCTGAACAGAGACGCAACAAATGATCATGATGTTTTTTGTTTACATTGTCGTCAATGATACACAGAGCAAATGTGGGCAGACACACCATCATTTTCAAAAGTCTCAGTTTTGGTTCATTTACACTGAAACGCAACTTCGGAGTTTTCAAACTATAACGAGGTCTGTGGCGCTTTCAAAAATCTCAGTTTTCGAGGGGCGAAAATAGCAGAATAGTGTAAACCCCTGGCGTAACTGTAGCAAAAGTTATACACTTTACAACTAAAATTCACTAGTGTAAACGTAGCCTTAATATCCGAGAAGTGACGAAGGCTACTGCAATTGATTGTCTGTCGGTGTTGATCTGCATTTCTCAGTTGTTAGGAGTCGTATGACAACTGAAAACAATGTTTTCTAAAATTGGTTCTAAATATGAAACAAGTTTAATATCTTCTGATTGTAGCTAATAAAAATTGTGCCTGTCATACACTACATTATTTTCGGTGAAATCTTTTACCTAAATCTGCACTGATTCTAACTTTTGGCACCTAGCGTTGACTCATGTAGTGTATTCCAACCTGAATGCTCTATATTTCAAAGGGGACATCAGATGCCCATTTTCCACAAGTTGGTATGATTCTTTGGGGTTTTCATGAAACGTCTGCAACATAATTTGGTTAAAATTCCTCAATGGTCATGTAAAACAACACCCTTTTTACCTTGTCAAAAACAGCTCTGTTTACAGCAGTGCATTTCAGTGCATGTCTCTTTAAATGATAATGAGCTACTGCTCACTCCACCCATCTTTTACGTTTAGACTCTTATGTCCACTTTTACTTCCGACTACGATGTTGTTGCTTGAGCTCGAAGAAAATGGCGGACAGCATATAACTGGCTGAGGGCAGAAATATGCTAATATGGGACAGTCCGTCCATGATGTCATACTGCTCAGAAAATCACAACGGCTTGATAATTGAGACAGTTTTGGGGGGTTAAAAAAAAAACCCCCAAAAAATTAATTAATTTTATCATTGTAATGCGGTTGTGTCCACACACTGCTAAGACAAATTTATATGCGAACACCATGTAAAAGTCGATTTTGCATCCAGTGTCCTTTTTAAGTACTCACTGAATATCTTGCCTTGGCAGATGTAGTCATTCACTTTCATTATTTGGAAAAGAGCAGCTTGGACATACTGCTAAAATAAAATGGTAAAAACGGCACAGGAATGTGAGTAAATGATGACAAAACTTTAATTTATGGGTGAACTATCCCTTTATATCCAGTCACTCTCCTAAATTACCACAGCATGTATTCTTTTTTTCTTCTCCCCACTCGAACTTCTGCCTCTTTCTGTTTTTACCTTCTGCCCTCTCACTCCTTCCTGCCCACTGTTGCCAAGGAAACAGTGGAAGAGAGCATTCTGGGATTAAGCGAAACATGACGAAATATAAAATGAAGGGGTTAAAGATGGTTCAAGCTAAGAAATGACATTTGGGCTCCTAAAACCTGGCAAATTGGTTAACGTTACAACCTTAACATTCAGGCGTCCACTTACTCCCAAGATGCACTTAGGTGATTACTATGATTATTTTATTGCTGTTTTGCCCCTGTTCTTTTTTTGTTTCTTCTTTGGCCCCCTTTTATCAATCATTTATCAAGTCTAAAGTGCTCTTTTGATGTGCTGGGGTTTTTGTATTTTATATTTTGAGTACACTGAGAGCTTTGACACATACCCTTGGGCCCTGCCATTGACTGACTCTGGTGGTGAGGCTAAATGTGTAAGAGCTGCAGTCTGGATGCTGGCCACAGCACACTGACTGAGGGCATTGTGGTCATCTTCCTCTCCAGCCATTGTCTTAAAGCGTAGAAATAGTACTGCACTGCAGGGCTGCAGTCACACCCCTCTTTCTCTCTCTCTTTCTCTCCCTCCCATTTCTCTCCCTCTGCAGACTGATTGATTTTCCCCTGTACTCCCATTTAACCTCACTTCTGAATCTCTGCTGTAACCAGAGAACCTGAGGGTTCTCTCTCCAGGGCTCTTGATAAGCTAGACCTATTCATTATCAATTTCACCATATCATGTATCGCTATGTGTATAAACAGCCTCATGTCCTTCAAATCATTTCTAAAGTTGCCACAAAACCTTTACTGGATTCTCTCTCTCTCTCTTTCTCTCTCTATACATATATAAACGTTGTATATATATATATATATATATATATATATATATATATATATATATATATGCATTCTATACTGCTAAAATAGTTGTATTACATTATAAATGAGTCAATACGTCCATAGTATGGCAGTCCAGAATGATTACCAGCAACCAAATTGGCACAACTGCTGATTGCAACTACTCTTTCATGCTATTTTCTAGTCATTCAGCAGTTCCCACAAACGTTGCAGCCAACTGTCAGAGTTCCAGGTTGCATCGGTGTGAGAATTTGACTGCAGTGCAGTAAAAATTGAGTGCCGAGATATGGCTGAGAGGTTGCTGGCCTGGCCGATAATGCTTCCAGAGGGGTCAATGCTTTCATTTTGTTCAGGTCACTGCCCCTCGAGGGACAGAGAGCGAGGGGGAGGGGCCTCATCTGATGATGAGGGTTTTTTTGCAACACATCTCTCATATAGGCCCTAAATATATTTTTTTAATACTTATATGTTTTCTGTGTAAAGACATACTAAAACATATGTCGAGCACTAATTATATAATGAGGTTTTGCATTATTTAGTTTTTGGCGGGCCAGACTGCTGGATTCAATCATTGTCTGCAGTATTTATTATTAATTGTATTAAAAATAATACATTTTTCAAGTGATAGATCCACTGCATTTAACTTTAGTATGACTGAAGCCTGAACAACATTACTAGTTGAAGTGAAGAAGAAAAAATGCCTAAAAAGTAAAGAAAAACAGTTTTTTGGTAATTCATGTTACAGTTTCTGATGAATTTTTGATTATTATCTAAGGTTAGTAAATGGTCAAGATATATGTTTGAGAAACAATGTTTTGTCTTTCAAATCAAATTGAATGTGTTGTGTATGAATGGGCTTGACTTTTTCACCATTAGTGACGGTGTACTGCATGTATGACACTATCATACATGATCTGAATGTGAATCTGTGAATATTATTTCAACATTTGATGTTTCACTGTGTCCTCTACTGTCTTAGATGAAATGTCAGCATCCGCTGCAAAAACTCTTTTATTTTCTTGTTTAATTAAATATTTTATTATTTATTATGAATGTAATCCCACCTAGTGGGATATACAACACCCTTACTGTGAACTTCTCTATGTGCACATTGGAATTAATTGTCTATCTTTGACCTTGTTAAATGTCATAAGTTGATATTTCTGTCCATCCTTGTACTGTATATGCAGGTGCTAATTTCTGAATGTAAACTATCCCCTCTCTTCTCACTGCAGTCATTACATACATTACATATTCCTGCTTTCCTTTATTCTTTTTGTGATCATCTTTTCTTACAGTTTGTGTCTGTGTTGTGTAATGTTTGTATACTGTCATTTCGTGTTGTTCTGTGTACTGTTGTGTCGTGTTGTGCTGTGTCTTTGTGTTATTCTGTGTCTAAATCATACATGCAGATGTGATGTATGTGACAACCAGTGTTTGTGTTTAAAGGACGATCAAATATCCTCTGGTGGATATTGCAAATATTAACCCGGACAGAGTCACAAAGATCAAAATATAGTGTGTATGAACTCCGACATGCTATTGAAACTGCATTATAGACTGTACTGCTATAATGCTATAATTCACGTCATAATGCAATTATGTTAAATATTAATTTCCCACAACTAAAAACCATTGACGTCTTCTTTAAAGGCTCAGATTTTCCACACTTGACTTTTGTGATGCAAGTGAAAAAGAACGTTCTTTGACATGCAAATAGACCAAAATTTGATTAAATTGCTCAACACAGTATGTTTAAAATTTTATTTTATTGTTGCTCAATTTCTTAAAAATTCTGCGGTTAATATTTGTGCCACATACTAACAGTCGCCTTCCATCCCACCCCCAGGCCATTCATACAGTCCTCGTAGTGTCACTAAAGTTTGACATGAGGTACGTAAACACAGCAAAGAGGGACTTTCATCTTTGTCAAGTCAAGGGCTTGCCCATACGGATATAATCTATATGGGCTTGTTTGGCATGATTGTTAGACACTTAAACTGTGCTAAGCAGTGAAGATATAATGTTAAGACTCTGCATTTCATGCATTGAGAGAACAACTTCTCACTCTTTGACTATTTTGACAAAGCTTAGCAAACTGAATCTAGCCACTTCTCTATCACAACGAATTGCAGAAGCACAGAGTCTATCAAGCTGAAGTCATGAATTACACCAGTTCACAACACTGTTGTAATTCTTCATACATAACCTCTCACCAAAGCCCTTCAGTGTTGCATGCGTGAGGCTGGTGAGTGTGAGTTGTGCTATTGTGCGTGGGATGGTGATAACGAGTTTAATCGACAGGTCAATGATTATGCTGGAATCATTGTACTGTTAGTAAATACAGAAAATTGCAAAATGTAGGTATATTTAGACTTTTGCTCTTCCATGACCATGAAAGCTCATTTCTTAAAGGGATAGTTTACCCAAAAATGAAAATTATGTCATTAATTACTTACCCTCATGTCATTCTAAACCTGTAAGATATTTTTGATGAAATCCGAAAGCTTTCTGACCCTGCATAGACAGCAGCACAGCTACCACATTTAAGGCCCAGGAAGGTAGTAAGGACATTGTTAAAATAGTCCATGTGACATCAGTGGTTCAACCTTAATGTTATGAAGCTATGAGAATACTTTTTGTGCACAAACAAAAAACAAAGGTGTGCTGCATGTTGTTTACGAGCAGAAGACACACACTGTACATAAAACAGTCTTCGTAAACATGTCTGATGATTTCGACAGAGAGGATGACTTGCAATTTTTTTGCCCAGCCTTACTTATTTAAACCAGAATATATGAGACGATGAACATTCTCTGTCATAACGCCGGCATGAACACGTGTCGAAGACTGACACACACTTTTAAAAAAAAAGGTTCCAAAGGAGTGTTTTTGCAGTGATGCCATAGAAGAACCATTTTTGGTTCCCCAAAGAACCTTTCAGTGAACATTTTAAAAATCTAACCTTTTTCAACTGCATTTGAAAGGTTCCGTGGACATACAGTGTTCTTCATAGAACCATTGATTCCAATAAAGAACCTTTATTTTTAAGAGTGAAATTGTTGAATGGATTCGTTATTTTTGTTTTGTTTGTGCATAAAAAGTATTCTTGTAGCTTCATAACATTACGGTTGAATCACTGATGTCACATGGACTATTTTAACAATGTCCTTACTACCTTTTTGGGCCTTGAACGTGTCAGTTGCTTTGCTGTCTATGCAGGGACAGAAAGCTCTTGGATTTCATCAAAAATATCATAATTTGTTTTCTGAAGATGGACAAAGATCTTACGGGTTTGGAACGACATGAGGATGAGTAATTAATGATGGAATTTAAATTTTCGGGTGAGCTATCCCTTTGAAAATATCTTAAATATTTCTTGTATAGATAACAGTTGATGTACAATTTTCTTTTTCCTCCCCTGCCTTCTCCCTCTTACCTGTTTCAGTTTGTCTGTTTTTTTTTTTTTTTTTGCTTTGTTTTTTCACTTTTTCTTTTAGTTTTACTTTGCTCTATTTTGTGTAGGTATCTAGATCTGTTATTCTAAGTATCTTTAAACTAGAATCCAAAAGTATAGTTGTGTCCAAACGCAATTATTTCCATGTAGGCATTGTCATAAAGCAGCTATTTATGTTAAGAATGGGCTACTAATGATTTTTTAATCGTCACATTTACATCATAATTGTTCAGAGGAAAAAGAGGAAGAAATATTGCAAGTGCCAAAGGTGTACTTATTTCTGTTGGACACATATGCTGCCTAGCCATATTGATCCTAATTAATCCCATTCAGAGAAAGCCAATGCTAATAGCAAGGTCCAGACAAGTCCAGCAATAGGAAGGAAGTGTTTTTATCTGTACGGTGTTTGCATTAAGGGTGCAAGTACAGAATATGACATTCACGCACACATTATTTATTTTCTCTCTGTAAAGGAGCACTCTTATTTGTTACAAACAACAAATAATTCAGTTTAATATGCCTATTCCCTCAAATCCATGGTGGAAAACAGTCACTTTCTGGCTTGCACAAGTGGTCTGGTGTGAGGAACATGATGACCCAGATCTATCTACCATTGCCTTCCTTTGCAGCTCCTATGGGCGATGCTTTGGTGTAGATTTTGAATGACAAGTGGCTGTGCAGCACCCAGTGTCCCAGCAGCCCTCTGAGTCAGACTCACGAACACGCACACACACACATACGCACACACACACACATACACACACTTCCTAACAGAACTACATCACGCAAGGGACTGGAGATAGGATTGCCGACTATACGACAGTAGGACCTTCTTAACACCCCGTGTTTTTCCTTCCTTGTGAGCTTTTGTCTCTTGTTTTGTTCTGTTAAGACTTCTAACTCACTGTGTTTGTGTCCGTGTGGGAAGTTCTCCTGTGTCAGGGGAGGGTTGTCTACTATGTAATGTGCCGGCTCTTCCTTCCATATCCATTCGTGTTGGCTTTTTCAAAAAGACAGCAATATCTGAGTCCAGTTCTCCTTCCTACACAATCAAAAAACAGAGGTAAGCCATGTTTAGTGGTTACTATAACCAGTATTCATATTACTAAGTACAGCTATTTAAACATTTTTGTCAAAACAAAAGTTATTTCACCCCAAACAATGGAAAATTTTGTCATGATTTATTCTCCTGAATGACTTTATTTCTTCTGTAGAATGTAAAAGAAGATATTTTGAAAATGATTTCACTTGTTTTGCCCTTACATTGAAAGTCATTGGGGTCTAAAAACAGACTTTCACTGTATAGACAAAAAACAAAGAGACATTTTTCAAAATGTCTTATTTGTAGATCCACAGAAGAATTAAATTCTTAGATTGACATTTACTAAACTTTCTGGAATAAAAATTTCCTCATAATTTACTCACCTGTATGTTCATGTCTTTCTTTCTTCAGTTGAAAAAAAATTAAGGTTTTTGAGGAAAACTTTCCAGGATTTTTCTCCATATAGTGGACTTCAATGGGGATTAACGGGTTGAAGGTTCAAATTGCAGTTTCAATGCAGCTTCAAAGGTCTCGATCCCAGAGAATATAAATCTCATCTAGCAAAATGATGTATCATTTAAAAAAAAAACCTTTTTAACCACAAATGCTCATCTTGCACTAGCTCGACCTCCCGCATTACGTAGTCATGTTGAAAAGGTCATGTGTGATGTAGGCGGAATTACCGACCTAGGGTTGGGTATCTTTTGAATTTTATTGGTTCCGATTCTGCTTATCCATTACGATTCATTACGATTCCCAGTTTCGATTCCAATAACATAAAAAAGTCCATTAAAAAAAAGTAAAACATTTTTATTCAGTTTTTTACAAAGCTTTCTTTTGTAGCATCAGCAGCCTACAGAACACTTAAGCCTAAAAAGAACATTTACCTATGGTTTTAATTGAATCCAGTTCAAGTTTATTTGTATAGCGCTTTTCACGATACAAATTGTTGCGAAGCAGCTTTACAGAAAATTAAAGTTTCTACAACATATTTAGTTGTATCTTACTAGTGATGACTGTCAAGTTGATGTACATATGGCAGACATGTATGGTAAAAATCAGTTAATGACATAATCAAACAGACAATGAACACTATTAACAGTAATGAATTATATGCTGCAATCAAACTTATACGAAAATTCGGTAGTGCTATATGTTGTTTCAGGGCTGGCATCAGCTGAGGTCCTCTGAGGGGTTGCATCATCTCTTCTTAGGTGTTCTGATCGAGACTGAAGCTTGTGAATTTCTAGTTACTACGGAATGTCAATCCCGTGGCAGAAACAGAGGAACAAATAAAGACATAATTAGCTTAGCTGCTGTTCCAACCAAGCAAAATGATTTGTTTAACCCAAGCTAAAGAATAATAATATGCATTTGATCAGATAAAACTGCAGTACAAGATAATGAGATGCATTATTTGAATGCTTGGCTAAAAAGATGCGTCTTTAATCTAGATTTAAACAGAGAGAGTGTGTCCGATCTCAGAATGTTATCAGGAAGGTTATTCCAGAGTTTGGGAGCCAAATGTGGAAAAAGCTCTACCTCCTTTAATGGACTTTGCTATCCTAGGTACTACCAAAAGTCCAGAGTTTTGTGGCCTTAGGGAGCGTGATGGATTGTAGCATGGTAGAAGACTAGTTAGGTACGCAGGAGCTAAACCATTAAGTGCCTTATAGGTAAGAAGTAATATTTTGTGACTGATGCAGAACCTAATAGGTAGCCAGTGCAGAGACTGTAAAATTGGAGTAATATAATCATATTTTCTTGACCTGGTAAGGACTCTAGCAGCTGCATTTTGAACTATCTGTAGCTTGTTTATTGAAGATGCAGGACAACCACCTAGTAGTGCATTACAATAGTCCAGTCTAGAGGTCATGAATTCATGGACAAGCTTTTCTACATCAGAAACACGTAACGTTTCGTAGCTTGGCAATGTTTCTAAGATGGAAGAATGCTGTTTTTGTAACATGAGAAATATGATTTTCAAAAGACAAGTTGTAGGCTAATGTAACACCCAGATTTTTGACTGTAGAGGAAGTAACGGTACATCCATCTTTTGCAAATTGTAATCCAAGAGATTCTGTGTACTGTTTTTTTGGTCCAATAAGGAAAATCTCATCTGAATTTAATAGGAGAAAATTATTGCTCATCAAATCTTTTACATTTTTAACAAACTCTGTTAACTTCGATAATTTAGAAGTTTCATCTGGTCTTGTTGAGATATATAGTTGAATATCATCAGCATAACAATGGAAACTAATCCCATATTTTCTAATAACATTACCAAGGGGCAGCATGTATATTGAAAATAGTAGAGGACCTAGAACAGATCCTTGTGGCACTCCATACTTTACTGGTGATAATTGAGAAGACTCCCCATTTAAATAAACAAAGTGGTAGCGATCGGGCAGGTAGGATCTAAACCATCTTAAAGCCTGAAGACGCGCATCGCAGATCTAGTGCAAGATGAGCATTTGTGGTTGAAAAGTATATAAATTAAAAAAAGAAATTAGAAAATGGCCAATTGTTTCGCTAGATAAGACCCTTATACCTCGGCTGGGATCATGTAGAGCCCTTTGAAGCTGCAGTGAAACTACAATTTGGACCTTCAACACGCTGATCCCCATTGGAGAAAAATCCTGGAATGTTTTCCTCAAAAACCTTCATTCTTTTCGACTGAAAAAAGAAAGACATGAACATCTTGGATGACATAGGAGTGAGTAAATTATCAGGAAATTTTTATTCTAGAAGTGAACTAATCCTTTAAAAGAACTGGGATCATAGTGGTAGAACAACACAATACAAATAAACCATTTTTAGTGAACGCCCCTTCAAGTCATTTGAAATCTGTCCCAATTTATTATTATAACCTATAAAGAGATCTGAATAGGAAATTTGTAATCAAAACAACACTGGACTTAAAAAAAAAAAAAAAGAAGACCAACTGAACTCTTTAAGAAAGTTTGGCCACCCTTCAGAAATCAGAAGTTTAACAAAGCCAGAAATGGATGTGGAAGGAAAGCTTTCAGGCACTTTCGGGTCACGTGAAGCTGTTTTAAGTCCCTATTAATCTACTGAAACACTCTTATGTGTAAAAGGAAGACGAATTTGCTGCTAATAATGGAAAGACATTTAGTCTGAAACGCACAAGCTTCACCTGGCCCGCAGTGCTGAGTGAGGCTGCTTTGACTAGACGGAGCTCCTCTGCTACTCCTATGTTGGACTCCAGTGCTAGTATCCGAACGCAGAGTGTTCCGTCTGAGACTGGGTCAAACACCTGGATGCTAAACTCTTCACCGCACTATTGGTCTGAGTCAGCAATCAGGTGCTTCATCCACCTGCTCTTTTACACATCTGCTCTTATCTCTCCCTGAAAACTGTATGTGGCTGCGACTAAAAGGGAGTTTTTTTTAATACTGCTGTGCCATAACAACAACAACAAACAACAAAAAAAGAATTTGACAAGAAAACTTGATGACATTTCATAACTCTCATTTTCCTGTTTTGTCCTTGTCTCTGTCTCTGTCTCTGTCTGTCCCTGTCTGTCTTTCTGTCTGTCTGCTTCTGTGTCATTTACATCCGTTTCATTTTGTCATTCTTTGCTTTTAAATTTGTTTTTATCCTTACCTTCCTCTCCCCTGATTTTTGAACTTCCATTTCGTCATGAATCCAACGGTTGCTTCCATAACGATTCCATTCATTCTCTAATGTATGTAATCTATCCATTGAACATCCACCGGATTTCTCGGTTGGTAGCTGCCGGCTACGAGAAGTCCCGCAGCCTCAATAACATCTCGGGGATGACAGGGGCTCCCCTGCGCCTGACCCCCATCACCCCCATCAACAACCCACCCTACGAACCCTACGAATCCCCCGGCCCCCTACGCCGCTGCCGATCCCCCATACCCTCCATCCTGTAGCACACCTTAGCAAAATAAGCGGAAAAAAGACACTCACGCACCATCATACTGCAATAGTATTAATAATCACGATAACGATGCTAAGTACTCACTCCATTGACCGGACAGGGTGGGGGTACACAGCACTCTTTTTAATATCTCATGCCTCAAAGGGAACGGGATGAATTTGTTTAGGGATTTAGAGCTTTAAGTACTAAAATGACTTCATTGCATATACTTCAGGCAATATTTCAGACAGGCAACTAAAAACAATTATATGCTGTAACGTCAGCAAATTATGCCTTATTATCAAAGATAAATAAGTTTAAAAAAAAAAAAAAAAAAAAAAAGCAGCACTGAATATTCTTAGAATAAAACTCCTTACTGGACAGCGACAAGCACCCTGTAGGAAATCCACCCCTGTAGTTGAATGACAGTAGCCGGCTTTTCCTCACGATCCCGCCTGATTGCTGGTTGTATAAAAAACGAGACTGTGATCCAGCAGGCTTATTCATCGAGTACTAGTCGCTGAGATCAGCTTTGATACACCATAATAGGCCTTGAAAATCCACTTCATATCAAAGCTTGGAATGATAAAGGTCATAGGTCACAGACAAATGTGCAAGTAGTTCAAGTGCATGCTAGAAAAGACGTCAGTTAGGCAAGTAGTCTATAACTAAACTCCCAATCCCCTTTAACTGCTATTAAGGTATGAAAATAAAGCACCGTTTGCTGGACTGATTAGAATTAAAAGATAATTTGGGCTAATTTGACTGTGATGAAGGAGTTTGATGGTGATTCAGGCCACAGAACGTAATAAGTATTATGATTACGATAAACACAAGGACACTTGGCATAATTTAATCACACACTGACTATTTCCTACAGCAACATTTATTGTCACAAGCGTTATTATAATTACGCTTTTTATTTAGAACAAAGTAAATGCTTCAACCATTCTTGTGCAATATTATGAACTCTGACCCTGAGAAGCTGGAGATGAATCTTTCAAACTTCACTACGTATGACTATTAACTTTAGCAACTAACAGAGAGACCGGGAACTGATCGTTATTTAAAAAAAAGAAGCTATTTTTGTACGGACATTGCGATTCGGATTCGGGTTTGGAGCGCGGGCGGCTTTGAGTTGACATTTTGGGAGGATGGGATATTGTTCTGTTGCATGGAGATCTACAATTCCGTTTGGTTTTTGTATTTTGACTCTCTGCGGATTGAACACCGAGTACCACGGAATGAAAAAGAGCATTGGTCTGGACAAATGGCGGGATAAAAAAATAAATAAATAAATAAGGAGGAGCCATTTCTAATAAGGGCCTATAACCTTCTGCACTTCTTCGGGACCCTTTTCGATTTGTATACTAGTGCATGAAGGAACTAACTGTCTTTAAAATATATCCTTTCCTTACTATGGTATTTCCTCATTAATATGAAGACATATCAAGCTGAACTGCACTCCTCACTGCATATCCGCATATCCTGGGGCTGTGGTGAACCAGACAGTGGCCTCAAAGATTCCCTACTTTACTAAGGGCAAGAATTAGCTGGACCTTTTCGTCATCATCACCATCATCATCATCATCATCATCATCATCCTCATCATCATTGGCATTACCTTCCCTCATCATATGATCATTTTCTGATTACTGTTATTCCTCTAATTTGAATGCAGTAGAAAATCAGTTCAGTTTGTTTTCTCTTTGGTCCCCTTCTTTTCTTTCTCTGTTCTTTTATTTTATTTTATTTTTATTTTATTTTTTACCTGCTCTGTCTCTTGGATGCTGACCTTCGTTCCAATATAAAGGAGGGAACATTGAATGGATGCTGGATTGACAGCGGTCAGTAAGAGAAGAAAAAGAAAAGATGACAAAATGAACTGAGCCATATGTTTCACTGTGGGGGGAAATTTGTGTCGATCTGCTGCATATTCGAGTGCACAGATGCAATACACACCTCTGGTGAAGATATCTCTGCGATGGCAGCTCACAAAGCTTCTTGTTGTCTATTTCTCCATGTGAAACAACAGACAACCTGGGGTACAAATGACAAAACTTAGCATTACTTAATCAGATGATTTTATTGTCATGCAACTGAAATATTTTACATACCCATGTTGAATCATTTATTAATTACTCATCTGTAATCATTCTTCTGAATTAAGCTATATATTGTTTGTTTATTTGCATTTAGGTTTTGATTTCCACATGTTTTTGCTATTGCCACTTTACTTGTTACACTCCTGTTTCCCTCCTCTCTTCTTTCCCGTTTAAAGTAGTTCACTGCTAGAGTGAAGAAAGTCACAGAGGTTGTTGATTACATGGAGTATCTGCATGGCAGCAGCAAACTAATGTGTGGCACTGCTTTAATGAGTAAAAAACATTCATCAGTCGTCTGCATGTGCGTTGCACTGCTTTATGTACATGCTTCATATACATTGAAAGCCTCAGGAGAGTGAGCGAGGGCCATCTGGTGGATGTACTGTATGCTATGCCACGTGTGATTTGTGTGGAGTGTTCAGTGTTTTAGGGAGATTTTCAGATCAGTGTTATTTTTTTTTTTTTTTTAGCCATTCAAAGACGAAACACAGCAAGTGCACGTCAATTTTATTGAATCTGAGCATCGAGTCAAACCCATCCGACACACATCATAGTTTAAGAGAGCATAACTTAATTTTTAAAAATATGCATTGACTGTGTTTTGTCTTTGCATGGCGGTGAGGCAAATTACCTAACAGATTTTTAATTCTTTTAAAAGGTGTGTATTAAAAATGTATGTAACGAGTGCAAGCGTGCATTATTTATAGTCTTAAATTCAGACAAATGACCTTGTGTGTTTAGAGGGAGAGAAAGAGGAAGACTAAAATGCCTGTGTGATTCAGGTCCAGCCGAAACACCGTTTTATTTCTCGCCTTGTGTCTCCTCCATGTGCTTCTCCTCCTCTTCATCTCTCTTTTCATTTCCTTTCAGTGTTTTAATGCTCTTTATGAGGGTGTAGAGTTCAGGTCTTAATGATATGTGCAGTTTTGAAGGTTGACTTTGTAATTTCCACATGCATGGATTTCTATTGCGAGCAATAAGGAAATTATAAGTCTGTATGTGTTTTGATAAGAAAATGTATTTTAACATGTTTGTTGATACGAGTGTGTACATATGGATGTGTGTATTCATATGCACATGCATATTAATGATTTGCATGAAACAAATGTACAAACTTTTTTTTTTCTTCCATTGATGTTTTGTTACCAAATCTGTGGGGCGGGGCTTAGTTTTGCATGCTAAGATGCTATTGGGTGGCAGAGACCATTACAACTGTTGTATTGAATGTGGGGTTTTGAATGTGCTTTAACTATGTACCTAAGTTCTCTTTTCTTTGTTAGACATCCAAAGCATTGCAGATTGTCATTTTATGATTTATTCTTTTTCATCTTTTCACAGAGAACTATTCTGAAAGCCCAGTGCTTATCAGATATATGCAAAAAGAAGCAGTAACTGTGAACTAAGACTAGAACAGAAAATCCACTTCTTCCTTCACAAATACATTCCCAAACGAACACCTGAGCCCCCGAACCAGCTTCAGCTCCCGCACAAGTCCATTTTAGTTTGTATTCTCATCTCACGGCATCATAAACCTCATTCAATCATCTTAGTTTTGCATTATTAATGAGCAGATAACCAGTTGCGTTCCCCTCGCTCGTGTTAACCTCAGCTCTAGCCCCCTCTGCTGGTTAAACGGGGGACGAACTGACGTAGCATTCGCTGTTGTAGATCATAAGCACTCCTTGGTCACTTTAGAGGCTAAGAATATGGATTTCAGCCCTTTGTGTTTACCTGTTATATTTAAGATTAATGAAAAGATTCTTTAGGCATTTATTTGAAGCAGAAGGATTGATATCCTGTTCTCTCTTGTGCGTCACTTAACACCGATCAGAGCAGAGAGGTAAGAGGCTAAAGCTAAGAAGTCTGCTCACTGCAGTAATGCATGTTTCCACACATACAAGATAGCTAGTGCATTTTGTGGTTTCCCTGTGTGTAGTCTATCCGTTAAGGCGTAGTCAGGGTGAACAGAGTGGATGGGATGGCTCCACTTTATCCCTTTATCTCAGTTCTAAAGTTGTGACGTGAACGAGACAGGCCTGCAACTAGTTAGCGTAGTTAGCGAATGCCCTGATAAGCATAGGCTGCATGCGATCACGGAGGACGGTGTAAATAATTCTCCTGTACACAAACTGCATGTGGAGTTAACAGCACAGAAACGATCGTTTGATTCAAATGCGGCATTTGAAACGGGGAGAGCAGGTCGAGTTTTAAACGATTTTACCGCCATTTTCCAGTATCCTCTCTGTTTCTGACTTACGCTCCCCTGTCACTACTCAGGTAAATCTCTTTTTGTTCGTCAATACCAGTGCTTCCAAAATGATGTCATTCGAAACAGAGAGGCAGATGAGAACACCCCGTGTACGCATGCATTTGTGTAAATTCGAAATTACGTCTTTTTTTTTTGGATTCAGACGCTCATTCCAAGTCTTCCCTTTTCCACAGTGTCCTCCTCATCCGTCATTTCCATCATTTCATTCCCAACTCTTACTGCTTCCGAATAACAACCAAAAAGCCCGGATGACATTATGAGAAACTGAGGAAAAATAATGAGTGTTTTGTTTTTAAAAAAAACGAACTTTTCGAACATGGTCTGCCATAAGTGGATTACAAAAACAAACAAACCTGTATGTGGAATCAGGACGCAACCAAAATCAGGAGATGAAAGCATGAGGGTCAGATGGACAGATTGTGTGTTTGGGGAACAGAATTTTGGGAGGATTGTCAACAAATGAAGAAAGGTCGTCGTGAAATGGAGGACAGTTTGGGGAAGAAAGAAAAAAAGCAAAGAGAGGAGGAAGGGAGCTGAACGCTTCTCAGTGTAAGAATGTGTGTATGGTGTTCTGTGCGTCACACTACGTGTTTTCATGTGATGTGCCTGACTGTGTGCTTAGTGTTTTGAGTTTCTTTGTGTGACACTTTGTTTTCCCGCTCTTTTCTAATGTTTGGCGCTGTGCTCAAATGGTGCACTCGCTCTCTATTCCCTATGCCAGCTTCACTGTTTGGTAAACTATCAAAATACGGGCACTTCATGGGGAATAGCGAGTCGTCTTGTGTGAAGGGGATCCACTGATGTACAATGAGCTTTTGCTTCGTTCTGGTCCATCCTAGAGGGCTGGCAAAATCAATGATTGTTAATCACTTCTATTGACTTTATTGACATAGAACAAGATTTTGTGGCCCTCAACGACTGGAACTTTTCAGCTTCGTGTGTGTGTTTGTTTTTGTGGGTGTGATTCCAAGAGTCTTGCATTCGTGTGTTTTGTTTTTGAGCGCATGTTATGACAGGCTTTGCTATGAGTACATTGGTATTTAGGAGACTTTATGAAAAGAATCCTCTATGGACGTCACTCCAAAACAATTGTGTGTTTGGCTTCTTTAGCTTTGGCTCTCACAGTCGCGCGGTCCGAAACGACCGGCGTCTGCGAAAGCCTCTAGCAGTTTGTAGCTTTTAATGCGTTTGTATTGAGGCGATGCGACGTGTGACGCCATACTGATTTCTCTGTCCTTCGTTTTCCTATTCCCCCTCTCTTTCTGTCTTTCTCTGTTCTTCCCCACAGTGCTGAGCTTCTGAACTGCCCCTTTTCTAAAGCTCCCCAACCGCAAAACCTGTCCAGAGGCAATCCCCAGGGTCACCGCAGGATTAGAGACGGCGAAAGAGAGAAAACGAGAGATGAAAGGAGTGCTTCGCTAAACCGACTTGAAGAAAACATAACGCTCTCCATCTCTCCATCACTAATTTTAAACCCCTACGTAGGTGCAATAAACTGGGAGGATGTGGAACACATTCTTCCTGCAGGGATCGCTGGCCTTGGAAATCGGGTGGGATTCAGCATACAAACTGTAGTATGTCCTGACTCGACCTGGTGGAAATGGATGCAATTTTAAAATGACCGGAACTATTTTTGTGGGGCGTTCCACCATGCACCTGAACGTGGACAAAAAAACCCTCAAACCAGTCTCGACACACGTAACGTGTGGAAAAACACTCTTCATGCCCTTCAACGCTATGCAATTCAACAAGAAGTTCATCAGACGCTTCAATCGAACAGTTTATCACCCAAACCTGTATCTTTTGGAAATCTTGCACGTGCTTTAAATGAAAATAGACAGCGGCGTCATCGGCCTGCCATGTTCCTATAACGTACTGTTTCCCCATTCATCTAATTGGAAATCTTGTTCAGAGTGTCCTTCTCAGGGCTCACGGAAAGGTGACTTTGTCCGCAATGAAGAAAAGAGCGTTAGCCTCTCTCTTTTCTCTCTCTCTCTCTCTTAGTTCAGCTCTCTGCATCTCAGCATTTCTGTTCCACTGTAGATGAACTGCATGGCATGAATGAAAAAAAAAAAAAAAAACAAAAACAAACAAAACAGAGAAAGATGGTAGAGATCATGCTGAGAGGAACAAGAGGACGGGACCGCTCTGTTTGCATAGTACAATATGCGTGACTCTGGATCAGTGGATGGGGTCACTTTCTTCACCTTCATGTGGGGAACGGAAAATACAACACAAGTGCATGATACCTGTTGAAGGACAGAGGGGTTTTTAAGTGGACTGGGTGAACTTTGAACAAACGCTGAAAAAAAGAGAAAATTAAAAAATGCATTTTTCTCACTTTGTTTACCAGCATGACTAAACTGCATGACTTCTGCAAGCCCTGAACCCCAAATTAGAGGGCTTGAAATCACTAAACGCCGAAATCAAATGGAAACAAAAGTTTATGCTAAATGCTACAAAATTTAGAAAAAAAAAAATATATTTAAAAAAAGAGAGGCTCTATATTTTGTTTTTGTTTTTTTTTTAATACAAAAAAAAAAGAATAATGTAAAAAATATATAGGATCGCAAGATTCACAGTTTTGTTGGATAAAAGATTAACAAACCCCACTGAGTCTAGCTGAATGACGAGAACTACTCATGCTCCCTCAATGGCTTCAAGTGACATTTCTTCCCTTCTCTTTGTCCGCCTTTTCACCTTTTACTTGAACTTTCCTGGCTCTCTGCTCTGCCCTTCACGATCTCCCTCAGTCATGGCAGCCTCCAGCAGTGGCACGACAGCTCCTCTGGAGAACTCCGACACCTACAGGGCTCTTTACTTTTGACGGGTTTGGGTCTGAAGAGCGAGGTGGAAGGGGATTTTAAGGCTGTGGGTGACGTTTTCGTTTTAAGTTGAGTCCTGGTGGAAAGTCTTGGGTTGATTTGCGATGCTTGCTCTTTTTATTTCATCCACATTCTGTGGGTAAATCAAAAGCTTTATCCATCGAAAGTGAGCCTGCGTCCACTTCCAGTGAATAGTAGCGTCGTGTGAACTGCTGTGTCTTGAGACCCTGAGCACTTACATCGCAAAGCACTATTTTTCAATCAGGAAGCCATAATGTGAGAGTAGCGCCACCATATGAGCTCAAAGGTGCTTGGGAGACATGGTTTTGTAGTTCTTCAGTTGTGTTGAGTTAGTTTAAAATGACTTTAGGACCGTTTTTTTTTTTCAAGATTTGCATATGCTGAGCACCCACTAAAACCAGCCATTCCATACCAAAATGGACTTCCTTAACATTTCTGATATTAGCATCAGTATTAGCATTATCCTGTGTGAGAGGAGGCCATGATTCCACCAGTGTCGCTTTTTAATCATAGAATACACGTGGGCAACTGTTTGACTGAAACTGTTGGTGTCTTCAAGATACGAAGCATTGGTTAGGTGTTTTAAGGCAAGTTTATGTTGATTTTTAAAGTGTCATTTGTCGTGTTCTGTAAGCGCTCATCGTTCAGAATCAGATGTAAGCTTAGTTTAGTAACTACCTATGCAACACCTAAGCAAGACCTTAGCAGCTCACACACACAAACTCACACACACATACACACACATATGCCATGCGCTCAGGCCAGCTGGCTGGTATCTGTTTACCGGTGCTGTGTGTCCAGGGAGGGAAAACGACACAGATGCAGCTCCATCATCACAAGAGCCAGCGTTATCTGCTGACTGTGTAGTTTTACTTCAAACGTTAGCAGCTGGTCCAAGTAGCTTGCGACAGACGTGTGCAGCTGTAGTAGCCATGTCGCTTTCTTTAGCGGTGCACTGAATTCCCTCTCTCTTCTCGATTAGTACGTCAGGCGTGTTTTATGTCGTTCGCAACGTCTTTCTGCATGGTTCGCGGCGCGGGAAGACACTCATGCACTTTTCGAGTTAACGCATACGTTTATATGTAAGCATATACTCATCTCCGAAGGTTTGTTTTATGCGTGGTACTCGGTACCTCTCTGGTCGTTCATAAAGTCCGATTGGATGGCGTTTTGGAGCAATAATGATGGAGGGCCACCTTTTCTCCCATTGTCTTCATTAGGAATTGGGGGACGTGTTCATCTCATCCCCTAATAAGAAATCCAGTGTGCCTGAAACTGTTCCCTGAATGTGTACGCAAACCGGCCACATCAATTGAAGACGCTCTCTCTGCGAATGCTTCCCACGAGAGCTCGTCTTTGCGCGAATGAGACCGCAACCCCTCCAGATGGCTGACAGCTCAACATACCTTTACTTGAAACCCAAATGCAAAACATATCAGAGAGGAGCAGAACAAAGCCAGAATCAGTCTTCACGCTTTCTCAGCTTCCTGTTTGCATCCCCTCCGCATCCCCTCCCTGCTCTCATCTGTTCCCTCTCCTTCTCTATTTTTGAGGAAGAAGCTTTTTTGCATCCCTTGTTCTTGTGTTTTTCTATCATATTGTTTGAAGTTGAATTATAATGCATGCATGGAATACAATGAGGACATAACTTGTGAATAATTTGTGAATGGCCAGAATGAGGTAACCGTCTCTTTCGCCTGGGCTCTCTACGCTGCGACTTCTCTTTCTGAGACACTTAGAGAGGAAAGAGCATTAATTGTTTCTGGTTTCCCTCACGTCCCTTTTTCTTCAAGATGTAGCCATGCCAAATATAAGTTGTGGCTATACGCTAGCCATTCCGAAGGTCTCTGTTTAATTTACATATTTATATATTGTTTTTAAGATGATATTTATCTTGTATATATTTGTAGTGAATATTCATCAGAGCTTCCAGACTCAGAGCTGAACAGATGCAGCAGTTGTGAGGGCAAAGCAGCCTGCATGTGTCTGGTATAGTTGTACCCAATATGCACTACCTGTCCTTTTCTACTTTAGTTACTTTATGTAGCTTGTTTTAAGGGGGAATTCATTGCACTATCACAGCTGATGGAGCTGCTGTGTCTACTGCTGAGCGCAAGCCTAACCATACACCCCCACCTAAGTTAAGAAACAGGGACAGAGAGAAAGAGAGAGAGTTAGAAAGAGAGGCCAGTCAGAAAGAGAAGGTTCCTAAAAGAAATGGATGAGTTCTATGCTACTAAGATTGATGCTGGATACAATTTTATTGTCATACAAAAAAAGGGAAAAAAAAAATATGAAGAACTGTATAAAATATATTTCAATGGAATGTTTATTATTTACCTTTTATATTTTTGAAATGTATAAAGAAAAAAAATTAATAAACTGTAATAATTTAACAGAGTTTGTGAAAACTGAGACTTAAAAATGTTATATTACTAAAAGTATGGAAGTTTGAACGTGAATGCTAACCTACCTGATCAAATCTTCTCCATTACAGATAGGAAAAAAAAAATAAAAACAATTAGAAAAATGAAATCCAATTTAAAAAGAAAAAGTTATCAAAAAGTCAATAAAAATGTTAAAAGCTCATGCCAAAATTTTCAACATGTGTCCTGTGTGATTCTTTAAATGTTTGTTGTGGTTTCTCCATGTTATTCTGGGATCCGAGAGCACATTTACACATTTGGTTTTGCGCTGTCCATTTTCAATGCTAGCATTTTAGAACAAATGTCATTAAATGCTACTTAAAGGATTAGTTCACTTCCAGAACGAAGGTTTCCTGATAATTTACTCACCTCCATGTCAACCAAGATATTCATGTCTTTTCTTCTTCAGTCACAAAGAAAGTTAAGTTAAGATTACGTTTTTTGAGGAAAACATTCCAGGATTTTTCTCTATATAGTGGACTTAAGTGGTGGCCAATGGGTTGAAGGTCCAAAATGCAGCTTCAAAGGACTCTACACTAGAGGTCTTCACAGGTCCACTTGGATCCGAAAGGCCGAGGTCCGACCCGAGACCCGAGCGGTTTTGGGTCCAAAACTTCTACGAGTCCCTCGGACATGGGTTGGGTTCGGTATTAGTGGCCTCGGTTCTCGGCTAATTTAAATAAATGTTCTTTTTCTGAATGGACCTGATAAGACCCGAATTCTTTTAAACTATCCCAGATGTTATGTTTATTTTTGAGAAACGCATGTAGAAAAGGATATTTTTGTAACCTCACACACAGAAATCCATCTTAGGATCAGAAAAATCCACTCGCTTCATTGTGTTGCGTGTTCATGCAGGGCTTTTCTTTTTTGTGGGCAGAAGCCCTTCATCGGAAATGAGGTAAATAAAGTTGCAGACAAGATTAGCGAATCCATGATTTATTAGGCTGTCGATTTAATTTTTATCAAACTATCACAACTGGTCACAATTGAAGCCGAACTCAGAACATGTATCCATCAGATAGGCAAAATAGGTAGCCTAAATGAATAAATGAAAGTAATGGAGCAGCGGCCAAATCAGTCAGCAGCACACCAGGATTTTTTCCTGACAGACTGTGGGGCTGCAGGCTGTCCGCACGTCAGTGCTGTTTATGTTTTGGTCCAGTCGGGTTCGAAAATAGCCTGAATGCCATCGGATCGGGCCTAATTTCATCAGGTCTGTCTCGGGTCGGATTTTTCTTTTTAAAAAATTCATTTATGCAAGTTGGGTTCGGGTAAGAAGTGGTTCTTTTCGGGTATGAATTTTAGAACCCGAGGAGACCTCTACTCTACGTGATACCAATCGAAGAAAAAGGGTCTTATCTAGCAAAGCAATTGATTATTTTGTTAAAAAAAATACAATTTATATACTTTTTAACCACAAATGCTCGTCTTGCACTAGCTCGACTTCACGGATTATGTTGTCATGTTGGAAAGGTCATGCATGATGTAGGCAGAAGTACCGACCTAGTGTTTACAAAGCGAGCGTGCACAAATGCCCTTGATGGGCAACGATCTCGGACAATGTTGAAGTTGGAGGAGAAAATGAGATGAAGTTTTTCATCCTACCCTATCTTTTTGAACCAAAGTACATAGACGAAGAACTAACTGTGCGTGATCTTTCCAACATGATTATGTAATATGTTCATGCGCATCGTAGAGCTAATGCAAAATAAGCATTCATGGTTAAAAAGTATATACATTTTCTTTTTTTTTTTATTATTCTTTTTCAATATGACAAAAACCTTAATTTCTTTTCACACAGGAACATGTTGGATGACATGGGGGCATAGGCGGGGGGACAGGACCCCCCTGTCTGAGAATTGTCCCCCCTAAAAATATCATTACAAACGAATCTTTATATTGTAAGTAATGTAATGGACATATACTTAAAATAATTGTGTAAGTAGTAAAACAATATAAATGCAAAAAAGCATTTTATGATCATAAATGTTTTGAGTCCCCCCTCCCTTGCCTCACAGTGGTTTGGTCCACTGCCTGCTTTCCCCCTTTACCGATACACACGAGAGAGTGGTTGGAGACAGCAAAGTTCTTAAGTAGTTGTAAGTAACTTAGGCTGTCAAGGCTATTTTATTCACTTTAAACGTCGGGTGAAATGATTATTTCTCTTTAATACAGATTATGCTGGATCATTAATAAATTAGTCATGACAAAAAATGATGATACCCAATGTATTTTTTCTATGAGTGATTCTAAGGTTACCAAGCTTAGCTTGTTTAATAGCTTGCCACCCACTACAACTAACACGGTGAGTGTTAACTGTGTGTCAACTGATATTAGGCTAATATTGTAGACCTACCGATGTGTTGGGTTTGCTCCATATGTACCAGGTACAGATGCCCCCCACCCCCTCCTGCATGGGTGAGTAAATTATCAGGACATTTTTTTTTTATTCTGGAAGTGAACTAATCCTTTAAATATATATATGTTTTTTAACAGTGATTTTTCCTGTATGGGGGAAGGATTTTTTTTTTAATGCAGGCCCTTTGTATTGGGGTTTGTTAATCTACATTACTGACAAAGTCAAGAATTTGATTTTTAATATAACAATATAATTTTTGTACATTGTTTATATATTGTTACACAGCTGTTTATAAAGCACTGTGCACTGACCCACAACTAATCCATTTTGCTTAAGCTCGATGAGATCAGATTTTGTTTTATTAAAAGAGTTGGTCTGACAAGAAAATACATGGAGTTAAAACAATTGCACTAGTGAAAATGAGGTAGAGGTTAATAACAGTGTCACTAAAAGAACAGTGAACAGCCCTCTTGGCACAGTATCTAGGATGTTTCAAATCTTGCTGGTTATTGCTACACTGCACACCCCATTCTGGATGTGATGAAATGTAAGTACCGTCATTCTTCAACTTTCTCACTTGAAAAAAAAAATCACAATATTTCACACCCTTTCTCACTTTGCATAACATTCCCAAGTAGCCTTCTCCTATGCTTGGCCACCAAACTATCTTTGTTTTGGTCTGTAGCATTTGTAGCACCTTTTCTCACTTCAGCAGTCATCCGTGGACCCTCCTCAGGCACCTCGCTTTAGTCTCCAGACGATGAGGCCACCCAGCAGTACTCCACTGATAAAGATGACTCCAGAGGAGAGGGAGATCGGGCTGGATGAGGAACCAAAATCTCGCTCAAAGGAGTAACGTGCCAAGGCAGAGATACTGTTGACCTGCAAGTATTTAAAAGGGTTAATCAGTGACTATTACTTATGTCTTCTCAATGCTATGCTGTGTTAATACAAGTGCTATCATGTTTATTAAATCTTACCCATCCTCCTCTACTGCAGATCCAGTTCAGTAGGTCATCCCTGAAGAAATCCAGTGTCCAAGACACGATGCTTGGGAGCGAATTAGCAATAATCTATTCGTGAACAACAACAACAAAAAAAAACAAGCACACATGCTCAGATAATTAATGAAAATATATGAATGTATGTATCCATCACCTTTATAATTTTGTACTGTGTTTTTGACTCAGAAAAAAGCACTGCATACCTTTGCAACTGTTTTCCCAATAGCACAGATGAAAGTAATAATTTTCCCCCAGGTGATGCCATCAAAAAACACTTTTTTTGCAAGCCTCTGGAAACTCTTTACATCTACCACAAGTGCAAACTTTTCAACCACTCTGAAATTAAACACAACAAAACATTGTCCTGACTCTCGCTTCCATACAAACATTTACACAAGTATTGTATTGCAAGTATTGCAACTTTATTTATCGTAATTGTGATGATCAGTTTTGACTATATTATGAAATTGTCACTTTAGTTCTCATAATTGCAATGTATTTCTCACAACTTCATTTCTTAAACTACACACATTCATAGGACTATATGTTAGAGACGGAAAGGTATTTTCATATCTGTAACATACAGCAATACACTCACATACCAAAAAGACCTTTCGATACTAACTTATTGAATCTTATATTCCGATCCAAATTGTCACCGATCTCACAAATGATGTCAGCCATCTGTTCCAGGAGCTGCTCCCGCTCATCATTCATTGGCTGCAGTTTAGGTAAAGTCGGTATTTTCGCACTCTGTACGTCATCCTTCAGTAAACTGTGAAAGTGATAGTGAACACATTCTTGATTAGTGATGGGATAAACGAAAATTTTCGAAGCTTCGAATCAATTGAACCATTAGAGGGTATGCACGTGACGTCAGCGGAAGTAAGTGCGGCTCCACCCACTGAGTGGCAGAAAGACTGAATGGCAGCTTTGGTTTCAGCATGAATGCTGCGACAGAATACACAAAAACATCTACAACGAGAAATAGCTTTGCGATTGACTGTACAAAGAGATATGACAAGAAATCTGAAGCATATTTTTACAGACTGCCGACAGCTGCAAAAAAAGAGAAGCAAGTGGATTGCTGTAATTCACAGAAACAAATGGACTCCAGGCAGTGAAACAGATTTGCAGTTATTATTTAATGTTAATATGTTGAATTTTGCGGTAAAATTATACCCTGTATATTGTATTATAATATATCGTATGGACAACTGATAAATTAAATATTTACCATCTTAAATTGTCGTAGCTTCCCATTCCCAAATCCATTGACGCAGCTGCAGACGCTCTTTTGCCACTCAGTCCGGCTTGAGGGGGCGTGTTCCGGCGGGAAAGTGACGTCAATTCATACCCTCTATTGCTTCGCAAAATGATTCACTGTTCACCACATCATTACTCTTTTTGAATAATAAGGACATTTTATATAAACAAATGTCTGTTTTTTTGTTGTTGTTGTTGTTGTTTTTGTTTTTTAAACTGGTTTCGAAATGATATTATTTGGTAGACCAATTATCTCATTCAGATGGTCTTCTTTTTATATATGAGGAATTCTTAGCAATCTCTCCTAATCTCTCCCATATGTATCTTGTTTAAACAGCAAAAAAGATTAAATTCTCAGCAATTCCCACAACTCTCACCCCTATAGGTAAAATATGTTTTTCCTATCATTGTAATAATTATAACAGATCAATAAAAGCTCTTTTCCAGAAGGATGTTGCTTCGAAACCAAATGCAATAGCATATTGGAATCAGTTTGTGCGTGATGTTGATTGGCTTCTGCCCAATCGCTATCTCTTAACAAATAAGGTTAAAGAGATATCTTTTAAACTCCTTCACAGAATATACCCTGCTAAACTTTAACTAAATTTAAAAAAGATATAGATGTAAGATGTAGCTTTTGCAAGCAGAAGCCAGAAACAGCTGTTCATTTATTTTGGCACTGGCCTTATGTATCTTTGTTTTGTTTTTTGTTTTTTGGCAAAATGTACTTGATTTTACTGCTGACAATGTTGACGCAAATGTTACTTTACAGTGGAAAGATGTTCTTTTTGGCATTATTGAACACTCTAGAGAGAAACAGACCCACACTTTTTTAAATGATTTTTTTTTTATTCTTATTTTAATGGCCAAATTTCATATTCATAAATGTAAATTTCAAAGAAAAAAAACATGTTTTATAACATTTGAAAATGAAGTGAAGCATTAAATGGAGTCCATATTGCCCTCAAAGAAACAAAAAGCTGTTCGAATTGTGCACGCTTGTGAATTGTTTAATGTACAATTTATAATGATAAATAATGATCTTATTTATATCCCCCCTTAGCATTTGAAATTCTTTTGTATGTGTTGGAATTGAATTGCATTGTATTGAATGTGTTGACATTGTTTCATAAAAACAAACAAACAAACAGACAAAAAAAAAAAAAAAAACGCCTGCTGTTCAAAACTGTGTAACTGCAACAAAAGCTCAAGGCAAAGGCTTGACATGCATCCAAAACATGCATAAAAACAGCTTTTACCAAACCAATGCAAATGCTTTTAAATGCAATTAAAATAATAAAATACCATTAAATATGATGTGTATGTTTAACAGCCTGTGTTTTTTATAATTAATATTAATTTGCAGTTTTTTTTTATGGAGAGCTTGTCTGAACAGGCCAAGAGACTATTACTACTGATCCTTCTAATTACACAAATGTCTCATTAAAAATGTCTACAAATTGATAAAACTGATTCGAGATCAGCCTGCGTTCAGCCCCGACAAAACTTCGCAAACCGTTTTTTAAACGGAAACGTTTGGTGCGTTTAACCAAAGCCACTAGATGGCAAGCCTGCAACCATTAGCCGAAAAAATGTGACGGCTAAAACTAACGCTTCCGTTCTGGCAATACGTGGGTTGTGGGGTTCCTTCTAGCCTTAACCCAGTACGTGGCAAAGGAGACCAGAGGCCGTTTTTAATGGTTAAGGCTATAAGGAATACAGCTCTAGCTACAGTGGAGCAGAGGCTTTACTTCGCTGAATAAACAGCTTTTTGAATCGACAGCCTATCTGCTAATCTTCAGTATGTTTTACAGTGAACAATACTTTTGGATTTAACTATTTTTAGAGTTTACCACGAAAAAAAAAATCAGTTTTATAAGAGAAGTCACTGACTTTTTGCGACAGGTGGGATTCAGCTTACGGCATTTCTCATTCATTCCTATGGTATCCGTAAACGGCGATTGACTGTCGCACAACTCTGTCTGAAATTCAATGACGTCAATGCTGTAATGTGATTGGTTATTAAGGGACACGTGATCCAAGTTAGCCCTTACACTTTCTCCAATAGTGAGTAATACATTGCTGCATTCACGTCATATCGTAATTACGGTAATTTCGTGATGACAACATGTGACGTTCTACTAGGAGCTGTTCACGTCCTCAGACTCGGAATTATGCTTTTCTATGGCAACACTATCAACCCCTAAACAGAAGGTGTGTTCGACTTAACGCAGCACTGCACAGCTCGATCAAATTCTGACTTGAAGCAGTGCATGCCGGTTAGAAATTTTGTCCGATTTGAGACGGCGCCGACGCCTCGTGACTGTCACGTGTGGCATCAAAGTACCGCGATAGCGATTCGAGAGCAGCCGACTGACTCAACCGGCGCAGTTTCTTCAGAGCGGCTGCAGGAGCTCTGATGACCACGTGACTGTTTCACGATTGGCCAGATTCACCGCATGACAACGATCACGTGTGTTTTGGGTTTATTCTATCATCCTCAAGTCCGATAATGCTGACAAATCTGTGTTTTTAGAACAATAAAAGTGTTTTTACTGTAGTCGCAATGTTATATTGAGTCAGATTTTTCTTATAAAACACTGATAAAAGCATGTATAACCCTACTTTATTAGTATTTAAATGGTATATGTTTATGCTGATCATTATTCTTGTTCAGATGGTGCTGTATTAAGCAGTATATGAAACGTGTTTCTGTTGCTCATGAAAACGCTTTTGAAAAGTCTGTGTATTTGATAAATATTGCATTTAATTCACTTCTGTGATAGAGCAGGCAAACACCGCGAGAGCTTTACTGACCAGAGTAAAAAGTGTCCGTCTGGACGCCTCCGTTTTCAACTCCGCTCCCGACTGCTCTCGGCTACTCTCGTTGATCGCCGTCTGTAGCCGTAGATGAAGTCGAACACACCTAGCGCCTACGCTGGTCAGTGGTACAGCGGTCATGTGGTACAAGTCGTAGCTCTCAGAAGACTCCCAGTTCACAAGTTGTAGTTACGAGTTCTACGAGGACGTGAACGCTTTTTACAAGTTGGAATCTCGTTATTACGGGAATTCCGATATGGCGTGAACGCAGCTATATACCTGTTCTGATGACGCAAGAGTTGCAATTATGGCAGCTAAGAAGGCCATTCTTTGTGTTCATTTTGAATAATTTTCAGAGCCTGATGAAATCGGAATAAATACGTTTTTAATACTGCAAAATACGCTCGATGTTACAGTCACTGCCCTTCCCGTCCAGAATAATTATTGTGATCTAACATTTGCCTCGCCTTTCAGGATGAAAAGACAAACATTTCAGATGAAGGATAATCCACTTCTTACCTCTGAGACTGTTATGATCTATATGACCTTATTATTTTTATTGTGAATATTAGGCTTATCATTATTGCTGATCACAGTTGTTGTGCTATGATATTATAATTTTTACCATTATATAATCAGAGGAGTATAGAAAAGTTTATGAAAGTGTCACTCCACAATACAACAGCAAAATATATAAGTATGTATAGTATTTTTATGTTACATTGGACATACTTGTACTCATTGTGCGAGCTGTCTGTTTAATACTGCGTGGTTTATATACATGTTGCTGCTGGGCTGACATTTTTGACACACCCACCAAACAAGAGAAAACGTATCTCAAACCCCGTTGAACACCGTTTCCAGGAAACATGTTCAACCCGGAAACCGTAGCAAAAGGTGTCCCAGATAAAAAATAAAAAATAAACGTAGGCCGTTTCTCAAACGGAAGGCTGCATTCTCCGGAGATCGCATTTCTAGGCTGCATACGTCATAAAGAAGATTTTAATTTATAATATTAACAGTTATAATTTGTACTTTAATCTTAGTGAAGCGTAAATTGTTATGATATGCTTATGACTCGCGAAAGTAATGCTCTGTTAATAATAAACTAGGATTCATGACGTATATGCCGCCTGCAAATGGGACCTCCGGAGGATGCTGCCTTCCGGCCATAGACGCTGGTGACGAAGCCTCGTTTACTGAAATCACGTGACTTTGATGCGCCCTCCAAACCACTGTTTCGAAACAAATGATTCGCAAAGGTTTCGAAGCTTCACGAAGCAGTGCTTCGAAAGCAGCCCATCACTATCCTTGGCTGCATCCCAATGTGCATACTATCCATCCTATCTGCCCTAAATAGTATTGAAAATTACTACTAAATAGTATTGAAAATTTAGGATGGATAGTATGCACATTGGGATGCAGGGCTTGATTTCAAGCTAAGGAAACGAAACTCTATTCAATTCTAAGGCAACCTAAAACTTCATTCAGCTACTTAAAAATGAATGCACATGAAATGGTGAATAACACTGAAAATATGACAATCCAGATAATTATTTGGTTGTAAAGTGATATTGGTTATTTCGGTATGAAGAATTATTTGTTTTTAAACATTAGTTTAAAACAGTTTTTATTTAATACATCTTCAGCACGATGTAGACAAATATGCGAAACTTACCGAAATAGAAGATGTTCTGAAAATTCGTAATCTAAAAAAAAGAACGAAAGAAAGAAAGAAAGAAAGAAAGTGTCATTTTGATATAGCTTACTTTAAGAAATAATGTTTTCTACTTAAAGTCTGATTACCTGAATCCATGAGCGCTTCCCTATTTTCTGTTTTCATCCTTGGTTCTGAGGTAGGTTTTGACGACCACTTAATAGAGCACAATGAAACTATATGTGTGGGCTTCAATGAGACGCGAACTTAACTGATAAGAAGTAACTCTGACCGGCTACTATTAAACTGTCGTCAATTCCGCATATTTACTGCTATCTTGAGGTAAACTGAAAGTGAAACAATAAAAAAAAAAAAATAAAAAAAAAGAGAAAGAAATCCATATTTAGCAGCCAGCCTCAAACTATAGCTAGTTTAGAAGAAAATCTCTCTCTCACTCACTCACTTCCAGTTTGACTGAGTGTGTGTGGAGTCTTATGAGTGTATTCGCTTATTCCCCCTATCTTTTCTCTCTTTTTGCTGTTGCTACCAGGGATTGAGTTAGTTGTTTAGGTGGGCCGCGCGCTACCGTCCTTTTTGCGGGCAGCATGACGGCCCCACGTTCACAAGTTTTAAGTAAACTCACGCGGCGCCATGGTGTGAAAGTGGCGTCCGCAGTAAGTGTGGAGGATTGTTGCCTAGCTGCAGGGTAGAGTGGGACATGAAAATATCATGTCACCCTCTAGGATGAACAGTGCAATTGTTTTGTTCCTCAGTTCTGTTGATAAAGCTTACGAGTTAGTTGAAAAAGGTATAGTGGTTGATAAACTTTTTACTCCTGTTCTTCCACTTTCCATGCCATCCAAAAAGGTTTTGCTGTCTAACGTTCCACCTTTTATCACAGATGAAAGTTTATTGAAAATAATGTCCTGATATGGTAAGGTTGTGTCGCCTATCAAAATGATACCAATCGGGTGTGATTCACCTCTTTTAAAACACGTCGTTTCTTTCAGACGACATGTTTATATGATTCTAAAAGATGATGAGGAGCTAGATTTGTCATTGCATCTCAAAGTTGATGATTTTGATAGTCATATACAGGGGTTGGACAATGAAACTGAAACACTCGCCAATATAGTATTGGAGGTTTCATGGCTATATTTGCGCTGTCTGGTGCCCAATCTTCACTTATTGTACATTACACCAGTTAGAGCAGAGTGTAAAGTTTCATTATGTGCACCCAATGGTTCAAACATTGTACCTTGAAGGTAGTGCTCTGTATCAGGATAATAATGCACCAATACACACAGCAAGACTGGTGACAGACTGGTTTAATGAACATGAAAATTAAGTTGAACATCTCCCATGGCCTGCATAGTCACCAGATCTGAATATTATTGAGCCACTTTGGGGTGTTTTGGAGGAGCGAGTCAGGAAACGTTTTCCCACATCAGCATCACATAGTGACCTGGCCACTGTTCTGCAAGAGGAAAATGGCTCAAAATCCCTCTGGCTGCTTTGCAGGACTTGTATTTGTCACTCCCACGATGAAATGATGTTGTATTAGCTGCAAAAGGAGGCCCAATATCATACTAATTGTGATCTAAAACCAGGTGTTTCAGTTTCATTGTCCAACCCCTGTATGCTACAACGGAAAGAATTAAATGTTTTAATTGCGGGAAAATTGGACATTTAGTTCGTATTTGTCCCGATAAAAATAAAAATATGGTTAACGACCCCCTGCCTGAGGTTACTGACAACGGCGAGCCAAGCGAGGCTGTGACAGCTTAACGCGGCTCCACCTGTGGCAGAGTCAAACGCGGTGAGAGAGAGAACTGTTGAAAATTCGCCTGCGGGTGGTAGTGCGGCGATTCAGGTGTCCGACCTCACAGGAGGCAGACTGATTGGTACTGAGGCCATTAATGTTCAGGTTTGCCAATCCGCAACTAATGACTACATCTTATTGACGCTATCCGTTTCACCTTAAAAACGCGACGCTTCCGCCTTTCTTAGCTTCTTATTCACGCTCGACTTAGGGACTGTCTCTTTTTCAAACACGATCGAACAATAAACGATTGTTAAATGTAAATAACACTGAGATAAGAGCGTAAACGGACTGTCAACATGAAATCTAATTACATTATTCGTTAGTTATATATACCGTAGAAATGACTGTAATTTTGTGTGGCGACAGTCAAGGGCCTTGGGAATAAGCCCCCAGTGGAATTTTTAACGCACCCTCAAATGAAACTGAGATATAGCGCCACCATTTGGGCCATTTATGCAATTTGACCTTTTACTGAATTGTCATATCTGTCAAGTTCATGGGTCCATAACTTCAAAATGCTACAGCAGAAATTATTGTAATTTTGTATGGTGACAGTCAAAGGCCTTGGGAATAAGTCCCCAGTGGAATTTTTAACGCACCCTCAAATGAAACTGAGATATAGCGCCACCATTTGGGCCATTTATGCAATTTGACCTGTTACTGAATTGTCATTATTGTCAAATTCATGGGTCCATAACTTCAAAATGCTACTGTAGAAATTACTGTAATTTTGTATGGTGACAGTCAAGGGCCTTGGGAATAAGCCCCCAGTGGAATTTTTTACGCACCCTCAAAGGAAGCTGAGATATAGCGCCACCAATTGGGCCAATAAAGCAATTTGACCTGATACTGAACTGTCATATTTGTCAAGTTCATGGGTCCATAACTTCATAATCTTTTAAAAGGTACAGTAAACACACACACACACACACACACACACACACACACACACACACACACACACATATATATATATATATATATAAAATTTATATATATATATATATATATATATATATATATATATACAAACAAATGTGGACAATGTACATAGATATATACAGTACAGTGTACAGTAACCAACAATGCAATGGCTTAATCAGTTTAATTCACATTCATTTGTATAATGCATTTCACATCACATTTTTTTTCAGAACAGTTTGACAGAAAATGCTTGTTTTTTTTCTGTTACGAAACCAGAATAGTATTTATAGGAGTAGGTATCAGAAAGAACAGTTGAAATCTAGTACAAATTATAGTACTTACAAAATCAAGTAAAAATTATAATATTTACAAATACTATTTATGCATTAAGCAAACTTTAAGTGCATTTTAAAACAATGAAAACGCCATCATTTTGTATCTGGAGTCCTCCCAGGGGTAGGTGTCATCTATGCACAGGTACTGGGCCATATTAAGTCTTCATAAGAGGCTAGATTTAAAAAAAAAAAAAAAAAAAAAAACCTTTGGCACGTTCTAAGGATGATACATTCAATAACTAACGAATAATGTAATTAGATTTCATGTTGACAGTCCGTTTACGCTCTTATCTCAGTGTTATTTACATTTAACAATTGTTTATTGTTCGTATTTGAAAAAGAGACAGTCCCTAAGTCGAGCGTGAATAAGAAGCTAAGAAAGGCGGAAGCGTCGCGTTTTTAAGGTGGAACAGATAGCGTCAATAACAAGCTGCAAATAAGAAGATGGATTCTACGGTGGCCGAGAGAGCTCAACGTGCTGCAACTTAAGAAAACACATGCAAACAGAAAAAAACGACAACAAATTAAGAAAACATCTCCATCAATTTGACAACACAGGCGCTGCAAATCCTCGCAACGCAAACACAAATACAGAAACGCGCTGCAAATTCTCACAACACAACCAAACACAGAAACGCACTGCAAATAGGACGGACCACAACGGAAATGTTTCAGGGGGACCTCAAAAAGTGACGAACCCAGCTGGGACCTGATTATTATTATTATTTATTTTATTCAGTTTCATCATCGAACAAAAAAAAACAAGGCAACATTGCACATTTCAAATTGCAAATTCAACTGCAAATAAATAAATGAATAAATAAATAAATAAATAACAGTAGAAAGAGAAAACACACAAAATGAACACAAACATACCAAAAGGAAAAAAGGAAATTCCAGGCCAGTTACATAAATTTGAAAAGCTTTAAAAAGATCAGTGTTACAAAATGTAATCAGGACACATGAGTTATGTGATGTTGGGAGACAGTTTTATGATACACAAAGACAATATACTTGGACTCATGTTCGTGAGTCCGTGATTTCTTTGGCAAGGCTGGATCAGATTTATGTTTTCAAACATCACTTTAGTATTTTAAGAAGATGTGTAATTACTCCTTTGAGTTTTTCTTATCGTAGTATGGTTCTTTGCTCTGTGTTGATAAACTCTATTAAATCAAGGAGTGCATACTGGCAGTTTAATACTACTTTGTTGGGTGACAGGTATTTTAAAGATGTTTTTAAACTCTTTTGGGACGAGTTCAGAAACACAAAGAGATCTTTTAAATCTTTATGCCAGTGGTGGGGGTTTGGGAAAGCCAAAATAAAACAATTTTGTTTGCAATGCACTTGAAACATCACTAAAAAGAATTATTTGGATATGAACACCTTGGAGGCTGATATTTTAAAACTTCAGGAGTCAATTTTATGTAAAAAGACAGCTAACTGATTTACTGGGTATTAGAACACAGGGGGCTCTGGTCAGGTCACGGTTCAGGAGTGTGGATCAAATGGAGGTGCCATCCAAGTTCTTTTTCAGCTTGGAGAAAAAGAATGGTCAGAGTAGGGCCATCCATACCCTGCACTCTAAGTCTGGAGTTTTGTTAACAGACCCTGCTGACATTCAAAAGAGAGTGGTCACTTTTTACAAAAAATTGTATAAAAGTGAACTTGGAAGAGAACACAGGGATGATGATGAATTTTTCAATGACTTACCCCAGATATCCGAGGAGGTGAATACGGAGATCTCTGTTTTATGTTCAGGAAGTTCAGGAAGCGGGCTCAGCTGTGACAAAGAATGTTGTGGACCGTTCTGTAGAAGTTGAGGTTGAGGCGGCTTCATCGCAGACTGACCAAGTTGAGTCAAATTCTAATGTTTTATCTACAAGTACTGATTCAAGTGTCTCTGACACTTTGGTTTCTCCTTCAGAAGGTAAAAAGGAGAGTAAAAATGGTGAAAAAAGTCAATTAAGTGTAATGGATGAGGAAGCACAGTTAACATCAGAGCAAGAGCAGCTTTGTTTTAAGACTCCTCAGAAAAAAAAGATGAAAAGCAAGTTGTTAGATGCTAAAATAAGTAAGACAGTTGAATTACAAAATGAGTCAATGCAAGATACAGAAAGTGACAGTGACTCATCTGAAAGCAGTGTGAGTTTTTCGCAAGGTGAACCTACTGCTCGCAGTATGGTTTTGAGGACATAAAACTGTTCCTCAGGTCAACAAAAAATAAAAGGGGTGTTAGAGTGCATGAGTATTTTTTTTTGACTTGAAGCAATTTGTTGATCAAGGAAAAAAATTGATGGCTAGTGATTCTTTTACCAACAAAGAAATGTACAGGTTTAAGAAAATTGTGCGGAATGTAAACAGCACCCTGAATAATGTGGTTGGATAATATGAAGAAAAAGATTGATCTTTTCGTTTTGTGTGGTGAATTCTGTTTTTTCTTTTTCTTTTCTTTTATTTATTTATTTATTTTAGCTATGAGCGAAGTACATACATTGCTTCTATGAATGTTAATGGTGCGAATAACTTAAAAAAAAAGAGCACAGATTTTTGAGGAAATGGAGCAAAAGAACATATAGCATTTCTACAAGAAACTCATAGTAGTATGCATAACGTGGTTGACTGGATGAAAGAATTTAATGGGCTATCTGTTTTTAGTCATTATTCAAATATGAGTGGTGGGGTTGCTGTCTAATTTAGTAAGAATTTTAAGCCAATATCATATGATGTAGATGAAATTGTGAAAGGCAGAATGTTAAAAGTTAGAGCTGTTTATGAAAATTTTGTGTTTGTTTTTATTTGTGTTTATACTCCAACTACACCTATAGAGAGATTATTGTTTTTAGATACTCTTTCCTCAACGTTAAAAGGTTGTTGTACTGAGGATTTTCTGTTTGTGGGTGGTGATTTTAATTACACTGAACTTGACCTCATATGGCTTCACGCAAGCTTTTAATTCATTTAATTGAGAAATATGATTTATGTGACATTTGGAGAGTTATGAATGCTAATGAAAGACAATACACATGGGCTCATGCACGTGATAATTATTTATTGCTGGCTAGATTAGACAGATTTTATGTTTTCAAGCATCATTTGAATATGTTTAATAAATGTTTTATCACACCTTTGTCTTTTACTGATCATATGGTAAGTTGTAATTTTTTTTTTTAAACTCAGTATAACCTTAAAGTGCATACTGGCATTTTAATGGTCTTTTAAAGTCTTTTAAGTTTTTAAATGATAAATTCTTTATTGACTCGTTTAAATCTTTTTGGAAGGTTTTTAAGGAGACAAAGTCTTCTTTTAAATCTATACAACAATGGTGGGACTATAGTGAGGTGCAGATAAAACAATTTACACAACAATACACTCGAAATGTCACAAAAGAATTAAATCGCTCTTTAGATTTGCTTAAAAGACAATTGATGGATTTACAAAGGTTGACTCAAACATCCAATGATAGTAATTTTTTAGAAACCTATTTAAATAAAAAAGCTGAACTTAAAGAGCTTTTAGAACATAAGGCACAAGGAGCGTTAGTCCGTGCCCATTTTTTAAGCATTGATTAGATGGATGCACCTTCCAAGTACTTCTTTAGTCATGAGAAGAAGAATGGGCAAAAGTGTATAATTCATGCTTTGCGTGCTGAGGATGGTACGTTGTTATCCAGTCCCAGACAGATTCGTGAGGTAGCAATACAGTTTTATCAGTCTCTGTACAAAAGTGAGCTTGAGCTGGAAAATAGAGAAAAATCCTTTTTTCTAGACAGTCTACCAAATGGTGAACTGGAATGTGGCCTAACTCTGGGAGAGCTCCATAAGGCACTCCAAGATATGGAGTCCGGAAAAGCTCACTGAGATCAAGAATTGGAGGCTGGTATCACTTCTGTGCAGAGACTACAAATTACTTTCTAAAACCTTGGCTAATAGATTGACTAAATAGGGGAGGTGATCCATCCAGATCAATCTAATTGTGTACCCAGTACACTCTTAAAAATAAAGGTGCTTCACGATGCCATAGAAGAACGTTTTTTGTTTAAATGGTTCCATAAAGAACCTTTAACATCTGAAGAACCTTTCTGTTTCACAAAAGGTTCTTTGTGGCGAAAGAAGGTTCTTCAGATTATAAAAAGGTAAGAAAGCGATGGTTCTTTAAAGAACCTTTGACTGAATGGTTCTATGTGGAACCAAAAATGGTTCCTCTATGGCATCGCTTGAAGAACCTTTTGAAGCACCTTTATTTTTAAGAGTGTAGGTCCATTTTTGACAATATTTCTTTAATTAGAGATATTATACAGGTTTCTAAATGATTTAATATCAATTGTGGTTTGTTGTCACTAGACCAAGAGAAAGCTTTCAATCGAGTCGGACATGCTTATTTATGGGATGTTCTCAAAGCTTTTGGTTTTAATGCAAAGTTTGATTAAAATTCTTTATAGTGACATTGAGAGTGTAATTAAAATTAATGGTGGCTTATATGCTCAATTCAAGGTCAGAAGAGGTACCAGACAAGGATGTTCATTGTCCGGAATGTTGTACTCTCTTGTAATTGAACCACTTCTCCAAGCAATCTGGAAAAATTTTGATGGCATTAGGGTACCACTTTGTGATGTTAATTTTTGTTTATCAGCTTATGCTGATGATCTTATAATAATGATTAATGAACAAAGTGATATAAATGTTTTATCTAAACTGTTAGAGGATTTTGGAAAGTGGTTATCAGCAAAAGTAAACTGGAAAAAAAAGTGAGGCCTTTAGGGGATTGGAATGAAGGGAAACCAATTCTTCCTGAAGGTTTGTGTTGGAATAGGTGGGGTTTTAAATATCTTGGGGTTTTGTGCAATGATGATGATGATGGTGTTGTACAAAAAAATTGTGACGGATTGTTAAAAAAAAGTTAAGGGTCGTTTAGACAAATGGAAGTGGATTCTACCCAATTTGTCTTATAGGGCTAGAACGATTATTGTAAATAATTTGGTTGCTTTAATTTTATGGCACAGACTGGTTTGTATTGATCCTCCTGTGAAATTGATGGCTGAGATTCATGCGGTTTTTGTTGACTTTGTGTGGGACAAACTTCACTGGATTCCACAGAGTGTTCTATTTTTACCCAAAGAAGAAGGGGACCCTGGATTGATTCATCTGCAGAGCAGGATTGCAGCTTTCTGGCTGCATTTTTTACAGAGACTTCTTGATGGACCAATGGGCGATCAGTTGTGTGTTGCTTAGGACTGTTGGAAACCTCAGAAAGGATAAACCTCTTTTTTTAATGGACCCTAAGTGCCTGGACCTTTCAAAGTTATTGTCTTTTTATCAGCATCTTTTTAAGATTTGGAGCCTTTTTTCAAGATTTGCTGGATAAGAGAGTTGATACCCCTTGGCGTTCTGTTTTAAAATTAGGTAACGATGTAAGACCTGAATAGAGAGTATTGTACAAGCCACCATTATCAAAAAGAACTGGAGATTTGCAGTGGAGAATCCTTCACAGAGCTATTGCAGTGAACTCTTTTATTTCAGTTTTGGATTCTAAGAATAATTCAGGTTGTCATTTTTGTTCTAAAAAAGAGACTGTGTTTCATGCCTTCATGCAATGTTTCAGGCTCAAACCTTTGTTTGCAATGGTGCAAGGAATGTGTAGCAAGTTTAATGAATGTTTTTATCCTGAAACATTTATTTTTGGTTCTAAGTATGTGCAAAAAAAAAAAGCGTGTAAAAGTTTCAGTTATTGAATTTTATTCTTGGGCAAGCCAAACTGGCAATCTACATGAATAGGAAAAGTAAAATAGAGCAAAGGGGCAATGATGATGTCATTGTTGTCTTTAAGTCTTTACTTAAAGGAACACTCCACTTTTTTTGAAGATTGTCCAACTCCCCTAGAGTTAAACAGTTGAGTTTTACCGTTTTCGAATCCATTCAGCCGATCTCTTGGTCTGGCGGTAGCACTTTTAGCATAGCTTAGCATAGATCATTGAATCTGATTAGACCGTTAGCATCTCGGTCAAAAATGACCATATATAATGACAATATTTTTCCTATTTAAAACTTGACTCTTCTGTAGTTACATCGTGTACTAAGACTGATGGAAAATAAAAGGTTGTGATTTTCTAGGCTGATATGGCTAGGAACTATACTCTCATTCCGGCGTAATAATCAAGGAACTTTGCTGCCGTACCATGGGTGCAGCAGGCGCAATGATATTACGCAACGCCTGAAAGTGACCGGCACTAAGTTTGTGTAGATGCAGAGTTGCAGCCGGCAGAGTTGACGGCTGCGTAATATCATTGTGCCTGCTGCACCCATGGTACGGCAGCAAAGTTCCTTCAGTATTATGCCGAAATGAAAGTGTAGTTCCTAGCCATATCGACCTAGAAAATCGCAACTTTTTATTTTTTGTCCATCTTTGTACACAATGTAACAACAGAAGTGTCAAGTTTTAAATAGGAAAAATATCGAAACTCTTTGGTCATTTTTGAGCGAGATGTTAACGGTCTAATATGATTCAATGATCTATGCTAAGCTATGCTAAAAGTGCTACCGCTAGACCCGGATATCGGCTGAATGGATTCGAAAACGGTAAAACTCAACTGTTTAACTCTAGGGGAGTTGGAAAATGAGCCTATTTTCAAAAAAAGTGGAGTGTTCCTTTAAGGCAAGAATTTTGATTGACCAGATTTTATAAAGTTATGAGTGATCTTTCTACCTTTGATTTGGAATGGTGTAGTCATGATGTTTTGTGTGCAGTTGCTGATGGGGAATTATATTTTTGTTTTTAATTTTATGTTTGTTTAAACAAAATTGTGCCGTGATTTTGTGAAATAATGTATTTGGTTATTTGTAATTAAAGTTTTTCTTCAAAATCAAATCAAATCTCTCTCTCTCTCTCTCTCTCTCTCTGTCTCTCTGTAATAGGCTATTACTATTTTATATTTTATTGTGGAATCTTTAGGCAATGGAACACAAAAACTTCACATATATCTCATGTGGACATATGCTCATATGGACACTCTTATTAACCTGAGTAACTCTTTGACTGTTTTGGTGTCTTCTTCAGCATTGGTTACATTTCAAAACTTGGTTATTTTGGTTGGTTAGGCATTTTAAAGTATGTTGATGTTAATTTAAAGTCTGTGTAAAGCCATATTAAATATATGTTCTGTGTTTGTCACACAACAGAAAAATGTGTTATTAACCACCCAGCCAATCTGAATTAATGCCAAGTAAATAAAATAAGGTATCAAGGAGCTGTAGGTGGGGGAAGTAAATGTACAACGCTCTCTTCCACCTTCAATACCCACGACTGTGGTGTCATTGAACAAGGCCCAACTTGAAACAGGCCTTGAAAATGAGTGTGTGCATTTAGATGGGGTATGCAGAGCACAAATTCTAAGTATGGGTTACCATACTTGGCCACATGTCATGTCACATCATTACTATATGATTCAACATTTGAGTGGTTATTTATAGGGCATAGAAGCACTGCACACTGTGTGTATTATTTTATTTTGAATTGGCTTATATTTCAGATATGAATGCACTTACATGTAAATATACAAAGGTGGACAAAACCAAAAAACACTATTTAAAGGCCAGTTATCAAAAAATAAAGTTTAGACTCAGTTCTTATGTCTACAGTCTGTCCTTATTCAGAATAAACGTAATTTTCATTAACTCACTTACCATACTAAATGTTTACTTGCAAAATAATGTAAATATAAAACACAAGGCATATTACTATAAAAATGATATTGTAAAATCATGTTGCAGATAAGGAAATGTCATCTCCTCCTATGAAAGTTTACGGACTACATTTACCCTGCATTTGTGAAGTCTTGAGACGATGAAGCTACCTAGCAGTACCTTAGAGTTTACTTTTTAAAAAGCCAGAATATATCCTTATGGAGAAACAGGCCAGTGCAGGGATACTCCTCGTCTGTATTAGGGGGTACAAACAAAGATGTGATATGATCAGTGCTGTTCAATACATCCTGACAAGAATGTATCCTAAAGCCTAAAGCTTCTTCATGTTCCAGTTTCTGAGACTATGTTAAAAAAAATGTTTCTTACCCATCCTCCCTTTTTGGAAATCCATTCTAACAGATGCTTCCTAAAGTAATCCAGACTTGTGTTCAGAAATGCTGAAACAACTCTGTCTGTGTGTATGAGAACCATCTATTGAAAGGAAAGAGGGGCTTAGAAGTTTCAAAAGATGCACATCTGTAAACAATAGACATATTAACATAAAAAGAAAAAGATAAAAATGTGGAAACGAGAATCTGACCAATACCTTTGCAGACAGTTTTGTAATTGAATAAAATAGCAGTATAATTCTCCCCCAGGTGATTTGGTCATCTATGAAAACCCTTTTTACAAGTTCCCAAAAAATTCTTATATCAGCCACCTCTGCCAAGCCATCAATCATGCTGTGAGATCGGAAGAACAGACAGTGAAACCACTTTATAAAACCGCTACACTCTTTAAAAAAAGGTGCTTCACGATACCATAGAAGAACCTTTTCATCTAAACGGTTCCATAAAGAACCTTTAACATCTTAAGAACCTTTCTGTTTCACAAAAAGTTCTTTGTGGCTAAAGAAGGTTCTTCAGATTATGAAAAGGTAAGAAAGAGTTGGTTCTTTAAAGAACCTTTGACTGAATGGTTCTTTGTGGAACCAAAATTGGTTCTTCTGTGGCATCGCTGTGAAGAACCTTTTAAAGCACCTTTATTTTTAAGAGTGTATAGACAACAACACTGATGTTCAGTAAAAACAGACAAGGACTCAAATCTCAGACTGACTTGTTGAATTCTTCATCCTTCTCAATGTTGCCACCATACACTTTGGTGATCTCCGCCAACTGCTGAACAAGCATCTGGTCCTGACTGTTGCATATTAGTGGAGATTCAGGAAGGGCTGGAGGGGCTGCCCTTACTTTGACTGCCACATTTTTCACCTCATTTGTAACCAGGCTAGAAGACAGGCAAATAGTATTTGTTAAACACATAGGAGTGAAATGTTAGTAGAGGTACTGATGATATGAAAGAGCGCTCAGATTCTGACTACAGCCATCATTACATTACAATCAAGTCAGTGTGACATTTATATTTTCCGAAATGCCCTATGTAAGATTTGAAAGTTTCCCGGTATAGCACAGATGCACCACTCTTGTAGCATGAACTCGACTTGTTCAGTTTATGACTCTGGGAATATTTTCCTGTTTATACAAATATTTGCATGTTAAAGGTACACTAACTTTTTAACAAATGCCTCGGCTCTGAGCGGGTAATTCTTATGCTGTTACTTTGATTAACTGGAGACACTGATATTTTTAAATTAGTATCATCACAAAAATGTACAGCTGATGTCAGCTCTGAGCCTCTGTGGATTAAACACACCAAAACACAGGCTTCATAACCAGTGTAGATGTAAAGGGTTGCAAGAGGACTATCTACACAGCTAAAGATGTTTTAAAAACCAGAAAACAGCATGTTAATTGTTTATTTGTTGACTTATTAGGTTACTCCCACCCCCAGACCTGTACGCCATCTTATATTTCATATAGTTGACTGTTGACAAATATGATGCAGGGCAACAACTCCATAAATGCAATTATGCCCTAAAATTCTTGAATGAATCAGCTGTTTTAACGAGTCAAATAAATAATCAACATAAGACTCATAAAGACATTTACCGCAATTACATGCAAAGAAGATCAAACACCCTTAACAAAAAAAGTAAAAAGCGATATAGTACAATTTTGAAGTTGAGGGAAAAAATACGGTCGGAGTTTTTTGACATACCCTAACTGTCTTGAACTAGAATACACAGAGTTCAGTATATAAAAAGTGTATGAATTGTATTATTTTAATGAAAATAACTGATCGTTTCGTTAGATAAGACCCTTCTTCCTTGGCTGGGATTGTTTACAACCGCATTTGGGATGGTTTGAAGCCGCATTTAAACTGCATTTTGGAAGTTCAAACTCGGGGCACCATATCAGTCCATTATATGGAGAAAAATCCTGAAATGTTTCCCCTAAAAAACATAATTTCTTTACGACTGAAGACAGAAAGACATGAACATCTTGGATGACAAGAGGGTGAGTACATTATTTATAAATTGTTGTTCTGAATGTGGACTTCACCTTTAAGCAGGTGTTTTTCTAACCTTCAGTTTTAAAAACCTTAAACAAACTGGAAAAACAAGAAATGATAATTAACTGCTTGCAAATAAGGAAATGTAATATCCCAGATAATGGTAGATGGTACATTGCTTTTGTGAGGCTAGTAGAACTCCACTAAAATGTCAAATTGTCAAAAATGTAAATAATTTTCGACAACATATTTAATGTTTGTATAGATAGATGATAGATACATTATATCAGTTATAAAAACCTTAAACCAACTGGAAAAACGAGAAATGATAAATAACAAAATAAGGAAATGTAACTTCCCAGTAAATGGTAAATGGTGCATTGACACACACACATTTAACAATTTATTAATTGTATATTTGACAATTAAGTCCTGGTTACTTTTAAAAAGTGATATCAAACTAAAAAATAAATAAATAAAGCACTGTATCTGATCATATGTTTAAGAACTGAAACTCACTCGATTAAGAGTTTTTCTCCAATCAGATCATCTGCAAGAAGAGAAATATTATTAACAAACATCGAACATCATTTGAATAGCACAAACAGAGACAGACTCTTACCTCGGGAGCCTTGGCAAGCCATATCAAACAAGAGTAATATATACTTGTTATTTGTTTGCTGTCACTGAAACGGGATGTATGAGGGAATTCCACTCCACTTCAGCAATCTACTCGCGACTACAGAGATGAGTATAAGATGGTTTTGACAGAATCAAAAGCATCCGACAGGTGTATGACATCAAGGTACCGCGAGAGCGATACGGCATACGGAGCCGTCTGCTTCTCTCGCGATACTTTGATGTCATACACCTGTCAGTCTAAGTCGAACACACCTAAACAATAGGCTCGTTTGAGATGCGCCTCGCCTCGCCTAAAATGTAGGCGAGAGTAGGCGGCTGCAGTGAGGGGAGGAGTGAAATAAGTCCAGTCAAGACGGACAGTTCTGACCTCTGGAAGTAAAACAAATACCTACGAGATCAAAGGCGGATATCGCGTTATCACACTCACGTGCTGTGTTGCTGATAAACATTATATAATTTCAGCTCTGTTGTTTTTGTATGAAAATAAATATGATATGATATGACACTCAAAGTGCTTGCTATTTAATTCCATACGAAAGGCGTATTTATCATCCATTTTTACTTAATACAAACGTATATTTTAGATTTTTATAGAAATATGACAACAATCACATATCTCACGCAGAGATCGCACTGGCATGGTGTTTGGGAATATTCATTGCATAATTTAAACATACAACCACATGATATTAGATTAAAAAATAAAACATTAAACATCAAAAATTAAAAGCGTTAATTTGTAAAAGCGTTTGTTAAAAGCGTTAATCTTTGTATCCCCCCCTGCTCTGGACCTTCCACTGCAGGTCCACTGCTCTGGACCTTCAGCTAAAAACACTCTCTGCAAATGCTTCCGCTGAGAGCTTGTCTTAGTGTGAATGAGACCGCAACCCCTCCAGATGGCTGACAGCTCACCATACCTTTACTTGAAACGCAAATGCAAAACATATCAGAGAGGAGCAGAACAAAGCCAGAATCAGTCTTCAACTTCATGTTTGCATCTCCATCCCCTCTCATCTGTTCCCTCTTCTTCTCCATTTTTGAGGAAGAAGTTTTTTTTTTTATTGCATCCCTTGTTCTTGTTTTTTTTCTATCATATTGTTTGAAGTTGAATTATAATGCATGCATGAAATACAGTGGGGACATAACACATATATGCACATATATCTGCACTCATACAGTATACATGTATACATGCTTACACTTTTATAAGACACAGTTAGTAAATATAGATTGCAAGCATTGAAATAAATGATCAAATCTGAAGACTGTTCCAAAAAAACCCGTTCAAGTGTAAATTATATTATAATTTTAATCAAATATACAAAATAAGGCAGAATCTATATATAGGCACATAGGCAGAATTATACCCTTTGGTGCATGACGTCCACTGTAGTGGACAGATACATTCTCTGTCACAGAAAAAAATGGACAAGAAAAATATTGTTAAAATCTGGATGAAAGTATTTCTGACATCCTATTTAGCTGAAAAATATTTTTGTATTATAAAAAATATATTTTTGATCAGAGGGATATACTCATCTCAGATGGTTGTAGGGCATCTGTGTTACCAGAACTTGTTTTACATGTGGTACTCAGATCCAAATTACATCTCACAGCTGATTGGTTAAGATGACATGTACCTGTTCATTCATAAAGTCCAACTGGATGGTGTTTTGGAGCAATAATGAGTGTGCCTTTTTTATTACTTCTGTTTTTACTGCAAGACCTGAAGAACCTCAGACACTTCGATCTTCTGAGATACATTGCATATTAATTTTTTTTAAATGCTAGCGTTTTAGAATAAATGTCATTCTTTTACATGCTACTTAAATATCTAAATTATTTTTAATAATGATATTCCTGTACATGTACCTTACCTTCATGGGTTTGGGGGGAGGACTTTACTTAATGCAGGTCTTTTGCATAGACCTTTCTTAATCTACATTATTGAGAATTTAATTCTAAATATAATAATATAATTTTACATTATATTGATAAGACATTTTTTCTAGTTAGTTTGTCTAGTTAGAGGGTCATTTAAAAAGCATTGTCTTTATGCACTGATCCACAACCATTTCAATTTCTTTAGGCCCAGATGAGATCAGATTTTGTTTTATTAAAAAAAAGTTAGTCTGTCAACAAAATGTGTGGAGTTAAAACAATCGCACAAGTAAAAATGTGACCCTGGACCACAAAACCAGTCATAAGTCTGTTCATATCACTCCTATTCTTTTTAACCTCTTCTGGCTTCCTGTGTCTTCTCGTATCACTTACAAAATTCTTCTGCTTACCTTTAAGTCACTCCACGGTCTTGCACCTACATATCTCTCTGACTTACTTTCTTCATATATTCCTTCTTATCTACTTCGATCTTCAGGAGAGGTACTTCTTTTTGTTCCTAGATCTCGCCTTTCATCTATGGGAGGGAGATCGTTCTCTGTTATGGCTCCTAAACTTTGGAACTCATTGCCCCTGTGTCTTTGATCAATAACCACACTGCACAAGTCTAAATTCAAAAAAATCTGTTTAACCAATATTATCATTCATTATCTGTTTCTTCTTAAACTATTATGGTTTAATGTTGTATCTGATTGTCTGTTGTATTTGAATGTTTGTATTATTACTATGGTTTGCAACTGCAACTGCAATCACATGTTTTGGACTTGGCAAATGCCTACTGTCCATCTATGTATGTATTGATTATATTGCCTGTTATTGTTAAGTGTCGTTGAGCTTGGGAAAGGCACTATACAAATTAAACATTATTATTATTATTATTATTATAAGTGTACATTTCTGAATAAATAAGCTTTCCATTGATTTTTTTTTCATTTATTTTTGGCTATTGCTACAAATATAACCGTGCAACATAAGACTGGTTTTGTGGTCCAGGACCACAAATGAGGAAGAGGATAATAACTCCATATTAGTAACTCCATATGGCTCATTCTTTATCTTTCTGACTCACATGGATTGAGATGTGCAAAAAAAAATGAAAAATGAATAAAAAAACTACAGTCCATAATCCTTGCCTGAACATAGACTATATATCACAACATTGTACACCCTTTCTCACTGTGTATAGAATTTCCAAGCAGCCTTCTCTTCTTGGTCAGTAGCATTTGCAAATTCCAACATTCCTCATTTTGTCACTTTATCAGTCCTGCACTGACCCTCCTCAGGCACCTCTGTTTAGTCTCCAGAAAATGAGGCCACCCAACAGTACTCCACTGATGAAAAAGAGTCCCCAAGAAAGGAAGATCGGGCTTGATGAGGAACCAAAATTCCGCTCAATGGTGTAATGAACGAAGAAAGTGATACTGCTGATCTGTAGGTATTTAAAAGGGGTTACCATTTGTATTTTTTCAGTGCTAAGCAGTTAGTACAAGTGTTGTCATGTTTATCAAATCATACCCATCCTCCCCTACTGCAGATCCATTTCAGTAGGTTATCCCTGAAGTAATCCTGTGTCCAAGACACAATGCTTGGGATTGAATTAGGATGAATCTATCCATGAACAACAAAAAACAAGTGCAACCTCAGAGCATTAACACATTGGTTTGGGCAGGACATTCATAATTTTGTAATTATGTAACTAAAGCACTGCATACCTTCGCAATTCTCACAACTAAACAGATCACAGTCAAAATACGCCCCCAGCTGATGTCATCAACAAATATATTGTCCAGAACCATCTGGAAAATCTGTCTATCTGCCCCATGTGCAAACAAATCAACCAAGCTGAAATCAAACACATGATCGGTAAAAACAAATCTGTTCTTTCATTGTCTTGTTATCCCTTCCATACAAATATTTGCAAAGTTATCGCAACTTTGTCACAATTTTAATTTTATATAATCGCAATTGTGATGTTCAAGTTTGACTTTATATTATGAAATTGCCACTTTAGTTCTCACAACTGTGCAGCATTTCTCACAACTCACTACTCGTTCAAGCTTTGATCGAGAGAGTCGTTTATGTCTCTGATGATGTCCACCGTCTGTTCCAGGAGCTGCTCCCGCTCAGCACTCATTGGCTGCGGTTCAGGAAGAGATGGTAGACATATTCCCTCATTCTGTAGCTGGTCCTTCACTAATCTGAGAACATTATGAAAGCATTTGATTTGACAAAGAAAACAAAACCAATGGCAACCTAAATCTTTATTCAGCTAATAGAAGCCAGATATGGTTGTAACATGGAGAGTTGTAACAACACCAATTCCACCAATCAGGGATAAGCTAGGAGTCCTGTGATGATAAATAGGTTCATACTAGGGATGGGCGATATGGGCTTAAAAACTTATCACGATAATTTCTGGTATTTATTGCGATAACGATATCGATGACGATAATTCAAGTATTATGTTTCCCAAAATAGAGTGTTGTGAGCATTACTGAGTACACATGTAATGTCATGACTGTTTAACCCAGAATTATTATTTTTTTTACTTTTTGTACTGGAAGCTCCTAACACCAAGATGAATTCCTTGTGTGTAATACAACACACAAGGCAATAAAGCTCTTTCTGATTCGGAAGCCGGAGGGCGCCCTTGTGCAGAATTTCCACATATGCTTTATAGCAGAAGTAATAGTACTGACGACACTTCAGGAATCTCTAATCCACCCTGCGTTCCATGCGGAAGGGCTAAGCCCTATGCCCTAATCCTTTCAAAGGGTTTACCCACCGGAGTGAGAGCTTTGAAGGGTTGAAGGGTGTAGGAGACCAACCAACATTTTCTTGAAGTGCCCCTCTGCGTCATCATCCCCGTGCCCAGACGGAGGCGCCGTCATCATGCAAAGAATCTGCGCAAAGGATCATGGGGGCCCGAAGTGTCCATCAGTTGTACCCTTCGAAATCCTTTATTCCGAAGGGCCCTTTGAAGTGGCCAGTTTTGAGCACTTCGGTTTGGAACGACACTTCAATATGGCAGCCATGATTGTTTTCACTCCAAAGTGTCCTCCGGAAGGCGATATATAAATGTGCATAAAATACAATCTATGTTTGCTACTGTCCACCATGTTACCTTTACTGGGTAACACAGTTGACAGGTAACTTTGTTGACATTTTTAGTATTTTGGGCCTATACTCAACATGGAAACCTAGAACTACTGAGCACATGGTATGTTTAGAAATATATTTTCATAAACAAAATTTAAGTTTTAGTTAAATTGTTTTGTTAAAATTCGCAGCAATAAAACTTGTGTAACACTGTCGACAGTCAATTAATCCACTTTTGACACAGGCTAGTTTAACCAATATTAGGGGAAAGAGAGAGAAGAGAATTTCTAATGTTTCATCCATGTGCTTCTAGAGGAAGTATCATCATACTGTGCAAATTATGCGAGAAGTTAGTTGACAATGGGTTTTCGGACACACACACAAATAAAAACAAGGTATATCAGAATAAACACTTAATATTTTTGAAACGCACACCCAAATGTCTTGGTAACCTAATCTAACTGAAGGTAAAACTATGAAATTAATTCATATATGAGGTAATTTTCATACTTAAATGCAGAGTAGGATGAGCAACTTTACAAAATCGGACAGCTGAATACCAAGGTTGTATGTGATATGAACATCATTTTTGAACAAAAGATATAGATTTTCAAAATATATTTGTGTGATTGGGAAAAATATAATTGTGTACTAGAAAATTAAGCATCTGGGCTTTATATTGATGAAAATATATTAAAAATATACTTCACATGAGATGTACCCACAATTATAGAATGTCCAACTTAAACTGTTACAGATAAAATCATATAGCTTACATTAGAATAAATTGTAGATTCTCAGGCAAAATGTGTTGCATATTTTAAACTGCTAATTTCAAACCATCACTCTTAAAAATAAAGGTTCTTTATTGGCTTTAATGGTTCTATGAAGAACATTCAACATCCATTGAACCTTTTAAAATGCAGAAAAGGTTCTTTATAGTTGAAAAAGTTTCTTCAAAATGGTTCTTTTAGGAACTGTTCACTGAAAGTTTTTTTGGGGAACCAAAAATGTTTCTTCTATGCTGCAAAAACACCCTTTTGGAACCTTTATTTTTAAGAGTGTACAGCTAGCTAAACACTAGATGACAGGAGTGACACATCTTAGCATACCCTTACATACAGCTGAGAACTTTCATGTTGTCTATATGAAGCTTTTTTGGCAGCTCAAAGCTAGAGGAAGTGTGGGTAAAATGGGCCCTATGCAGATTCTGGATTCACCACGCATGCACTTTAGGGTTAAAAACACTGATTTCGAACATTCATACATAAACACAATCTCACAAACAAATTTACAGTTTTTTTTGTTAGATCACTAGAGCTGAGTGTTCATTAACCATAAATACCAACTAAGGAAGTTTGTTCTATCAGTCTATTTTACATGCACATACACACACACACTCCTGTGTCAAAAAGAAAGTGGATTTGTGCTGTGGTCAGTCACAGAGAGTGAAACATTGTTTTGTATTGTTCTTTTAGATTGTCTCAATTTTTTAAAGCATATTCCATGGGGTGGCTGCTGTTTTTGCTTATTCTGTCTCAATGTTACAACTTATCCTGCAAGTGGGGAAGATTGTAAGAAAGGCACTCCATATATTTGATTACAACTTATAAGGGCTGTGATATTCTTGCAGAGATTTGAATTGGTGCCTTTTGTAGTAAACAAATGTGGGTGCTTTGTTTGAGCACTAATTCAGAGAGTTACAAATGCTAGAACTAAAAGCATTACAGCCATCCTCCGGTCTAACCTACTCAAAATGAATACACATGAAAATGATACAATGAATGACACTGGAAAAAATGATGTTCAGGTGAATATCCATTGGTTGTAAAGTGACATTTTTGGTTATTAGGGTATAAAAAGATCAATTATTTCTTTTTAAACATTATAAAAACTATTTAGCAAGTTTTAAGCACGACATAGACAAATATATGAAACTTACCTAAGTACAAGATTCTTTAAAAATGGGTCATCTAAAAAATACAAAAGCAAATGTCACTTAATGAAGTTAATGAAATGATTTAATGAAAGCTTACGTTAAGAAATTATTTCCTAATGTGTGAGTACCTGATGCCATGAGCGCTTCTCTTTTTTCTGTTTTAGTCCTTGGTCCTACAATAGGTTTTGATGGCTGTATAAACCAATGAAGCTGTGTGGGCTATGCCTTTAAGGCAATGCCACACAAACTGGTTTAGTTAGTTTTGCTGTCTAAATCAAGAGGTACTGTAATAACATTCTCGTCAGTTCCGCATATTTACTGCTAGAGTTGCGGTAGAGTAGGCTAAAAGTGAAACAGCACACACACACACACACACACACACACACACACACACATACATACATACATACATATGTATATATAAGACTTTATTTGCAAAAAACCCAGAACATTTTCAAAAATCATATTTTTTTATTGTTATGATGTTTTATTGTTTTATTGTTAGCTGTATTTTTTTTACTCAATCAAAATACTTGAAACTGCAATTTGATTGAGATTAATTGGAATGCACAATGAAAACATGCTTTTTGAAAACTGTTAATATATATATATATATATTCAATTCAATTCAAATTTATTTGTATAGCGCTTTTCACGATACATATCGTTGCAAAGCAGCTTTACACCAAATTGACATTTTTACAATATATGTAGTAGTAGCTTGATGTACATATGGTAGAGATGTGTGGTAAAGATCAATTAATGACGTAATCAAACAGACAAAGAACACTATAAATTAGTAGCAGAATTCGGTAGTGCTGTATGTTGTTTTAGGGTTGGTATCATCTGAAGTCCTCTGAGGGGTTGGCATCATCTCTTCTTAAGTGTTCTGGATCTACACTGGAGCTTGTGAATTCCTAGTTACCATGGGATGTCAATCCCATGGCAAAAACAGAGAACAAATAGGAACATAATTAGCGTAGCTGCTGTTCAAACTAAGAAAAGGAAGGTTTGTTAAACCAGAGCTAAAAGATTAAAATGAACATTTGATCAGATATAGCTGCAGAAAAAGTTTATGAGATGCATTATTTGAATGCTTGGCTAAAAAGATGTGTCTTTAATCTAGATTTAAACCGAGAGAGTGTGTCTGAACCCCGAACGTTATCAGGAAGGCTGTTCCAGAGTTTGGGTGCCAAATGTGAAAAAGCTCTACCTCCTTTAGTGGACTTTGCTATCCTAGGTACTACCAACAGTCCAGAGTTTTGTGACCTTAGGGAGCGTGATGGATTGTAGCGTGGTAGACGACTAGTTAGGTACGCAGGAGCTAAACCGTTAAGTGCCTTATAGGTAAGAAGTGCTATTTTGTAGCTGATGCGGAACCTAATAGGCAGCCAGTGCAGAGACTTTAAAATTGGGGTAATATGATCATATTTTCTTGACCTGGTAAGGACTCTAGCAGCTGCATTTTGGACTATCTGTAGCTTGTTTATTGAAGATGCAGGACAACCACCTAATAGTGCATTACAATAGTCCAGTCTAGAGGTCATGAATGCGTGAACTAGCTTTTCTGCATCAGAAACAGGTAACATGTTTCGCAGCTTGGCAATGTTTCTAAGATGGAAGAATGCTGTTTTTGTAACGTGAGAAATATGATTTTCAAAAGACAAGTTGCTGTCTAATATAACACCCAGGCTTTTGACTGTAGTGGAAGTAACAGTACATCCGTCTAGTTGTAAATTGTAAGTCAAAAGATTCTGTGTATTGTTTTTAGGTCCAATAAGTAATATCTCTGTCTTATCTGAATTTAATAGCAGAAAATTGTTGGTCATCCAATCTTTTACATTTTTAACTCACTCTGTTAACTTTGATAATTCAGAAGTTTCATCTGGTCTTGTTGAGATATATAGTTGAGTATCATCAGCATAACAATGGAAATTAATCCCGTGTTTTCTAATAATATTACCAAGGGGCAGCATGTATATTGAAAATAGTAGAGGACCTAGAACAGATCCTTGTGGCACTCCATACTTTACTGGTGATAACTGAGATGACTCCCCATTTAAATAAACAAAGTGGTAGCGATCAGACAGGTAGGATCTAAACCATTTTAAAGCCTGCCCTTGGATACCTGCATAATTTTGTAGTCGATCTATTAGTATGTCATGATCTATAGTGTCAAACGCAGCACTAAGATCAAGTAAAACTAGCAGTGAGATGCAGCCTTGGTCTGACGCAAGAAGCAAGTCATTAGTGATTTTAACAAGTGCAGTTTCTGTGCTGTGATGGGGCCTGAAATTCTTCATAGATATCATTTTTTTGCAAGAATGAGCACAGTTGAGCACATATAACTTTCTCTAAAATTTTAGACATAAATGGAAGATTAGAAATGGGTCTATAATTTGCCAGTTCACTAGGGTCTAGCTGTGGTTTCTTAATAAGAGGCTTAATAACCGCCAGCTTGAATGGTTTAGGGACGTGACCTAAAGATAACGATGAGTTGATAATATTGAGAAGCGGTTCTTCTGCCACAGGTAACAATTCTTTTAGTAATTTAGTGGGTACGGGATCTAATAGGCATGTTGTTGGTTTAGACACAGTGATGAGTTTATTTAACTCTTCCTGTCCTATAGCGGTGAAGTACTGCAGTTTTTCTTTGGGTGCGACGAAAGAAGTTGACATATTAGATGCAGTATAATCTACATTGGTTATTGTATTTCTGATGTTATCTATTTTATCAGTGAAGAAATTCATAAAGTCATTGCTATTTGTAGAGGCTTCCACGATCCTCCTAAAGCCTCTTGAAAAAGTGGAGTATGGGTCCTGTACTTTGAATGACGCGCTGTTTACACCAACACTCTGAACACTGCTTTCCTGGTCATGTAAACTTTATGGCAGTTGAGATCTTGTTAAGAGCATTTACATCAAACAATAAAATGAGAACGTGAATGTACCAAACCTGCGTGTGCAGCAAACAGGCATTTACAGCAAGCGTGTAACAGAGCTTTAACGGTCAACAAAATTACGGCTACCCAACTCACTTCTCCCCTCCTAACACCTGTGAGGGTGAATATGCCTTTGAGGCCTCTAGCTGACGCCAGGTATTCCCACGTGACAAACGTAATACGTCACCGTGACAAAACAAAATACCAAATAATACTTTAATAATAATAATAATAATAATATGGCTCCTATACACCAGCCCCTAATTATTAGGTCAGCACATAATAATTACACAAATATGCAAATAGGAGACATAGAGCGCACACAAAAGAAGGGAATTCAAAAATCCAAAAATATTATAAAGTCCAAAAAAATATATATATCTATAATTAAGTCTTCTTCAGAGGAAAAAAAAAAAAAGAAAAAGGTATGTCCTTAACAGCCCTCAGCTTCCTGTAGTAAGCAGACCTTTGTAATAGGCCGTTCCAAGCAGCTGCTCCGTGTTTTAATCCGCACTTGTCGAACAAACCCTCTTCGGTCCGGGAAGGTTTGTATCACTCGCCCCATTGGCCAAGAATTTCGAGGCGCCGTGCTGTCCATGATAACCACAAGATCTCCCACGACGAGGTTCCTCTTTACTCCCACCCATCTCTGACGTTCCTGTAACTGTAGCAAGTACTCCTTAACCCATCTCTTCCAGAATAAATCGGACATGTATTGAACCTGTTTCCACCTCCTATGTGCATACATGTCTGCTGGTTGGAACAGTCCAGGTGGTAATGATGGTGAAGTTTTCAACAGCAACAAGTGGTTTGGTGTCAGGGCTTCCAGATCATTCAAATCCATGGAAGCCTTAGTGATTGGACGGCTATTGAGGATAGCTTCAATTTCACAGATCACAGTATGAAGACCCTCTTCATCCAGATTTTGTACCTTAAAAGTTGAATTAAGGACTTTACGCACAGACCTTATTAGCCTCTCCCATGAACCTCCATGATGCGAGCCTGCAGGTGGGTTAAAGCTCCACTTAATTCCCTTTTGTAACAGGAAATCAGTGATCTGCATATGATTCCACTGTTCAATGGCAGCTTTCAGCTCACGCTCTGCTCCCACAAAATTTGTTCCGTTGTCAGAACGCAGCTCCCGCACCTGTCCTCTTCTGGCAATAAAACGTCTAAGTGCGTTAATGAAGGAGTCTGTGTCCAATGATGAGGCAACCTCAAGATGTACAGCTCTGATAGCAAGACAGGTAAATATGACACCATACCTCTTCACCCTGCTCCTTCTACTCTTGACCTCAAAAGGTCCAAAATAGTCCACTCCTACACAAGTGAATGGAGGTTCATCTACGACTATTCTTTCATGTGGCATATCTGCCATTTGTTGGTGAACTGGTAGAGCATTCAGACGACGACAGATGATGCATTTGGACAGTACTTTTCTGATAGCTACACTCGCACCAGTCATCCAGTACTTCTCCCTCAGTTTAGACAGCATGTGATTACGTCCACCATGTCCCACTTCCTGATGAACATGTCTAAGCAGGAGCTCAGAGATGTGGAGATCCTTTGACAATATTATAGGATGTTTAACTTCTACAGGCATAGACAACCTACTGAGACGACCACCAACTCTCATGATTCCATCTTGCAATTGAGGACAAAGCTTGTAAAGGTGACTAGATTTCTTCACATGTTGCTCTTTCTCTAAGCTGTCTAGCTCTTCTGGAAATCTTTGTCTCTGACAGAACTTAATGATAGCAAGCTCCGCCCGGTCCACATCCTCTTTGGTAAGGCTTCTGTACATAGTTGTCCTTTTAAACAAATTAATCTCATCATCCACTGAAGATCTCTTCTTTTTCTCATTAATGTCAAGCTGTGCAACAGCCAGATGTAAATTTCTCCTTTTCTTCACACAGAAAATGAGCCACTCTTTAATTCGCAAGTACCATGCTACAGATTTCTTTAGGCGTGTCCAGGAAGAAAAATACTGGATTAGGTAAGTGACTGGATCTTCCTTAACTTGCAACAGATTTATTGCAGCAACCCTTTTGACTTCTGGATCCTCAGGTGAAAGATAGTTGATGTTCTCCATGTTAACCGGCCACTCACTCTCAGGATGTAAAAGAAAGGGAGGCCCTGACACCCATGTACTGTTCTGAATGAACACATCCACTTTCACACCCTTAGAAGCCATATCAGCTGGATTACTTGCAGTATTCACATACCTCCACTGAATAGGATGAGAAGCCTTCAGGATCTGAGAGACCCGATTCGCAACAAAAACTTTGAAACGCGAAGTCTCATTCCTAATGTACTTCAGGACAGACTGACTATCTGTCCAAAACACAGAATCCAACAGATCCATCTGCAGTTCTCTCCTCCAAAGAACATCCATGCGGCTTGCCATGGTTGCCGCAATAAGCTCCATTCTGGGGATAGTAACAGTTTTCAACGGAGCCACCCGGGCCTTTCCCATGATGAAAGCACTGTGCATTTCTGAACAATTGTTCTTCAGCAACAGATAAGACACCATACCGTAACCATCCTGACTGGCATCACAAAAATGGTGTAACTGAGCTGTATCAATGTCTCCAAAACCTGATGGTTTTACACATCGGTCAACCTTGAATGAATCCAGCAGATGCAGCTGCTGCAGCCATTTCAGCCACTCCTTAGACGTTGACTCAGGCACAGTGTCATCCCAGCCAATTTCTCTCCTGCACAAATCTCTCAAAATTTTCTTTGCTGTTAAAACCACAGGGCTCAGCATTCCTAGAGGATCGTAGATGGAGCTGACAGTCGAGAGAATTCCTCTTCTGGTGAGTGGTCTGTTCTTCAAAACAATCTTGAATTTAAAGGAGTCAGATTGTATACACCATTCCACGCCCAGTACTCTCTCCACGGGTAATGAATCGAATGTCATATTTAATCCTTCCATACCTTTTGCTCTGTGATTTTTAGGAATACTTTCCAACACTCCAGGCCTGTTTGTCATCCATTTTGTGAGAGAAAATCCACCGCTGGCGCAGAGAGAGATCAACTCCTTGTAAAGTGACACTGCTTCCTCCTCTGTAACAACTGACACAAGGCAGTCATCAACATAAAAACAGTGCAATAATTTCTCCACCGCCTTCTCACTGTAGTGATGTCCATTGTCCTCTGCACATCTTCTGAGGGCAAAATTGGCACAACTAGGAGATGATGCTGCCCCAAACAGATGCACCTTCATCCGATACTCAACAGGTTGTTGTTCCAGATCACCTTCTGGCCACCAGAGAAACCTGAGCAGGTCTATATCAGCAGAAGGGACTCGTACCTGGTAAAACATGGATTCAATATCGGCCATAATTACCACATGTTCCCTTCTGAAACGAGTCACTACTCCTATTAAAGAGCTGGTAAGATTGGGGCCCTGTAGGAGCTGAGCATTCAGTGATGTTCCCTGATAACTTGCGCCACAGTCAAATACGACTCTGATCTTTTTTTTGGTGGGGTGATAAACTCCGTGGTGTGGTATATACCATACCTTTCCATCACCACGGTCCAGCTCCTCTTCAGGCACCTTCTCAGCATAATCTTTAAGCAAAAGATCATTCAAAAAGGTGTTATATTCAGCATAGAATACTGGGTCTTTCTGAAGTTTTCTTTTCAGATGATACAAACGCTGTTTAACAATGTTCTTGTTGTTTGGCATGCTGACATTGAAGTTCCTTAAAGGTAATGCAATCTGGTAATGACCATTCACATGTTTCACTGAATTGATCACCAATTCTAAGAACTTGTGATCTTCCCTGGACATTCCAATATGATCATCCAGGCAGTTTTCAGGGAAGTCATTTTGAAACTGTTGCTGCCACAGTTCATCCAGATTCACAGCTGAAACTCTATTGACAGTTATCTGTGGTTGTTCACAGTCAGCCATCCCTCCACTGTCTCCTGTTAGCGGTCCATTTACTGTCCAGCCCAGCATGGTCCTAATAGCGTATGGTCCATCATCAACACTACACACCACCTCTAAGGGCTCCAGTGCCTTGGGGACATTTGTTCCTATCAGGAGCTCTATTCCTGCATCAATCTGAGGTAACTGAACAGTTTTTAAATAAGACCATCTTTTAATATCCCTTTCAGTAGGAATATTTCCCTTGTGCACTGGCATAGACTCCTGTGTATAAGCTTTCGGGAGCTCAAGAAAACTATCCCCATCCAGCGATGCAACCTCCAGTCCTGACACAATGTTGCTACTCACCACCTTCTCCTGCCCCATCGTTCGTAGAAGAATACACCCTTTCCTCCCTGTGAGGTGAAGCTTGTGCATCAGGCTCTCAGTACAAAATACTGCAGTGCTCCCTTGGTCCAAGAAAGCATAAGTAGTAATGATTTTGCTTCCTTTATTAGATTTCACCTGAACCGGAACTATCGGTAGCTTGCAGTCCTGGTCTCCAGCCCCTGTAAGACCACTTGTCACCAGCATGTTATCAACCGACACCACTGTGTTCCTCATAGTCTGCTCAGAAATATTTGAAGGTTCCTTATGAAGTACTGTGGGGTGCTTAAGGCTACATTTAGTACAGGAAATCCTTTTACGACAGTCTCTACTGATGTGCCCTATACACAAACAGCCAAAACAAATGCCGTTTTCCTTTAAGAAGCCTATCTTCTTTTGATGAACCATTTTCCCCAGCTGCACACATACATCTAATGTGTGTCCTCCCCCACAGCATATACACAGTTTCCTACCTGATGGTATAATTTCTTTCTCTTTCACAGACTGATGCTTCTCTTCCACAATACCTGCAATGGTTGCAAAACTGGTTCCTTTATTTCCAGATCGAACCTGTGACTTAAGTTTGTTCCTTCCTTTATCATTCACTGATGGAGAGTCTTGTATGTTCCCAAACACAGGATCAGTCAGGACTTTCACTTGTTTTTCAATGAAGTCAGCAATATCTTTAAACTTGACTCTCTGATTGTTTCTTTCCTGCAGCTCACAAACTTGGTTCCTCCATCTATCTCTAAGTTTGTATGGCAATTTCCTAATAATGCTCAGCATATTAGAAGGCAAGTCCAACTCATGAAGATACTGCACGTCCTCCATAGCATTACAGCAGCCTCTAAGGAAGAAACTGAGATCCTGCAAAGCTCTCACATCCTCCGTTTTAATCGGAGGCCATAACAGGGCCTTCTCCATATAAGCAGAGGCTACCTTCTGTTCATTCCCAAATTGCTCCTTTAGCAAAGCTTTGGCTTTTACATATCCCCTGGCTGGATTCATATAATGACAACTCCTCACAAGTGCTCGAGCATAACTTCTTGTATGCTGCTCCAAGAAATACAAGCGATCACAATTGTCAGTTGTATTCTTCTCAATTCCATTTTCAAAAGCTCGGATAAAAGAGTGGTATTTCAATGGGTCACCATCAAATATGGGTATCTCTCTTTTCGGTAAAGTTGAAAGCCTCTGTTGCTGTATCAATAGTGTTGTTACTTCATTTTGTTTCTTCATCATATCAAGAACACAGTTTTCAGTTGCTGAACTCATTAAGATGTCAGTATTGAAATCTTGCGGTCCTTGTAGATACTGTGTCTCGACAGGGTCTATGTGGGTTTGCAGAGATGGCTGGACTTGGATGTTTGAAGATTGTACATTATCTACTACATGAGCGTGCATCTTTGCAACTTTAGACTTGCCTCCTAGGTGTCTCTCCTTCTTTGACTCATTCTGCTCAGATGCTAATGGAATAAATACATCTGCATTGACATCCAGTGGTTGTGTAGATTTTGTCACATACAAGTTCATACCATCTGAAACCTTTGATGTTCTTCTTATGCTTGTTGTGCTGCGTGTTTTGAGAATCTCAAGCTTTGCCTGTTCTCCAGCAATTTCAGCATCCAACTGCAACCTTTCTTTCCTTTTACGCAACCGTCCCTCCTCTTCTTCCAGTGCATGTCTTTCCTTTAACATTTTTTTCTTCATGGCTAAAGCTGCCAACTCAGCTTCAGCTTTCAAACATGCAGAAGAAGTTGAAGAGCGTTGTGACTGAGATGATTTATTACTCCCAACATTTGAGACACTATCACCTGGATTAATATCATCTTCCATTTCATTTGAACATTCAACCTCTTGTAATTCCACAGAGCTTGATACATTTTCATTCATTTCAGTTGGATTTTGATTCTGTGACGCACTCTGGGTTCCTTCAATTTCACTGATCCATTGCTCAGTTTGTGTTTTAAATTCACTGCTGTACTTCATGATGCTTGTGAACCATTCATCTTGCCTAGTAATCTCCTCCTCTGGAATTAGAGGCAACAGTTCCTCATGTTCACGGACAGCATTCCCACACAATTTATTTAAAGTCGTTAAACATTGTTTCACCTGAAGTACACTTTCCTTATGTTTCATAAGCTCCTTCGTTTTTGGTATCAACCCCTTGATTTCATTAACCACACGTTTACGATCCTGTTGCAGTCTTTCAATTTTATTCAGCAAGGCCTTTTGAGTGAGTTTAATTTCCCGTTTCTTGCCCGACTCCTCCACAGAGCACACGGTAGCATCAATCTGACTCATTATGACTCCTTTTGATTCAGTGAACCGCAAAAGTTGAACAACACAGTGCGCCGTAAACTCCAAGCAATTCCATTCAACACAACAGCATCATCATTCTCCATTGAAACGGCATCAAAGCGTCGCATATACACGCAAAAGTGCAAACTTTCTTCCAAGATCAGACCAAATATAGCGCTGCCTCACGCATCCGATTAGCATTCCAGCTCACATGTGTTTAAAGCCCCACATAGCTTCACATAGAAATCAATGGCACCCAGATTCCTTATTCATACATACATCCACAGATAAACTTATCTGTCCTTCCTGAAAGGACGTATGGCACGGCACATTTCATTGATAACCGCTTCACTTACTTGCGTCTTCCTGCTGATGACCGTCGCTCGGGATTTTGTTGACAATTATGTAGAGGCTTCCACGATCCTCCTAAAGCCTCTTGAAAAAGTGGAGTATGGGTCCTGTACTTTGAATGACGCGCTGTTTACACCAACACTCTGAACACTGCTTTCCTGGTCATGTAAACTTTATGGCAGTTGAGATCTTGTTAAGAGCATTTACATCAAACAATAAAATGAGAACGTGAATGTACCAAACCTGCGTGTGCAGCAAACAGGCATTTACAGCAAGCGTGTAACAGAGCTTTAACGGTCAACAAAATTACGGCTACCCAACTCACTTCTCCCCTCCTAACACCTGTGAGGGTGAATATGCCTTTGAGGCCTCTAGCTGACGCCAGGTATTCCCACGTGACAAACGTAATACGTCACCGTGACAAAACAAAATACCAAATAATACTTTAATAATAATAATAATAATAATATGGCTCCTATACTATTAAACTGTAAAGGAATATTTAGCTCAGGTGGTGTCTGGTTATTTGTTAATCTAGCCACTGTGCTAAATAAAAACCTTGGATTGTTTTGGTTATTTTCTATGAGTTCGCGGAAATGCTCAGCCCTAGCAGCTTTTAAAGCCTGTCTGTATCTGGACATACAGTTTTTCCATGCAATTCTAAAAACTTCCAAGTTAGTTTTTCTCCATTTGCGCTCAAGATTGCGAGTTTCTTTTTTGAGGGATTGGTTATTACTATTGTACCATGGTGCAATACGTTTTTCTCTAACTTTTTTCAATTTGATGGGGGCAACAGCTTCTAACGTATCGGAGAAGATGGTGCCCATATTGCTAGTCATTTTGTCTAGATCCTGTGTATTAAGGGGTACACAGAGCAGTTGAGATAAATCAGGCATGTTATTTGTGAATCTATCTTTGGTGGCTGGAACAATAGTTCTGCCAAGACGATAACGCGGAGCCCTACAGTTAATATCAGTGATACGCAGCATGCACGATACAAGGAAATGGTCAGAAACATCATCACTTTGAGGTACGATGTCTATATCAGTAAGATCAATTCCATGCGATATAATTAAATCTAGCGTATGATTAAAACGATGAGTGGGCCCAGTGACATTTTGCTTAACTCCAAAAGAGTTTATTAGGTCAGTAAACGCAAGTCCTAACGCATCATTTGTATTATCAACGTGAATGTTAAAATCTCCGACAATTAGCACTTTATCAAAATTAACCAATAGTTCCGAAAGGAATTCTGCAAATTCTTTTAGGAAATCTGTATATGGCCCTGGCGGCCTATACACAGTAGCTAAAACAAGAGATAGGAGAGATTTCTTTTGCATATCTGGCAGAGTAACATTAAGCAAAAGTATTTCAAATGAATTAAACCTGTATCCTGTTTTCTGAGTAACATTGAAAATATCACTATATATTGTTGCAACACCACCACCACGACCACTCTGACGGGGCTCATGCTTATAGTAGTAGTTTAGCGGAGTAGACTCATTTAGACTAATATAATCATTAGGTTTTAGCCAGGTTTCAGTTAAGCAGAGTACATCAAAACTATTATCTGTGATCATTTCATTCACAATAACTGCTTTGGGTGCAAGTGATCTAATGTTTAGGAGCCCAAGCTTTAAAAATGGTTTCTGTTCGTGTATTTTGCTTTTTTCTGGTTTAATTACGATCAGATTTTTTCTAGATCCTACATTAAATTTACGTTTTGACCTCACTATTCGAGGAACAGACACAGTCTTTATAGATTGGACAGTGCAACTACTATCATTTAAGCGTTCAGAACAAAAGCCATCGTAGCAATCATATAAGAATGTACTCACTAGTCAAATGGAGCGTAGCGTCCTGGAGATGTTGTCCGACGGCAGCTCCGCTCCGACACTGCTGGGGTGCAGGCCATCAGCACGGAAAAGCCTAGGACGCTCCCAGAAAAGATTCCAATTATTAACAAAGAGCAGTTTCTGTTCTTTACACCATGTCAATAACCATTCATTTAGAGCAAGAAGTCTACTGAACCTTTCGTGCCCACGTCGATACGTGGGAAGCGGTCCTGACACGATGATCCTCGTCGTGGGCGACGTGCTGCGAACCGTCTCGATATATATATATATATATATATGTATATATATGTGTGTGTGTGTGTGTGTGTGTGTGCGTCTGTGTGTGTGTGTGTGTGTAATGTTTCATCTTGGATTTTATTTCTTTTTACTACATATAATTCGTTTTGTAAATGTCTCATATTATTAGGCACATACCAAACCTTTTTTAAATTAAAACACCTTTCATCCCCGTAACAAACAAAATGGAAGTGATTCAAAAAGGATTTAGCACAAAACTTGAAGGGGTCATCAGATGCCCATTTTCCACAAGTTGATATGATTCTTTAGGGTCTTAATGAAAAGTCTATAATATACTTTAAAAATTCTCAATGGTTGTGTAAAACAACACCCTTTTTACCTTGTCAAAATGAGCTCTGCAAAAATTCTGAGGGATTGTTCCTTTAAATGCAAATGAGCTCTGCTCGCCCTGCCCCTCTCTTCCCTCTAAGAGATTGTTTACTTTAGCTGGGAAACTTGCTAACTAGCACTTAATTAGGAAAGGTGATTGCAGAGATTCATAGAAAAACACCTTATACTCACTTCTGCTGTAAGCGAAGCTGGATCACGAATGATTTGCGCGAACATAGACGGATATATGTAGATCGGGAGGCGCATTCCTTTCACAAACAAATGTAATCCACTGGATCTTCAGCGGCTCAGATGTCGGAGTAAATGACGAACACTATGTTCATTATTACATCCAACAACAAAACACCTTAATCGCTCAATCAGAGATATTCTTGTCTAACTTACATCCCTGCTCCAGCATCAAACAATGGAGTTCGGACTGTCGGACAGCTGATTTGAGGCAAAGAGTCTAAAAACAAATGGTGCTATATAGCACTAAAAGTGGTTCTTTGGCTCGTAATCATAGGGGAACCACTTTTAGTGCTATATAGCACCTATCTTAAAAGGTGCTATATGGCACCTTTGTCAAATTCAGAGGCTTAACAGGTTCTTTGTATGGCAGTGGTGCTATATAGCACCTTAACGACCCCAAAGAACCGCTGAAGAACCAGACAGGGGCTTGACCGGTTACGGTGCTATATAGCACCACAATCACACCAAAGAACCGCTGAAGCACCATTTTTTTTCTGTGTGTATGGAATACCAAGAGGCGAAACTCTGATGCTTTTTTGGTAACAGCCACTAGGTGGCGTTTTAGCGCGGCCGCCATTTCGGAGTAAAAATGCCAACTGGACAACCGCACAGAAGCAGACAGAATGACAACGAAAAAGAAGTCAAAGTGGAAATAAAAGAGCCCAATGACTGCAGCAAAGTAGTGTGTGTGACACGAAAAAGTGCAAAAAGTCACTCTACATGTTTTTTTTTTTTTTGTTTGTTTGTTTGACGGATCAGAATCCATCACATCTTACGCACTTAAAATTGGCGAATCTCACAGCCAAATCAGAAACGCAATAGAAAATTTCTCAAATCACTAAATTTTATGACTACTACAGTAAATGTTGTATTGTTTTATTATATTTGTTTTATGTTATCAGTTGTGGAATCCAGCCATTAATTATACATTTGAGGCAGTTTTAGCCTGCTTTATTGAGTATTTTCATTTTATGCAACGTTACACTTTACCATTATTATTATTAGTTATTATTATAGGTCGGAAATATATATTGTATTTATACATTATATTGTACGTTTTAATTCCCTGGAACACACTACACACATGATGATCTTACAGAACATGAAGGGGTCTGTCATAACTGAATAATTTAAAAAATTTGGAGACAGTGGCTTTTTTTCATTATTTACATTTGTACTGTGTTTTTGACTCCTAGAAACACCCACACAAACAACTTAAAATAGGTAAAACAAAGAAAGCAATGCATACCTTTGCAATGGATTTCCCAACAACACAGATAAGAGTAACAATTTTCTCCCAGGTGATGTCATCAACAAACACTTTGTCTACCATGCGGATATCGCGTTACTCACATTCATGCGCTGTGTGTTGCTGTTGCTTTAATATGAAAATAAATATGATTGAGAAGACACACAAAGTACTTGCTATTTAATTAAATTCGAAAGACATATTTATCATTGATTTTTTTGCTATCTGGGTTAGTTTGCCCACACAAACTCTTTGCGAACAACTTCCTCACATGTATGGTTTTAGCTGAAAGATTTGGCAAAATCATATGCAGAACCCCCTTCTTCTCACTAGGTGGAGACATATCAAAGAGGATCTGGCTCCATTCCTTTTGCAGACAGTGTATCACCTTTGTATGTTATCTCTGTGACTCCAAACTGACAGTTTTTCTTGTTTAAAGGTTTGCTGTTGAAAGGTGTAGACCCCTACACCACCAGATTGCCAACATAGACACAAACACCCTGTAAACCGTCAGCTGATAACACTTTCTCTGTGAATGCTTCCCATGAGAGCTTGTCTTAATGTGAATGAGACCACAACGATGGCTGACAGCTCAACATACCTCTACTTGAAACCCAAATGCAAAACATATCGGAGATGAGCAGAACAAAGCCAGAATCTTCACAGAGTCTTCACACTTTCTCAACTTCCTGTTTGCATCCTCTCCTTTCTATTTTTGAGGAAGAAGCTTTTCTGCATCCCTTGTTCTTATGATTTTCTATCTGTCATATTTTTTTGAAGTTGAATTACAGTGTATGCATGGAATACTATCAGGATGCTTAATGGTGCAGGAATACACTCGTGCAGTTTTCAAGTTAACATACACATTTATGTAAGCATATACTCATCTCAAAGGGTTTGTAGGAGATCTATGTTACCAGAACTTGTTTTACATGTGGTACTCAGTTCCATATTACATCTCACAGCTGACTGGTCAAGATGGTATGTACCTGTTCATTCATAAAGTCCAACTGGATGGTGTTTTGAAGCAATAATGATTGCAAAATTAAGTGTGCCTTTTTTAATACTTCTGTTTTGACTGTGAGACTTGAAGAACCTCAGACACTTTGATCTTCTGAGATACATTACAGAATAATTTTGTTTAAATGTAGAATAAATGTCATTCCTTTGTATACTGCTTAAATATCTAAATTATTTTTAATAATGATATTCCTGTACATGTCCCTTACCTTCATGGGTTTGGGGGAAGGACTTTATTTATTGCAAGTCTTTTTCATTGACCTTTATTAATCTACATTATTGAGAATTAATTTAACAAATAACATAACATTTTACACCCTTTCTCACTGTGCATAAAACTCCCAAGCAGCCTTCTCTTCTCCTATATTTGGTCACCAAACTTGGTCCATAGCATTTGTAAATTCCAACATTCCTCGTTTTGTCACTTTATCAGTCCTCCACTGACCCTCCTCAGGAACCTCTGTTTAGTCTCCAGATGATGAGGCCACCCAGCAGTACTCCACTGATGAAGATGACTCCACAGTAGAGGGAGATCAGGCGTGATGAGGAACCAAAATTTTGCTCAATGGTATAATTAACCAAGAAAGTGATACTGCTGATCTGCAGGTATTTAAAAGGGGTTAATTAGTCATCATTATGTGTCTTCTCAGTGATAAACTGTTAATGCAAACGCTGGCATGTTTATCAAATCATACCCATCCTCCCCTACTCCAGATCCAGTTCAGTAGGTTATCCCTGAAGTAATCCTGTGTCCAAGACACAATGCTTGGGATTAAATTAGGATGAATCTATCCATGAACAACAAAAAACAAGCACAGATACATCAAAGAGCAACCCCAGAGCATTAACACACTGGTTTGGGCAGGACATTTATAATTTTGTAATTATATAACTAAAGTACTGCATACCTTTGCAATTCTCCCAATTAAACAGATCACAGTCACAATACACCCCCAGTTGATCTTATCAGCAAACAAACTGTCCAGAACCCTCTGGAAATTCTGTCTATCCACCACACGTGCAAACATATCAACCATTCTGAAATCAAACACATGATTGATAAAAACAAATCTCGCTTTTCATTGTCTTGTTACCCCTGGTCACAATTTTATATTTATTTAATCAGAATTGTGATGTTCAATTTTGAATTTATATTATGAAATTGGCACTTTAGTTCTCACAATTGTGAAGTATTTCTCACAACTCACTAACTCGTTAAATTCCGGATTTTGACCGAAAGAGTCGAAAATGTCTCTGATGACGTCAGCCACCTGTTCCAGGAGTTGTTCCTGCTCAGCACTCATTGGCTGCGGTTCAGGAAGAGACGGTAGACATATTCCCTCATTCTGTAGCTGGTCCTTCACTAATCTGAGAACATTATGAAAGCATTTGATTTTAATTACAGAGAAAAGAAAAATAATGGCAAGCTAAAACTTTATTCCGCCAATAGAAACCAGGTATGTTTGTAACATGCAGAAAGTTGTAACAACACCAATTCCACCAATCAGGAATAAGCTAGTTTTAATTATTCACCCACTTCCTCCCAGATAATATATGAATGGTTGTCAAGGCTATAAATACATTGACCAAAATTATAAACGCAACACTTTTGTTTTTGCCCCCATTTTTCATGAGCTGAACTCAAAGATCTATAACTTTTTCTATGTACACAAAAGGCCTATTTCTCTCAAATATTGTTCACAAACCTGTCTAAATCTGTGTTAGTGAGCACTTCTCCTTTGCCAAGATAATCCATCCACCTCACAGGTGTGGCATATCAAGATGCTGATTAGACAGCATGATTATTGCACAGGTGTGCCTTAGGCTGGCCACAATAAAAGGCCACTCTAAAATGTGCAGTTTCACTGTATTGGGGGGTCTGGGGGGTCTGGGGGGTCCGAAAACCAATCAGTATCTGGTGTGACCACCATTTGCCTCATGCAGTGCAACACATCTCCTTCGCATAGAGTTGATCAGGTTGTTGATTGTGGCCTGTGGAATGTTGGTCCACTCCTCTTCAATGGCTGTGCGAAGTTGCTGGATATTGGCAGGAACTGGAACACACTGTCGTATACGCCGATTCAGGGCATCCCAAATACGCTCAATGGGTGACATGTCCAGTGAGTATGCTGGCCATGCAAGAACTGGGATGTTTTCAGCTTCCAGGAATTGTGTACAGATCATTGCAACATGGGGCTGTGCATTATCATGCTGCAACATGAGGTGATGGTCGTGGCTGAATGGCACAACAATGGGCCTCGGGATCTCGTCACGGTATCTCTGTGCATTCAAAATGCCATCAATAAAATGCACCTGTGTTCGTTGTCCATAACATACGCCTGCCCATACCATAACCCCACCGCCACCATGGGCCACTCGATCCACAACGCTGACATCAGCAAACCGCTCACCCACACGACACCATACACGCTGTCTACCATACATGCCTTGTACAGTAAAAACCGGGATTCATCCATGAAGACAACACCTCTCCAAAGTGCCAGACACCATTGAATGTGAGCATTTGTCCACTCAAGTCGGTTACATTGACGAACTGCAGTCAGGTCGAGACCCTGATGAAGCATGTAGATGAGCTTCCCTGAGATGGTTTCTGCAGAAATTCTTTGGTTATGCAAACCGATTGTTGCAGCAGCTGTCTGGGTGGCTGGTCTCAGATGATCTTGGAGGTGAAGATGCTGGATGTGGAGGTCCTGGGCTGGTGTGGTTACACATGGTCTGCGGTTGTGAGGCCGTTTTGATGTACTGCCAAATTTTCTGAAACGCCTTTGGAGACGGCTTATGGCAGAGAAATTAACATTCAATTCACGGACAACAGCTCTGGTGGACATTTCTGCAGTCAACATGCCAATTGCATGCTCCCTCAAAACTTGCGACATCTGTGGCATTGAGCCGTGTGATAAAACTGCACATTTTAGAGTGGCCTTTTATTGTGATCAGCCTAAGGCACACCTGTGCAATAACCATGCTGTCTAATCAAGATCTTGATATGCCACACCTGTGAGGTGGATGGATTATCTCGGCAAAGGAGAAGTGCTCACTAACACAGATTTAGACAGATTTGTGAACAATATTTGAGAGAAATAGGCCTTTTGTGTACATCAAAAAAAAGTCTTAGATCTTTGAGTTCAGCTCATGAAAAATGGGGGCAAAAACGAAAGTGTTGCATTTATAATTTTGATCAGTGTAGGTACATACAGATTTTATAAAGAAAATAAATGATTTTGATCGAAGAATGTAATTTTTTTGACCAGAACTAGTGTTTAGTTGTGACACATCTTAGCATACCGTTACATACAACTGAGAACTTTCATGTCTGCTTTTTTGTCAGCTCAAAGAGGAAGAGGAAGTGTGTGTAAAATGTGCCCTCATGCAGTTTCTGGATTCACCAAGCTTGCACTTTAGGATCAAAAACATTTTTTAAAAAACATTTGTCACTATTGTGACTCTATTTGAGAACATTTATACATAAACACAATTTCAAAAACAAATTTAAAGTTTTTTGTTAGATCTGTTACTTCGGTACACTGGAGCTAAGTGTTCATTAAGCATAAACACCATTAAGGAAGTTTGTTCTATTAGTTTACTTTGCACACACACAAACACACTCCTGTGTCAAAGAGAAAGTGGATTTCACAGAAAGTGAGACATTGTTTTGTATTGTTCTTTTAGATTGTTTTTTGAATTTTGAATTTTTTGAAGCATATTTCATTTGGTGGCTGCTGTTTTTGCTTATTCTGTCTAACTGTTACAACATACCCCAACAGTGGGGTTTATAACAATGGCACTCCATGTATTTTACATCAACTTATAAGGGCTGTGATATTCTTGTAGAGCTTTGAGATGGTGCCTTTAGTAGTAAACAAATGTGGGTGCTTTGTATAAAAGTTTGAGCGCTCTAGCACAAAAATTCAGGAAGTTACAGATGCTAAAACAAAAAGCATTACAAACATACCAGGTCAACCATACCCCTGCTTAAAATGAATGCACATGAAAATGGTACAACAAATAACACTGGAAAAATGACATTCAGGTAAATATCTATTGGTTGTAAAGTGACATTTTTGGTTATTAGGGTATGAAAAAGATAAATTATTTCTTTTTAAACATTATAAAAATTATCTATTTATCATGTTTCAAGCACAGCGTAGACAAATATATGAAACTTACCTAAGTACAAGGTTGTTTAAAAATAGGTCGTCTAAAAGATACAAAAGCAAATGTCACTTTGCTGGATTTTATGATTACGTTAATAAATAATGGTGAAGGCCGGTTTCCTAATGTACCTGATGCCATCAGCGCTTCTCTTTTTTCTGTCTTCATCCTTGGTCCTACAATAAGTTTTTATGGCTATATAAACCAATGAAGCTGTGTGGGCTATGCCTTTAAGCTAATGTCACACAAACTGGTTTAGTAAGTTTTGCTGTCTAAATCAAAGAGGTACTGTAAAAACATTCTCGTCAGTTCCGCATATTTACTGCTAGAGCCAGGGTCGAGCACACACTCACTCACTCACACACACTCACACACACACACACGTTTGTTTTTGTGAATTGTGGGGAGTTTCCATAGACTTCTATAGTTTTTATACTGACAAAACGATATTGTCTATCCCCTAACCCAACCCTGACCCTAAACCTACCCCTTACAGAAAACATATTTGCATCATTACACTTTTAGATAAACATCATTTACTATTTTTAATAATAAATGCGGTCCAGACAATGTCAAAACTTTCAGGTTTTTCTATCCTTGTGGGGACATTTGGTCCCCACAATGTAGCAAAAACAAGCACACACACAAATATTGGCACCCTTGGTAAATATGAGCAAAGACAGCTGTGGAAATAAATCTGCATTGTTTATCCTTTTGATTTTTCGTAAAAAAAAAAAAAAACGCAAAATTCTAACCTTTCACTGAAGTAAAACAATGGAAAGTGGGGGTAAATCTCATTATGAAATAATGTTTTTCTCTAGTTTATGTTGGCCACAATTATAGGCACCCAATTGTTGCAATGTCCTTTTCCCAGGATAACAGCTCTGAGTCTCTCCTATAATCCCCGATGAGTTTGGAAAACACCTGACCAGAGAACAGAGACCATTATTTCATACAGAATAGCTCCACATCCTTCAGATTCCCAGCTGCTTTTTTTCTTCAGTTCACCCCACTGATTTCCGACGGTTCTGGTCAGGGAACTGAGACAGCCATGGCAGAAACTTCATTTTGTGCTCACTGACACATTTTTGTATTGATTTTGATGTTTGTTTTGGATCATTGTCCTAATGGAAGATCCAACCACAAGCCATTATAAGATTTCTAATAGAGGCAGTCAGGTTTAGATTCTTTATCTGTTGGTATTTGATCAGTTGGTAAAATTTTCAACATGTATCCTGTGTGATTCTTCATTTGTTTGTTGTGATTACTCCATGATACTCTGGGATTCTAGATTTTTTTTCTTCTATTTTTGCTTATTTTTTATCATTTCATAATAAATGTGATTTCTGTACATGCTGCTTAAACATCTAAATATATTTTAATGATTTTCCTGTACAGGTTTGTGGGAAGGACTGTATTTAATGTAGGCGTTTGCACTGGTCTATCATAATCTACATTTCTGGAAAAGTTGAAACAAATACATTTCAAATGTAACAATACAATTTTTGTACATCATATTTATAGCGCATATTCATTTAGTCTATAATTACAGGATTATTTAATAAAAAATGTAATAAAAATGATAAAGACGAGGTAGAGGTTAGTTACAGTTGGCACAGAAATTACAGTGAGCAGTTGTCTTGGCACAGCACCTATGACATTTCAAGTCTTGCTAGTTATTGCTATACTACCCGTTTTGGATTAATTTTATCCCTCCTCACTCACAAGAACACGAAAAAATAAAAATAAAAATCACAGTCTGCAATTCCTGTCTGATCATGCACTGCACATTATGAAATTTTACACTTTCTTATGCTGCATGATATTGTCAATCAGTCTTTTCTCTTACACCGTTGCATGTGGAAATCCCAGCATTCCTCCTTTTCTCATTTCATCAGTCCTCCACTGACCCTCCTCAGGCACTTCTTTTTAGCCTCCAGACGATGAGGCCACCCAGCAGCAATCCACTGATGAAGAAGACTCCACAGGAGAGAGAGGTCAAGCTGGATGGCGTACCGAAATCTCGCTCAAAGGAGTAACGAGCCAAGGAAGAGATGCTGTTGATCTGCAGGTATTTAAAACAGTGACTATTACTGATTTGTCTTATCAATGATATGCTGTGTTAGTACAAGTGTTGTCATGTTTATCAAATCATACCCATCCTCCCCTATGGCAGATCCATCTCAGTAGGTTATTCCTGAAGTAATCCAGTGTCCAAGACACAACGCCTGAGACCAAATCAGCAAGAATCTATCCATGCAAAACCAAAAAACAAGCACAGAAATAAAGTCCAACCTTAGAGCATTGACACTTGGGTTTGGGCACTGAAACCTTACAAATGAATGTTGGCATTAGAGCTGTAATCGGGCCTTAAAAGTTAGGCCCGACACTGCCCGAGCCCGACAAGTACATTTTGATTGACAGCTTTTTAAAAGCCCGAACCCGTTTACAGCCCGACATTATGCGCGCAAGCTCACAGCTCTTTTGCCTTTTGTCAAGAATGAGTCATTTATACATGTTTTAACATAATTTATTCATGACGAACTTAGGCTATAGGCCACTTAAATTAAGATAAATTCTAAATTAAGATGGGTATTTGCCAAAAACGAAATTAAGATAAAGGTTTCGCGGGATTTGCTTCACTACTTCTCTCCACAATCCGGCCTCAACGCGACGGTATAATAGCAGGTGAAATTTAATAAAAGAATAATGCCAACATTAGCCTATATACTCTGTCTACATTATGCATTTAAGACTCAATTAATATTTAGTTATAATTTGAAAAACAAAATTTATTGAATCCACGGTAGATGGCTTCAGCGCAGTCCTGCGCTCACTGATGGTGCGTCCAGCAGCACTGAACACCCTTTCACTGCTGCTGCTACTGGCCGGGATGCATAGTACTGATCTGGCTAATTTTGCAAGTTTTGTAAATTTGCCAAAACGTAATCGTCAGAGGCAAGCCTCCGTTTCACCTCCTCAACATCCATTTTTTGCGCTAATCAAAACGCATCACATGACCGCTCATTTACCGCGCAAGCCCGTGTAAAATGATATAAATTAAGCCCGAACCCGACCGAACCCGTCGGGTCTCGTCGGGTCCTGTCGGGTTCGGGCAAAGATCTTCAGCTCTAGTTGGCATTACAAATTTATTGTGAAATTGAGCTGGATTGATTGTGTACCTGATTGTGTATTATTGAAATTTGCACTGTATTTTTGACATTTATACACTCCTAAAAATAATGGTGCGATGCCATAAAAGAACCACTTTTGGTTCCACAAAGAACCATTGAGTCAAAGGTTCTTTAAAGAACCATCTCTTTCTTGCATTTTTATAATCTGAAGAATCTTCTGTCGCAATAAAGAACCTTTTGTGAAACATAAAGGTTCTACAAATGTTACAAAAAAGACAAAAACAAAAAAGGTTCTTCTATGGCATCGTGAAACACCTTTATTTGTATAGTAACACACACACAAACAAATGAAAGTAGGTAAAATAAAGAAAGCAATGCATACCTTTGCAATGGATTTCCCAACAACACAGATAAGAGTAACAATTTTCCCCCAGGTGATGTCATCAACAAACACTTTGTTTACCAGCATTTGGAAACTCTGTCTATCCGCCACACGTGCAAACCCATCAACCATGCTGAAATTAAACACATCTTTAATAAAACAGACTTGCTTTTTAATTTTACTGGTGGTATTTCAATATTATTTTATTTCTTATAATTGCAACTTTCAGAACTTCTTTCTTCTTTTCAGAACTTCTCAAAATTGGCAAATTCACTTCTAATAACTGACTTAAACATACAGTTTACCCAAAAATGAAAATTGTCATCATTTACCTACTCACTTGTTCCAAAACTATTTTTTTTTCCCTGTTGAGCACAAAATTGGATATTTTGAAGAATGTTGGTTACCAAAAAATGGCCATAATGGCGGCACAGAATTAGCTGATTATTGCTGCTGAAAATTATACTGCTGTCAGTTATTGTCATGTTTTGGGCTGTACTAATTGGTCGGACTGGAAAAAACATTAGGAGTACTATAGATTGCTAAAAGTTATAACAAATCAAGGAGAAGAGTGCAAAAAACTGTCTGAGGAAAGAAGGCATTTGTGGTTGGCCAAACTGAACCAGGATGTCCAGGGCAAGAATCTTGACAACATTTGAGTTTGTTCTTATTATTTACAATCAGGCAGGTGATATATTAGGCTAATATCTTAAAGGAGAAGTTCAATTCCAGAACAAAAATGTACAGATAATGTACTCACCCCTTTCACCCCCAAGTTTTTACCAAAGGTTTTTACTATACTTCAGAGCACAGATGTCAACATTTGGTGGTTCAAAAACCCATGTGATGTCTTGTGAAGTCTTGTGAAACGTGAAGTTTTTTAAAGCTTTTTTTTTAATGCGTGTTTTTCCATCATCTGTTAAGTGTTATTTTCAGGCTCTAACTATATTGAACCGGAAAACACGGAGTTCACACAGAGCTAGACAAGATAAGCATTTGAGGTGAAAAAGTATATAAAATTATATTTTTTAAGAAAATGACAGATCGTTTCACTAGATAAGACCCTTTTTCCTCGGCTGCGATCGTTTAGAGCCCGTTGAAACTGCACTGAAACTGCATTTTGGAAGTTCAAAATCGCGGGCACCATTGAAGTCCACTATATGGAGAAAAATCCTGAAATGTTTTCCTCAAAAAACATAACTTCTTTACGACAGTAGAACGAAAGACATGGACATCTTGGATGACAAGAGGGTGAGTAAATTATCTGTACATTTTTGTTCTGGAAGTGACTTCTCCTTTAATTAATACTGCTCCTTTACCACTTATTAACTTTAGTTTGTCAAAATACTGTGCCCTTTCCTGCTTACTAAATCCTTCTCTATATAATTCAGCAGCTTCCACACTTTTTCCGTGGTTTAGACAGCATAAATTAGCAGAACAAAGCATTCAGTAGTACATTAACTGTGCAGTCAATGTTGTTTACATCCGAGTATAGCCAATATGGCCACACATCCAGGTCACTGACCAAATCGTGATGTAAGTGCAAACACTATTGACCTTAGCCACTGACTTCCATAGTATGGAAAAAAAATTATACTAAAATTTTTATTTTCAGGTGAACTACCTTCAATTCTCACAATTTTATTTTTTAAGCTATCATACATTAACTTTAATAGAAGGTGACTTTCATAATTATTACATACAGTAATAGGCTACTCTCTCGCATAACAAAAAGACATTTCGAAATCGATACTAACTCATTGAATTCCGGCTTTTGATCGAGAGAGTCGCCGATGACTCTGATGACGTAAGCCACCTGTTCCACGATCTGCTCCTGCTCAGCACTCATTGGCTGCGGTTCAGGAAGTGACGGTGCACATGTTCCCGCTCTCTGTAACTGGTACTTCACTGATCTGAGAACATCATTTGAAAGATAAAGAAACGAAACGAATGACATGTACTGATACGTTATTTAGTGCTACATAAAATGTATGGCAACGAAAATGCCACAACGAATAACACGGAAGGTCCTCTGTTGGTTGTTAAGTTACTTTATTGGTTATCTGGGTATTCTTTGTTAAATATTATATTTACTAGTATTTATTAAGTTATCACGATGTAAATATGTGAAACTCACCGAAGTACAAGATTCTCTGAAAACAGGTAATCTAAAAGATTGATACAGAAGTAAAGTGTTACACTGTATTTCATGTCTTTATACTAGAGCTCACGTTATAAAAAAATAAAGCCCTGTTTCGTAAAGTCATACCTAATTCCATGACGGGCTTTTTCTGTCTTCTTCCTCCTTGGTCCTACGATAGGATTTGATGGCCACTTCACAAACCACAGTGAAACTGTACCTATGTGTGGCCTATGTCTTTATGTCAATGTCATAATAAAAACATTTCGCAAACCTCCAATTAGTCTTGTTGTCCAAATCAGATACAATAAAACTGTTGTCAGTTCCGCATCTTCACTGCTAGCGTCGCACAAGGCTAAGTGAAAATAAAAGCGAAACAAACAAGCGCTTTGCCTAATTTCCTTGTATTTCTCCACCCAAAACGAATCTATATTTAGCAGACATCCTCAAGCTATAATGTAGCTCAGAAAAAAACTCTTTCTGTACAACAGCCTATATATATATATATTTCTGTTTTATTATTACAGAATCATCAGGCATACAAAACTGCCCATACACCGTAATATATTTCTCTCTCTCTCTCTCTCTCTCTCTCTCTCTATTAAAAAACAAACATACAAATCATCAGGACTTTAAGCACATTCAATGCACAATACTTAAATGTACACTAGAGAGGACAAGCCAGCTTATACAAAACCATTAATGTATATCATGTGACAGATTCAATAAAAAGCTTAGGCTCAGTTTTATTCTTACAATTTGTCCTGATCCTGAATAAACATGTACCTTTTTAGTTAATTAACATGACAATATTCAATATGTTTTCTACAAAAGTATAAATACATATAAAATAAAGGCGTTTTACAATAAAAAGGGGGCAAATTACAAAATGCTGATGTAAGATACATGGTTTTTCTCAAGTTCAACATTATGGACACTTCTGTTGCAACATCTTCATTTTCTTCCTCTTAGCTATTTATTGGAAATTTTCGAGACAATAAAGCCACCTAGCAGTAGGCCACCAGTGAAGGCCAATGCGGCTCCAAAATAGGAAGAATATTTACACAGTGCAGAACCAGAAAATTGCTCAAAGGAGAAACAGGCCAGTGCAGGGATACTGTGCATCTGTGTATTAAGGGGTACAAACAAACGAAATGTCATATTGTGATTAATACTGCTCAACACAACACGTAACAAGATTCGAACAAGATTAAAACAAAAGTCAAATGCTTCTTCATATTCCAGTATTTGGGACAATAATGTAAAAATGTGTCTTCATTGTTTCTTACCCATCCTCCCATTTTGCGAATCCATTCCAACAGAGTCCTCCTGAAGTAATCCAGACATAAGGTCAAAATGTCTGAAACAATTGTGGGTAAGCGTGCAAGGACCATCTGTTGAGAGGAAAGAGGTATATATGTACAGATGTCAACATAAAGATGCATGTCAACAGATATATTAACATATTATTAAAAAGACAACAGACACATGCAGAATCTAACTGATCCAATACCTTTGCAGACAGTTTTCCAACTGAATAGAACAGCACTATAATTCTCCCCCAGTTGATCTGGCCATCTGTGAAAACTTTTTCCACAAGTTTCCAGAAACTTTTTTTATCAGCCACTTTTACTAAGCCATCAATCATGCTGTGAGGTCAGAAAAACAGAACGTAAAATCTGGTGTTTTAAAACCAATATAGACAACAAAACTGATGTTTAGTTAAGATTCAAATGTCAAACTGACTCATTGAATGCTTTATCGTGATCGAGCCTATCACCGATCACTTTGATGGTCTCTGCCAGCTGTTCAACGAGCTTCTGGTCCTGGCTGTTGCTTATCGGTCGAGCTTCGGGAAGGGCTGGTGGGGCTGCATGTACTTCAGCTGATATGCTCATCACCTCATTTCTCACCACCCTGAAAGACATTTTATTTGTTAACTGCATATGAGTTAAATGTTTGTAGAGATACTATCACAGATTCACAATTACCTCTAATGAACATGATAAAACTTAATTTACCACTAATAATTTCATTATTAATTTTCTCAAGTGACATTAACGATGGCAAGAAATGGCACTCAGATTCTGACTACAGCCATCATTACATTACAATCTGGTCAGTATTTAGATTTATTGCTACCAATTATAGCATAGGTGTTTTCTTTTAATCATATCAAGTGTTTATATTTTCTAACAATATTTTTTAGAAAAATATAATTTTAAAGAAGGTGTATTATAATAATTTTAAAGAAGGTGTATTATAATCTCACAAATCTCACAATAAATTACAGTTTTTGCCGTGTCTGTTTTTAAAGTGAGTGGGTCTCAAGTTCGATAGTCAACATTATCTATATTAAATGTTTGGTTTTTATATAATCAAAATACATTTTTAATTGAGTTTAAATTTAATTTTCTTTAAATTACAAAAAATTTACATTTTTCTTATGTTGTCTAAAGTTCTGTCAACTATTTTACTAACTGGACAACCCTAGCAACTAAAAAATGGTTTATCACAACAACATGGGAAGAGCATTGTATGATATTTTCTTCTGTGGTGCTCATTTTGATCACATTATTGAAAGTGTCCTCTCTTTTTTCCAAATAAACTAATGTCAAGGAGAATTAACTGTCAGTTTGTTAAGGTTTGCAATAATTTTATGATTTCAGTTCAAATATATATTCAAAACTGACATCAACCTGATGAAAAAATAACATGCAGTTGGCCAAAAAAGGCCTGCCACTGGAATTATGAGTCAAAATGGTGAATATTTCAACTATTGTATGTTACTTGATAATTATATATTGGATGATAGTTGTCATGGCCTGTGTGACTGTGGCCACTGATGAGAATGAATTGCTTTCGTTTAACTTTTCTTGCCAGGGGACACAGAGTGTGTGTGCATGAGTTAACAATGTATCCAGTCAACTATGTTACTTGTTTTTTTTTGTTTGTTTGTTTTTTTTGTTGTTGTTTTTGTTTTTTTGTTTTTCGTTTTAACTAGATAGCTGCTTCTTGTACAGGTTGGAGTTTTGTATAACATCTTTTAAAATATAGTTGATTTGAAATGTACCAACAATTATGGAATGAGCAAGAGATTGCTAGATTTGACAATGTAATAGCTTTCTTATTCCTCATTGTTTGCTTTGTTACTTACATGTGAGATATCTGAATCAACAATCATATTTTAAAAAATGGTAAAGCAGTTACTGGATTCTTACTATTTATTTTACTTGTTGACAACAACAACATTTTTTTTAACAATAGTCCTTATTATGTGGTTCTTTCTCAATATATCTTCTACAGGTGCATCTCAATAAATTAGAATGTCATGGAAAAGTTCATTTATTTCAGTAATTCAACTCAAATTGTGAAACTCATGTATTAAATAAATTCTGTGCACACAGACTGAAATAGTTTAAGTCTTTGGTACTTTTAATTGTGATGATTGCTCACATTTAACAAAACCCCACCAATTCACTATCTCAACAAATTAGAATATGGTGGCATGCCAATCAGCTAATCAACTCAAAACACCTGCAAAGGTTTCCTGAGCCTTCAAAGTTGGTCTCTCAGTTTGGTTCACTAGGCTACACAATCACGGGGAAGACTGCTGATCTGACAGTTGTCCAAAAGACAATCATTGAGAGCCTTCACAAGGAGGGTAAGTGACAAACATTCATTGCCAAAGAAGCTGGCTGTTCACAGAGTGCTGTATCCAAGCATGTTAACAGAAAGTTGAGTGGAAGGAAAAAGTGTGTAAGAAAAAGATGCACAACCAACCGAGAGAATCGCAGCCTTGAGAGGCTTGTCAAGCAAAATCGATTCAAGAATTTGGGTGAACTTCACAAGGAATGGACTGAGGCTGGGGTCAAGGCATCAAGAGCCACCACACACACACGTGTCAAGGAATTGGGCTACAGTTGTCGTATTCCTCTTGTTAAGCCACTCCTGAACCACAGACCATGTCAGAGGCGTCTTACCTGGGCTAAGGAGAAGAAGAAATGGACTGTTGCTTGACTGGCCAGCAAACTCACCAGACCTGAACCCCACAGAGAATCTAGGCAGTTTTGAGGCAGTAATTAAAGCAAAAGGAGCCCCTACCATGTATTGAGTACATGTACAGTAAATGAACATACTTTCCAGGCCAGCAATTCACTAAAAATGTTTTATTATTGGTCTTATGAAGTATTCTAATTTGAGATCGTGAATTAGTGGGTCATCACAATTAAAAGAACCAAAGACTTTTAAAATACTTAAGTGTGTGTGCACTGAATTTATTTAATAGAAGAGTTTCACAATTTGAGTTGAATTACTGAAATGAACTTTTCCCTGACATTCTAATTTCTTGAGATGCCCCTGTATGTAGGCCCTTATTTGTATGTGTCATTTCTACGTGTGTCCACTTTCCTCGTTTCCATTTCCATGCAGAATTTGGGGTTTTGTTTGTTTTTTTTTAGTTTTTCAAAGTTTCTAAAGCTGGGGGTTAGAAAAAGAATTTTTAAAAATACTAAATATTTATAAAAGACTAGCCATTAACGGAAACATTAAGTTATAATAAAGTTAAAATACGACATACAACAAAAGGTTAAAAAGTGTAACATACCCGATCAAGAGTGCTTCTCCAATCTGGTCATCTGTAGAGCGAAGAGAAACATCAGTAACAAACATCTAACATCGCTTAAGAGCACAAACAAACACTTACCCTGCGAGACTTCGCAAGCCATTTCAGTAAAATACAGGCTATCTATATATAATATTGCTGTTATTTAGTGTTTCAGGTAATGTTTTCCGCTGGGTGTATCTTTGGGGAATACCCCGCTTATTCCAGTAGGCTACTACAACTTTTGTGGAGATGAGTGACAATTTCTGAGCGTGTTTCATTTCGGAGGCTACCCCTTATGTAGGCCGCCTACGTCACCGAAGCTACCTCATTTCAGAAAAGTAACGAAAATTCCAAAAAATAAGTTACAGCTATTTATGCCGTATAATGAACAACAACAATTAATGTTATAATGGGTACTTTTAATGTTATAATGGGAACTGGGACAACATCGAAGACGTATGCAGCTGAAGGGCGCATCCTTCGAAATAAGACACAGCCTAGATGTGACTAGACGCAAGAATGGACGCCTTCCTTTGAGTCGTCCATCTGATATATATGCTGTATAACGACTATGGTTTTACTTAAGTCATGTCTTAAAGTTCTAACGTATTACTTATTAAAGTGACACCTCTGTCTATTTTTGTGAATTATGTGTTTCTCTGCTTTCTTAGTTAGTTAGTATGATCAGGAGGGGTTTAGTTTGACGTAGACTACAACCAGTGTTGCCATGTCCACTTACTTTAAGCCTCTCTGGAATTGTTTGTTCATGAAGTTTTCTTATAAATACTGGTAATAGTGGGTTACGTGTTTTCCACAATATGTTTCTAATTATTTTTAGGTGTATTGTTTTAAAAGCGTATTGGAATAAAAGTATTACTGAAAATACACTATTTTTTTAACAACTTGAAATCTTGATCAATTTATGTTTATGTAATCTGTAATTTTTTTTATGGTTTCTGTGGTGTTCCATCCGGGCATTCCGTCAAATCAGAAAAAAAGGTTCCCTAAATTTCGCTTTTCTGGTTATTTTTTTCCCCACATTGCTTGATTATCTTGAGCGATCTGGCAACACAAAATAACCCAGGAAGAAATAACCAGCGTGGACTTGTGAGCTCAAGTTGAGTGCTCTTTTGAGTTGTTTAATATTTACGTGTTTTCTTGCGATCGAGAATTCGTCAGGTTCTGTTTTTTGTATTTAGTAGTGGGCAGCTTTGCACATTTGATCGCTGTTATTAAGTGTTGAAATCACTGCACATTCAGTATATTATTTTATTTTTAATTAGCATATTTTCCAGAAGTCTGCAACAATTATTATTTCTATAGGTTAAATTGTTATGGCAGGTATTTCTACAAAGACTGTGCACGACATTTTTCAAAATATGGAGTATGGACCATCCAGCACGAGTACTGCAACTGCACAGGTAATTCGCTGGCTCCTCGGGGTAAATTAACTTTGTATCTTATAATGCATTTTAATACTTAGAATAATCAATTTGATACTTATTTATCATTTAGAGCGTCACAGAACACTGTCACTTCTTCCCCTAATGTGAAAATTGTTTACATGTGACCGTACAACAGGATGCAGACAGCTCACGAGAAAAGCATGTGACAATCCTGGTGGTCCTCTTGCTGTAAATTCGCATTAAAAACAATTAATGTTTCAACGGAGTTCACTTTAAAATGAAAATCCAGTCATTACACATCCTCGACGTACTAAATCCATATTCTGTTTGTCTTCTCACGTGAAACACAAAAGGACATCTTAGGCAGGTTATGACCTGACAGCTTCAGTCACCATTCACATTATTTTCTTTTTGCCATGCAGTTAAAGGTGACTGAGCTTACATCACACTTTATAAAAAGTCAGCGGAATGTCATACAGGTTGTAACAACATTAGTATGAAGAATGTAAAATAAGTTTTATTGTAAACTATCCCTGTATGTGCTGTGAGCGAAGTTCAAACTTGTTAACTGTTTTATGTATTTTGTAAGAGAGCCATAAATTCTATGAATGATCCACTGCAACCTTCACCCTGTTTTCACAAAGCCACTCTATTGGTTCCCTAAGAGAGGTGGAACAACCAAGCTACAGTGCGTTTACTCGAATCACATATGCTTGTTTGAACTATCAGTGAATTTTCAGCATACCTTGAACCTACTATTCTAGTGTGATGTCATCATTGCTGTCCACCTGTGTGAGATATTCATTTCCCTAAAATACAAACTCCCAAGAAAGTGTTATTCTCTCTCCTCAGTCATGGCTGGAGAAACACTCTCGCATTCTTGGCCTCTTCATTGATGGGAAATTTTCCAGCCCTGCAGACAGACAGACTCAGGATGTGACTGATTCCAAAGGTAAGCATTATCTGATCTCTTCCTGAAGTTCATATCTGTTATATAATCTTCCATGCAATGATAAGATAACTTCTCCTGACCTCCTCCTCCTGTCTTTGTACAGCAGCGGTGGTCTGCAGCACTGTTTGTGCTAAAGATGAGGATGTTGCGTCTGCTGCTTCATCTGCAGCCGGAGGCTTCAAAACCTGGAGTGATCTGAGCTGTTACCAAAGAGCCAAATTGTTATTCAAGTAATAGAGCGTAACTCAAAATAATTAACCTGTCACTGTAATAGTCATGTTGTATCATTATTAATACATGTCTGTGCCTCAGGTTGGCAAGTGTCCTGCAGAGACACAGTCAGTGTGTGTCTGAGCTGTGTGAGCTCTCTCAGTCGTCCACCTCTCCTGCTGTGCTCATTAGACTGGCCCAATACTATGCCAGCTGGGCTCAACTACGAGACACACTCATGCCTGAGTGGATCCCGCAAGGTATGTGAGTCTGAGAGACAGAACTTGATAAAATGTGTAAGTAGAAGGCATAAATGTATGTCTCATGTCATGTTTTGTCTCTCCACTAGGCGTCGTGGCAGTGGTTGTTTCAGATGACTGCTCCGTTTATTTTCTCATGCTTAAGGTTTTGCCTGCTCTTGCTATGGGTGAGTCTGTCTACACAATAATATGTGCAAAATTCACTTTTACGTGGTGTTTGCATATAAATGGTGGACACAGCCACTCTACAATGATAAAAATCCATTCACTACTTTTTTTTAGTCCCCAAAAACCTTAAATGATCTCAATTATCAAGCCGTTTTGATTTTCTGAACAGTATGACATCATACTGTTCAGGCCCCGCCCACAACCGCTGATGGACCTCCATTATTAGCATATTTTCGCCCTCAGCCAGTTCTACCCTGTCTGCCATTTTCTCCACGCTCGAGCAGCTGTAGACAACAACAATGTCTCGTAAGCAATGCAGATGTTTTGTAGTTGGATTTAGAAGTGAACATAAGAGTCTTCATTTTCTTCTGACATCAGAGCCACTGAGGATGCAGTGGATTAGTTTTGTTTTTGATGGTAACATGTCAGTGAATACACAAAAAACAGAAGAGAGGGGATGGAGTGAGTAGTAGTTCATTATCATTTAAAGAGACATGCACCAAAACGGGTCGCTGTGAACAGAGCTGTGTTTGACAAGGTAAAAAGCGTGTTGTTTTACACAACCATTGAGGTATTTTAACTAAAGTATGTTGCAGACATTTCACGAAGACCCTAAAGAATCATATCCAATTGTGGAAAATGAGCATCTGAGGTTTCGTTAACCATTATTTGTTTGCATGTCCATTTATTTTCTAGGCAATGCTGTTATTGTGGTGCCTGGCAAGATGACCACTCTTCCTGCCCTTCTGTTGGCTCAGCTGTTTATGGAGGCTGGGCTCCCTGCTGGAGTGCTGAATGTGGTCACAGGCAGTGAAGCATCACTGGCTGCCAAAGTGGCTCAAAATTCACAAGTGAACTACCTGACCTACAGTGGAAGCCAACAGACTGGAGAAGCCCTGGCTAAAGCGGTGGCTGGTTGGGGAGTCCCCATGTCTTTCTCTCTGTCACTCAGTTCTGTGTGCCCTTTTATCATCTGTGAGTCAGCAGACCTCGACAGTGCTGTGGATGGAGTAATAGAGCTGGCCTTCAAGAAGAAAAGAGATGTAAGAAGAAAAAAAATACAGCAATATCACAATATTGCTGTTTTGTTGTGTTTTGATCAAATGCATGCAGCCTTGGAGAGCATAAGCAATTCATATCAAGAATGTTCCAGTGTGCACTACCATTGTGCACAGTAAGATTTTTAATGTTTTTTAAAGAAGTCTCTTCTGCTCACAAAGCCTGCATTTACTTAATCTAAAGTACAGCAAAAACAGTACAATTATGAAATATTTGTACTATTTAAAATAACTGTTTTCTATTTGAATATATGTTAAAATGTAATTTATTCCTGTGATTTCAAAGCTGAATTTTTTGCATCATTCTCCAGTCACATGATCCTTCAGAAGTCATTCTAATGTTCTGATTTGCTGCTCAAAAAAACATTTAATATTATTATTATTATTATTATTATTATTATTATTATTATTATTATTATTTGTTGAAAACAGCTGAGTATAATTTTTTTCAGGTTTCTTTTGTGAATAGAAAGTTAAGAAGAACATCATTTATGAAATCTAGTCATCACTTTTGATCACTTTAAAGCATCCTTCCTAAATAAAAATATTAATTTCTATAATTTCTTTCCCAAAAAAACTAATGAAAATTATACTGACTCCAAGCTTTTGAATGGTATTGTTTATAATGTTACAAAAGCTTTTTATTTTTGATGATTGCTGGTCTTTGGATCTTTCTATTCATCAAAGAATCTCAACAGTTTAAATTATTGATGATAATAATAAATGCTTCTTGAACAGCAAATCAGAATATCAGAATGATTTCTGAAGGATTATATGACACTGAAGACTGGAGTAATGATGCTCAAAATGTAGCTTTGATCACAGGAATAAACAGCTTTTTAAAATATATGTAAATGGTAAAAATATTTAAAAATTTTACTGTTTTTTTCTTTGATCAAAAGTAAAAACAGACAAAACATTAAAAATCTTAAAAATCTTAAAAATACTTTTGACTGGTAGTGTATACAGTAACTATTTTACAAGTTTCGAAGATTTTCAGCAAAGAAAATAGAACAAAAATTATGAATGCATTTAATACGTAGGCATCTAATATTTAATATATACTACTTGTTATTTATTTTAGTGCTTATTTTCAAAAAGAATACTATTTGACAGCGCTCCTGCAGTACCACCATAGTCTGCTGGGGGGTGCTCATTGATTGAAAATCACCACAGTAGCGTCACATATAGAACAAATATAATATTTATCTGTTTGCCTGCTTCTCTCTTTCTCTTGTCCAGTTCCAGTGGGTGCTTTGCGTGCAGGAATCTGTGCTGGACAGTGTTGTGGCCAGGCTGAAGTTGAGAATGACTGGGATGAAATGTGTTTCTCTTGCCACTGAGACTGACAGGAACCTTATAGATGCTGCAGTTCAGGAGGCACAGCAGCAGGGGGCGACGGTGTGTGGATATTTAAGTTGAGATGTCACTAAATATTTTAGAATGGATTTTTTGAAGCATTTAACGGATGAATGCTTTCATCTTTTTTGTTTTCTTGTTGTTTTGTATCTTGTAGCTGATCCAGTCATGTCCACCTGTATCTACTGGTGGTCTCTACCCCCCTACCATACTGTGTGGACTGGCTCCTTCCTGCGAGTCTGTGATTTCACCTCCTCCAGGCCCTGTGCTGCCTCTCATATCCTTCAGGAGCTCTGCTGAGGGAGTTACACTCGGTGAGGCTGAAATTAAAGAACTGTTTTATGTAAAGCTGAAGCTAAAAATCTTGCTATACTTGACTGTTTCCATTGGTAAGCACTGTTAACTGAGTGCAGTGAAAATCCTTCTATTTTACAGTCTTTAATATCTTTACATATTATTTTAACAGATTACATGAAAAGTTGAAAGTTTTGTTATCTGTGGTTGTTTATAGGAAACCACAGTCCTCATGGTCAGGCAGCCTCCATCTGGACTGAAGATTTGACTCTGGCTTTGGAGTCTGCAAAGAGGTGCATGCATGCTTAGTCAAGTATTCGGGCAACCATCTTAATTTCATTTCGATCTTGATCTCTTACTTCCCTTTGTTTATCTCTTTTTCTCTCACACCCTCTCTTTTTCTTTCTCCATAGTCTGTGTGTAGGTTCGGTGTGGGTGAACTGTCATTCTGTAATGGATCCTGCATTGCCTCTGGGCGGACGGAGAGAGAGTGGGAACTGCACTGATGGAGGCAGAGAGGTATATAATATAAATTGTCACATGTTTAGTTTCATGTGGCAAAAATGGGATTTACAGTTGTCTACGCCATCGTTTCTGTTCCTTTGGGTTTCTGTACTGTATGTCTGATTGGTTGTATGGTCTTGGTTGGTGACCGGTTCAGAATGTCTGACTCAGCGCTTTCTGTTCCTCTGTAGGGTCTGTATCAGTTCCTTAGGCCGTCACATTCACCCTCTTTCCCTCGCTCCAGTCCCAGCTCTATCAACTATGCTGATTTTGGCTCTGCAGCTTCCAAATTCATGATACCTGAAGGATTTGATCCTTCCAGGTGGGTGTGTTGTGGCTCATAGTTTAATGGTGAACTGTGAAATGCATACAGGTTTTGTGTCATAAATTGAACAGGCTTGTTCCAGCTGGTATAAACTTATAAATATCATCAAAAGTCTGTCTTGACAAGTATTTAGATTTAGTTAAGTTTAGATTTTAGCACCTCATTCCTACAGGGTTATTCCGTAGTCAACTCAAGCAGGGTTTTCATTTTGGTCTTTTGGTCTTTGAAATATTTAATGTCATGGATAAATATTTACTGATTATTCCAGTATTTTGAGGAGAGGAGGTCAAAATGACCATTTTACCTGATTTAGAGCCAAATTAAAGGGGGGGCGAACTTTAGAATGACAGCATTGAGCAAAATGGGTCTGTTAGTAACATTTTTGACTTTAGCAATCTTGGTTGCATTGTATGCCAGTGGTGACAGTTCAATCATGCAAAAATGCACCTTTTTTTTTTTTTTTTTTTTTCATAGTTTCAATAAATTCTCAATAATTTTAGATTAAACCTCTTTGGTATCTTCATTTTTAAGGCCCAGGAAGGTTCAGTCCCAGAGATCTCATTGCAGCTCCATGTGCAAGTTGTTGAAATTCACCAATTTTTAATTTAAGCCAGAAGTATACGTCTCTTGCGCACATTCTACTCTGGCCTGTGGACAATCCATGTGATGTTATTTTTGTCCTCACCACAGTCTGCTGATTTCCAGGCACAGCATCCACATGCAAGCCAGATTTTTGGATTGCACAGACTGTACACTAATAAGCACTCAAAGCTCTAGTTCGGTGTCCATCTACGCTCACAGTCAGTTCAGTATGCTTTGAAAAGCTTGTGTGAGACTGAGTGGAACACAGAAAGTAAACTATACCTGAGCCTTTACCTGGGGAAGATTCTGAAACTTGACAAAGAATGACCCTGTACTAAAATCATAATATTTTGTTTGATTGTTATGGTATTGTAGCAGCATTACCAGCAACAGATTGTGTGATGCTTTCCACTCACTCCTCTCTTTGAAAATGCTGGAAACATTTCCTAAACAGCTTCCAGCTGTACTGTAGTTCACTATACTTCACTACTCTGCACCGTAGTGAGAAATCCACTGTGTAAGTAGGTAATCCACTAAAAAGCTCTCCTTATTCCCCCCTTTTTTATTTTTAACATACCTCTGAGAGTTTGTGACCTTTGTTAAAGACGTAATTCACTCAAAAATGAAAATTCTGTCAATAATTACTCACCCTCATGTTGTTCCAAACCCATAAGACCTTCATTCGTCTTCAGAACACAAATTAAGATATTTTTGATGAAATCCGAAAGCTTTCTTACTCTGCATAGACAGCAACACAACTGACACATTCAAGGCCCAGAAAGTATTCTCGTAGCTTCATAAAATAACGGTTGAACCATTGATGTTACATTGATGTCCTTACTTGAACATGTCTGTTGCATTGCTGTCTATGGTCAGAAAGCTCTCGGATTTCATCAGAAATATCTTAATTTGTATTCTGAAGATGAACAAAGGTCTTGCATGTTTGGAACGACATGAGGGAGAGTAATTAATAACAGAATTTGCATTTGTGGGGGAACGAACCCATTAATAGCGAAAACCACAATGAGTTATGTTAACATCAATTATATTATTCAATAGTATGCATCTTTTATTTATACGCTTTAGTGTATATTATGTGGCTAAATGACCACTACTTCTGTCTGCTAAACTCCTCTTGTCTTCTTATGTGACCCATTTCTCTCTCTTTCTCTCTCACAGTGTCCCTCGCTTTTACTCCCAGCTCGTAGGTGGTCAGCTGCGTAAAGCTGACTTAGGCTGCAGTAGGTCAGTGTTGGCCCCTGGGGGTACTGTACTGGCTCACTGCCCAGACGGAGGCAGGAAGGATGTCCGGAATGCGGTAGAGGCTGCCATTAAGGTCCAGCCAGGGTAGGAGCACGTGAAGAAATTACCACGAGACTAAAACATGGACCAAGACAATTTTTTGACAAAATAGTGACAACGACTGTGACACTCCTTGTGTCGTTGCAGGTGGATGAAGAAAAGCCCAGCTGCACGCTCCCAGGCCCTTTATTCACTCGCTGATTGTCTAGATAAAAGGAGGCGAGACTTGGCTGTATCAGTCCAGACTCAAACAAGCATCGCATTAGAAGAGGCAGAGAAAGAGGTGGAGCTTAGCATCTCCAGGCTCTCTGATTGGGCTGCACGCTGTGATAAAGAGCAGGGTGGAACTCCAGTAAGAACCTACAATATTTGTTAATAAGTATTGGAATGTTTGCACAATTGACCCTTCGCAGCGAGTTTGATTGACAGGCGATCTGACCAATCATAATGGTGAATCTGCCATTTTGTCCAACCATCAAACCAGACAGGAGAGTAGATTAACATCGGTGGACTCGAACTTGAAAAATTTTGTGTACTGATGACTTTCTGTGGTTGAAACAAGATAGATTCTGATGTTCATTCATGTTTATTTCGTACTACAACTAGTAAAGAGGAAGAGATAATCGGTTCACGTGGACAAGGCAACAGAAGCTAAGGGGGGCGTGTCTTTGCGCAGGGTCAGTTAACCCAAGATTTCATTTGCCTGCCTTCTAATTATCTGTCCATCTCATTAAAGTTCCCGCCCCAGTCTGGTTCCGCCCTGTCAACTCCTGAGGCTTTAGGTGTGGTGGGAGTGATTCTCCCCAACTCCAAACCATTGCTCTCTCTGGTGTCCTTGCTAGGGGCAGCTGTTGCCATGGGTAATGCTGTTGTCATGGTGCCAAGTGAAAAAAACCCTCTTCCAGCTCTTGAATTTATCCAGGTTTGTTACTTTTCAAATAAATACATTTCTGTATACAGCTGAAGTCAAAAGTTTACATACACCTTGCAGAATCTGCAAAATGGTAATTGTTTTGCCAAAATAAAAGGGATCATACAAAATGCATGTTATTGTTTAGTTAGTACTGACCTGAATAAGATATTTCACATAAAAGATGTTTACATATAGTCCACAAGAGAAAATAATAGTTGAATTTATAAAAATTACCCCATTCAAAGTTTTTTAATACTGGGTTGTTACCTGAATGGTCCACATTTTTTTTGTTTGATTAGTGATAGTTGTTTATGAGTCCCTTGTTTGTCCTGAAGTTAAACTGCCTGCTGTTATTCAGAAAAATCCTTCAGGTCCCACAAATTCTTTGGTTTTTCAGCATTTTTGTGTATTTGAACCTTTTCCAACAATGACTGTATTATTTTGAGATCCATCTTTTCACACTGAGAGATATGCAACTATTACAGAAGGTTCAAACACTCACTGATGCTTCAGAAGGAAAAAAGAAAAAAAACAGCTGTGGATCATTCAGGTAGCAACACAGTATTAAGAATCAAGTGTTTGTATACTTTTGAACAGGGTCATTTTCATAAATTCAACTATTATTTTCTCTTGTGGACTACATGTAAACGTCTTTAATGTGAAATATCTTACTCCGGTTACATACTAAATAAAAAATAACATGGATTTTGTATAATCCCTGTTATTTGGGTAAAATAGTTAACATTTTGGAGATTCTGCAAGCTGTATGTAAACTTTTGACCTCAACTGTATGTGTATGTTTAAAGCAGTAGCAGTAGACACTCTACACTGTAATCTTATCGTCACGTTACAATTCTTTATGTTTGTAATCTATTCAACTTCTGTTTTTTGCTCTAAGGTCCTGCAGGCCTCTGATATCCCCGGAGGTCTGGTCAATATAATAACTGGGAGCAGGGATCAGCTGACCCAGGCACTTGCCAACCACAGTGTGATTCAAAGCATTTGGTATTGGGGAAGTAAAGAGGTGAGGGCCTTTTTTTATTATTTATTTATTTTTTTTATAATCAAATTAAATTTACCGAATAGAGACACTGTGTATTTGACCTTGGCAGGAGCATACATTTACAGATGCTGCTCTGTAGACCTGTATAAAGCATACAATGCCCGCTTTAAGGGAGGAAAATGTTCTGTCAGCACTGATCTTATCATATGTTTGAAACTTCTTTTTGCCAGGGCTGTCAGTTTCTTCAGTACTCCTGTGTCAGTCCCCTTAAACACCTGTGGCTACACCCTGAAGAGGAGGAGGAGAGGGAAGCGGGACGAAACTGGACCAGCTCAAATCCCTCTCTTCAAGAAGAGCTTTGGAGGAAGGCAGTGGTCTGGAAAAGTATTTGGATCCCTACTGCATAAAAGCACTTATTAAAGTTTCCCACAAGCCATTTGTACAACATAAAGCAACCCGGCATGTTAGGAGAACCTTTAACGTTTGTTTCGCTTTCACAAAGTCGTGTGAAATAAGGAAGATTGCTTTTATTTTTGTTCCCCATGATAAACGGTTGTATTCTGACAAATGAAGAACTGTTATAACAAGTCTAACTTGTTTATTGCAATATAGTAATCAGGTTTTACTACAAATGTAAAAAATATCTAACATTATTATACATTCCCTGTTGTCATAGACATATATATGATGCTTGTTTACAGTGCTTAAATGAAAACTGTGATTAAAAAGATAATAAATGATTAGTTGGACATTGATATATATCTGTTCTCATTATTACTCAAAAGTGTTTTTTTTTCTATAAAAATACTGATATGAAAACGCGTTTGGCATTCTACACTTAGGCTGAAAGCTTTTTACTACAAAGGTAAAACTAAGTCTACAGGACCAACCCTGCCGAGTTCATTCAAGTTTCAAACGTAGTCACGCAATGAATAAGGAAGTGAAATGGCGAAATGTTGCTGAGTCACAGTGACACAGCACAAGGCCGAGTCTTGAGTGTGTACGTGTTTTATTGCTGACAAAAGTGAGGTGTGGTGTGCAAATTACCATACCAAACTGCTTAGTCACTGTCACCTGATGGATTACCTGCTCCATATGTTCGCAGAATAGATAATTAAACTTTATCATTATGATGTTTTTAAGATTAGCATCATTACAAACTTATTTATTTTTAAGCCTTATTACACTATTTTATTTCACTATTTGGACACATTTTGATCCTTTGACCGGAGTGAACAAAGTCAGGTGTCCCAAGGAAGGCAAGGGTCATTTCATCCGTTCTGCAAATAGTTTAAGGTTCAACCTTGAATATTTGCTGTGAAAATACAATGTGGCACAGTTTGATTTAAATCAAACAACATGCTGAATTATATATATGTATTTTAAAAAAAAATCCATTCGTTCTGATTTCTATACTTTGATTAGTTAACGCGAATCTTAGAATCAGGTTTACTGTTCAATATTTTATTCCAGTATTTCAAAAATTGTATAACACCCCTGTAATTTAAATATGCCATATGCTTGTTTAAAAACAAAACAACATCGAATTTACTGTTAACGTTACATTGTCGAGTTATTCACACAAAAACCTAGCATATCAAGTCGTTTTCTGTTGAATTCAGCTTGGCATTAATTATGAAAGGCGGAAAATGTCTTATCTCCTTTGTCTTCTGACTCTCAGCTGACTGGTTACCTCTTCCTCATTCAGATCGTTCTTTGATTGGTTGGTTTCAGTACCACTGACTCGTCACGTTGTGAGCGTATAAAAGACGAACGCGGACCTTCTGTTTCACAGCTTCAGGACGATCTGAAGAGGTTCTTGCTTCAACAGTGATTGAACGGAACTTCGATCTCGCTGGACTCTCCCTTGGAAAACAACTCATTTCATATTTATTATTTTTTACCAACATTTTGATAATAAAACGCCGAAAAAATCCACCGAAATGGATTCTCAGATTCGTCAGAACTACGACCGCGAATGCGAGGCTTTGATCAACAAGATGGTGAATTTGGAGCTTTATGCTGGTTACACCTACACCTCCATGGTAGGTATCTAGATTTTTTTTTTTATTTCCAAATTCATGTGCTAAACGATGTCTTTTGGCGTTTTTTTTCCTCTTGGATGTGACAATGTTAGAATTGTTTATTCTTCGTCATTAACGTTACGTAATTTTCACGAAGCCAAGAATCTGCAGCGAACGAGCGCGTGTGTTTTTAATCGTTTCCCCATCGATTTTTGTTTCCTACAGGCTCATTACTTCAAACGGGATGACGTCGCCCTTCCTGGCTTTGCCAAGTTCTTCAAGAAAAACAGCGAGGAGGAGCGCGAACATGCCGAGAAGTTCTTGGAGTTCCAGAATAAGCGAGGTGGACGCATCGTCCTTCAGGACATCAAGGTGATTGCATTTTAAAATATGTATTTGTGTTGAACGATTTGAGCTTGCTCTGGATCTATGCATACGTAAGAGCCTGTTGAATTGTAGGGGGAAGGGAGCATCACGTGCTCACTGACGTGTTTGTCTCTTTCTTTACAGAAACCTGAGCGTGATGAGTGGGACAATGGACTGACTGCTATGCAGTGCGCCCTCCAGCTGGAGAAGAACGTCAACCAGGCTCTGCTGGATCTCCACAAGGTTGCCTCTGAGAAGGGAGACCCTCATGTAAGATATGAATTCCATCTTCTAATATACACTAATGTCTCTATCCCATCCTAATCTGTTGAATTGAATGTCTAACGTATTCTCTGGTGTCTTGTCCAACAGCTCTGTGACTTCCTGGAGACTCACTACTTGGATGAGCAGGTTGAGGCCATCAAGAAGATTGGTGACCACATCACCAACCTGTCCAAGATGGATGCTGGCAACAACAGGATGGCGGAGTACCTGTTTGACAAGCACACCCTGGATGGCGGCAGCAGCTAAATGCAGCCCTGAGATCATATGCATGTTGCAATTACAGCTATACTGTATGCGTAAATCATCAAGCAATGTTATCACGTTTAGACCTGAAGAGGCTTAGAAAGTTAATATTAGAGGCTCCATCTATAAGACACTGACTCTTTTAATTTGTCTTGTGATTATTAGTTACCAAGCTGATGCTTTTGCGTTTTCAATGTACACTAATTGGTTTTAACCAAGTGGATTTGATGAATAAACATTTTTGGCTGGATTGACTTGTCTCTTTGTTTTTTAACAAACAGGTGTGTTAGAGGTTATAGTAAATACAAAAGTGACTTTTGAACCAGTGCTTATCTTTTAGCAGTTAATGGTTTGCTTTCTCTAGCCTACAAAAGGTAATGATTAATCCGTATGTAAGTGTTCCTGGAATAACCGATATGCACTGGATATTGATTGACCTTTCGGACTGATAACAAAGTTTTTACTACTACAAGCGCATGTGCAAAAAGTCAAATGCTTTCTGGTTAATCTATTTAATATTAGACATGCATGAGGATTAATTGCTAAGTGTCGTGATCTATAACCGTTTTAAACCCAACTTTCCTAATACACTGAAAGCAGTGAAGGGTAAATCACTCTGTGCTTACCTAAACCTAAACATACCTGTATAGATTATACAGGGCTAAATATTTTTGTTTACTTAAAGATAGTTATTATTAAATGCATTATGTAAACCTGGGGTGGACTTCTAGTGTTTACAATGATCAAATGGATAATGAGTATCACTGTTTTTTTGTCATCTTGTTCAGCATGGAGTGATGCAGCTGATAAAGTATTAGGCCACTAGTTTTACACGCACCCCAAATCTTTCTGAAGGAGACCATGAAGTGTACGCTGTACACAGAAAGTCATAACGTCACAAGGACATTGCTATTAATGTTATCATCACTATACTGGAGCATTAGGATCTTCACTGACGACAGGTTGAGCTCAACAAAACCTCAATTTCCCTCAGGATTTCAATTATCGCTGATTCCTGAGACATGGGACAAAATATGTCCAGTGATTGTAACTGCTATTAGGTTTAAAAATGGAAATATTTTAAATTGTAAATGTTATGAGGGATTAATAATAGAATGCATTTAACACAACTATCCCCACAACTAGTGTCCACAGAGAAGGGTTCAATTGTTCATAAGAAATAAAATGGATAAAAATGTTCTTTAATGATGAAAACTTGCTTGTTTTATCAAAAGTGATTCTTATTAATATCTTGTATCAAAGCAAGGTTGTTTTGCAGTGACACATGAGTGCTTCATAAGGTTTCAAAGTTATGTCCCCACTTTTTGTCAACACTGTCAGACGTTCATTAAAATGTAAAAAAAGAAAAAACAATCAGGGAGCAGACAGGCTCTGGTAGGTTTTTCCTGTGTCATAACCATCATAAGTCAATACCATCTTCCAATTTCCGAGGAAATTATATTTTAATTTAATTTATTATTATTATTTTTTTTAAATGTATAAATACTAAATTTACTGGATATATTGCTTTTGTGGATTGATAGCATTGAGGAAACATAAGATCCAGGGAACATAAGGCTAAGGGAACACAAACACTGGATGAAACATGTCTGTGTATAATACAGTTTGTTTGTATTTGATCATGTGTGTTCCAATCATTTGTTGAGATGTTTAAATGTGAATATTAAGGTTCTGGTGAATGTAAACGGATAGAGGTAACAACTAATTGTTTTATTTGTTCATATAATTGTTTCTAAAAGTTACCTTGTTACCATATGCACGACAAACACAACAATTCACTAATTTCAACATTTACCCTACCAATATCACTCAAGGCACACTGGGAACTAGAAATCCATTGTTGTTTCATTTGTCAATAAAAATTAACCATGTAGTTAAAAGTTTTATAGATTGTACGTATGTGGTGTTGTTCTCAGTTTTTTGATTGGTGGAATGGATTGATTGCAGTGCCTACTTATTCCTGTTAAACTGCATGTGGTTTTGTGTTTCCTGAAACTTGATGTATCAGTTTCAGTGCCCTGAATGCTTCAGTCCATTTCACAGAATGACAATTATGTTTGACGTGGTTCTGCAGCATTCACATTTTTGAATCCTTTTCTCTTTACATCTGGGTTTATTATGTGTCATGTAATGTTCAGAGGGAGTAGGAGAAATTGGTTATTATATATTCCCTCTACAAAAATCAACTTTCAAAATTACTGGCAAAATGAATAGCTCACCCAAAAATAAAATTCACTTATTTACGCTCATGTCATACAAACTTGTATGACAAAAAAAGTTTTGTTTTTATTGCTGGTCAGTAAATAATAACAGGATTAAATTTTTAGGTGAACTGTCTCTTTAAGACAAAACTGCACTGTGAATTTGTGTTGTTTATTATATGTTTATACTATTATATGTTTTTGAAAAGCTTTTCAGTATTCCTTATTCCAATGTTAAAAATATATACTGGTGATATGCTGTTTTTTTTGTTTGTTTGTTTTTTTTTCAAGAATAAAATGTAACAAAAGATATAGTGGATGTACTTTTGAACTTAGAACAATAAAATGGAATTAGATGGAATTTTGGTTACTTGATGCTACTAAACTGAAAAAGGTTAGGGCAGGTGTAAAACTAAAGGTTATACATGGACTCTGGAGAGTTTAAATAGCAAACATACTCGTATGTTCCATAATATGACATAAATGAGGAACTGCTGAGTCACAGCAACACAGCCCAGTGTCATGTCTTTAGCCGTTTACATTTGCTGCCAACAACCTGAGAGTTCATACTGGTATAAACATGCTTTGTCATTGTCACCCTAATGATTTTTTTTTAAACCCAAATGCAATTAGCAGGTCGAACACAGTGATGACATCACTGTTACATGATATTGCAGTACTGTCACATGATACTTGCCACATCGCACAGGCCACTGCTGTAGTATGCAGGGTCACATGCATCCTTAAAATCCTGATATTTTGTAAGTAAATATATATATATCCATAATTGTCCTGTAAAATTTTTGAACCTATAAAATTCTAATAAATGTTTTAAAACTATGCTGACAAGTTTTTTTTTTTTCCTCAAGAATCATGTCACCAGTCCAGACTTCAGATAAAGCCCTTTTTAGATCACCCATGAAAGCTGAGTTTACAAAGTCTTATCAGTCTTATCTGCTGCTGACAGCAAATTATGTGACATGAAAAGTGAGTATCATCATAAGTAGATAAATTACTGATATCACACATATTGCACAAAGCATTTCACCTTGATATTAAACATTAAATGCACAGTTGTGTTTCAACGATTAAACTCTTATATTAGGTTAATATAACATCTTTTAACTACATGTAACATTTCCATTCTCATGCTAGTAATGATAGTAGAAACAAATGCAAAACATTTATTAGCTAGCAGATTAATTGTTCAATATTTAATCAATATTTTTGATTGTTCCAGCATTCCCATGACCCTATAGGACAAGCGATTTGAAATTGGATGGATATTTACTTATTTACTAAGTAATTGATTGATAGATAGATTTTACTCCCATATGTGATCTTGATGAAACAACGTAAATGCACATTTGGTTAATTTTACATGAAATAATACTTTGCTCAAAAAAATTGATTTCCATACAAATCATGCTTTTTTGCTTTCTCGTTGCAACTGTACCCACTCTCCCCTATTAAATTACCCTGGAGTACCATGTACCATGTACCAGTTCAATGTTTAAAGTACCACCTCTGAAAATGTGGAGCAGAAGCCGCTTATTTAGTTTGCCAGTAACTGTGAACAAGAACAAATCTCATATATGAACCTTGATCTTGTCCTTGTTGTCATAACAGAATGACACAGCAGAGTGTCTCGTCATTTAATTGTTCAGCTCGTTCATTGATTGGCTGGTTTCAGTTCCACTGACTCGGCATCATGTTATGATCGTATATAAGATGAAGGCGCACCTTCGTTTCACTCACAGCTTCGGGAAGATCTGAAGAGGTTCTTGCTTCAACAGTGCTTGAACGGAACTTCGATCTCGTCGCAATTTAATATTTTGTACATTTTTGATAATAAAACGATAAAAACCCGCCGAAATGGAGACTTCCCAGATTCGCCAGAACTACGACCGCGACTGCGAGGCTATGATCAACAAGATGATCAATTTGGAGCTTTACGCTGGATACACCTACACCTCCATGGCAAGTGTTTCTTTTTCACATCTTTCCATTTATAATCAAATAGTCTCTCCCTGGATTAGAGGTGATCGGACACTTTGTGAGGCACCAGTGTTAATAGTCAGAAAATATTCTAGTGCTTTTCTCGGTCATTTCTCAGTGCTGCATATCTGGACTTATATATTATGCATAAAAATGTTATACTTGTGTTGAACCCTTTCTAAACTTGATTTTGTTGCCAACAGGCTCACTACTTCAAACGGGATGATGTCGCTCTTAATGGTTTTGCCAAGTTCTTCAAGGAGAACAGTGAGGAGGAGCGCGAGCATGCAGAGAAATTCATGGAGTTCCAGAACAAGAGAGGTGGACGCATTGTCCTCCAGGATGTCAAGGTGCGTTGACAGTGTTTTGAACAAAGTCTTTTGTTATGGAATGACCTATATGTAATTTGCTCACTGCTCTGATTGTGTCTGTCTTCAGAAACCTGAGCGTGATGTGTGGGACAATGGACTGACTGCTATGCAGTGCGCTCTTCAGCTGGAGAAGAACGTCAACCAGGCTCTGCTGGATCTGCATAAGGTTGCCTCTCAAAAGGAAGACCCACATGTGAGTTCTGAAAATTGACCTTCAGACAAAAGACACATTTCTGAAATAGCATTAAGAAAAGTGCAAGTCATAGTTATATATCAAGGAACTTGAGGTAGTGTTGAAGCTGTAATTTATACATGGCTCTGTAGTGTCATTTATTTTGAGTAGGTGAGTGTTATTTTCCTAAATTCTGTTCTGATGTCTTGTCCAACAGCTGTGTGACTTTCTGGAGACTCACTACCTGAATGAGCAGGTTGAGGCCATCAAGAAGCTTGGTGACCACATCACCAACCTGTCCAAGATGGATGCTGGCAACAACAGGATGGCGGAGTACCTGTTCGACAAGCACACCCTGGATGGCGACAGCAGCTAAATGCAGCCCTGAGATCATTTGCATGCTCCAAAATGTGCTTTTAAATCATTATTAAATCAGGTTTCAAGAGCACATTATATGCAGAACTGTACATTTTAAACAGCTGAAAGTTAAAGCAAGTAAAAGATGATGCAGTTTTGCCCTTTATATTCTTGTTGTAGTCAAGCCATTGCTTCCCTGTTAATTGTACACTAATTCGTCTTAACCTGGTGAATTTGAGGAATAAACATTTTGGACTGGATTCACTTGTCTTTTTATTCAAAATTGTGGGTCTTGCTTTTAGGCTATTTAACCATTTATTTACTTATATGTAAAGTTTAAATATTTGATAGTCTCTGTGAGAAAACTACTGTAATTTTAGTAGTAAACTAATTATTTGATTAACTGATTGACTGATTGAGCCAACACATTATTACCCTCATCACATTACAGGATAAAACAGACCACTAAAATTCAGCTAAAATTAACACACTTCTATGAGATATTAGCTAAGGTTGCAAAGTCTTATCGGTTTATAACTGCTGACAACTGAATATTATGTGACATGAAAAGTGAGTATTATCATCATGAATACATTAAATACTGATATCAAACATACTGCACAAAGATATTTCATCTCAATATTAAGTATGAAATTCACAGAGTTTTATTGATTTGTTTTATCTAAACTGGCTCATATTAAACTATATATATTATCTAACATACTTTACCTGTAACATTTCCATGATAGCTAAGGAAAAAACCTGTCATGAGTTCCTGTTATGTTTTTGTGGTTAACATAGTTCTTAAAATTAGTGCTCATGGTTAAATAGAGGGTGACTATCTATAGGTAAACATGTTGATTTTATGAGCAATGACTGTGCTAATGCCAGTAACAAATATATTACTTGTTCATTAAATTAACATGATAAATAAATTATATTTAGCATCCATGATGCTAAATGTCTATTTCAGCTGAAATAGTATATAATATATAATATTAACTGTTTCTAGGAGAAGGGTATAACTGTAGTCTGAAGATCTTCAAACGGGGGTGGGAATTCCAAAATGGGGTGGGAGCTCCAAAATAGGGCGTGACTTCCTTCCACTGACAGACAGGCACATGACATGCATGCATAATTTTTTCCCCCAAAACACTTCAGCACAAACTCCGCCCCACTAAAGGTTTTATTGGTTGCCAATCACAGTGTTGATTTCCTACACTATGCTACACAAATGCTAACCTCTGCCAACCACACACTCAAAAAAATTATTTATTGCCCAAACCTAGATACCTAGATACAATATATTTCCACCACATTCCATAAACCCACCTAGATTTTTTCATATGACAAATGGAAAGTAAATGAAACCTGTGAAATTAAACCAGTAAGTAACTCTTGATGTAATCTGTCAGTCTGTCACACAAAAAGACCACAGGATGAGCTCCTGCTGGTCTCCTTAATACATATTTCAGCAGCGACCTCAGTTTAACTGGATGTCAACCATCCAGGTACTAAACAGACTCAACTCTGCTCAGCTTCAGTGAGTGTGCAGTTGACACAGCCTGGCACATCATTTTTCAGCCTTAAACCTCAAAAATTAAAAAAAAATATTAAAAAAAATAAAATAAAAAAAAAATAAAATTGGGTTGTGAGATATTCATAATCACCAGTAAATGTTGTTGACCTCAGCTCTGGTGTGCCCAAAGGGATATCCAGCATTGTTTATCAATTTGCACAGCACTCAGCAATGTTACATTAAACAATCATTGAAAGAATGCTGTAAAATTAAGGTCACTTGATTGCAAGCAACACAAGCAAAAGAGGATTCAGTCAAAGTAACAACAGCAAAAGTTCTTCATTGAGCAGAAAAACATCAGTTTCTAAGAGCTCACAAATAGCCTACACATAATAGTCTTGTTTCTTATATGTGACCCTGGAAAACAAAACCAGTCTTAAGTAGCACAGGTATGTTTGTAGCAATTGCCAACAGTTTATGAGTCAAAATTATCGATTTTTCTTTTATGCCAAAAATCATTAGGATATTAAGTAAAAGATCATGTTCCATGAAGATATTTTGTAAATTTCCTACCGTAAATATTTCCAAACTTAACTGTTGATTAGTAATATGCATTGCTAAGAACTTAATCTGGACAACTTTAAAGGCGATCTCTCAATATTTTTTCATATATTTTTCTCAAAATGTTTTGCACCCTCCGATTCCAGATTTTCAAGATTTTTGTATCTTGGCCAAATGTTGTCCTATCCAAACAAACCATACATCGATGGAAAGCTTATATATACAGATTTTCAGATCCTGTATAAATCTTAATTTAAACAAATTGACCCATATCACATATTACAATAGCAATTCAAACTGGTAACCTAAAGCTACACTCATTGGCTTTTTGAATAACCTCCTTAAAAAGCTTAATTTAGGTGAATTAAGCCTATTCTATTGTAAAGGCTACTGATAATGTATTACATTGGGAAAATTTGTAACAATAGACCCAAACAGACAAGAAAAAACTCTGTGTCAAATTAACTATAGTATGGTTTACTATGACAATCTGATGGCTTCACATGTGTAACCTAACAAGCTGATCAGGTTACAAATGCACACATCTTCCATGAGAGAGAAAATGCTGAGTCACAGAGACGCAGCTCCATGTCAGCTCTTGGGAGTTTGCAGTTGTTGCTGACACAGAATGAGCTTTCATTGGCAATTTCGGGTACAAAACTGCTTCGTAATAGTAACCTGTCTTCACTGCACTTTTCAAATCAGTCTGGTGACAGGTATCTAAAGACAAATGTCAAGAGGAAAATGACAAACTCCATAATGGAATAGAATGAGGGTTTGCAGGATTGTCCCATGATATTTGCCATATTATAAACAGGCTCCTATTATTTTGAAGCGTTACCAGCTTCCCACACACCTTAGATGTAACCTGGATAGTTTTCCATCTATGGAAAATGATAAAATTACTCTCGCAAAATGAATGGGCCTAGTTGTTGTAGTAAAAGGTTTTATGCAGGTATACTTTATGTATACGAACACTTCATGTTTGAAGAATAGCTACATTTCAGAGTGCAAAACATGCTTGTAATTGTGACTAGTGAACCTGTTGGACTTACTATGCCATTAATTATGAAAAAGCAAAAGGACTCAAAAAACTAGGCTCTTCAATAAACTTGATCTTGTCTTCGTTATTTAACCTAACACAGCGGATAGTCTCCTCGTTACTCAGCTCGTTCTTTGATTGGCTGGTTTTTAGTTTCAACATCATTCGCATCATTCTTTGGTAGTATATAAGATGAACGCACACCTTCATTTCACTCACAGCTTCAGGAAGATCTGAAGAGGTTCTTGCTTCAACAGTGATTGAACGGAACTTCGATCTCGCCGGAAATTATTTAAACCTATTTAAATTTCGTATTTATTTTGTACTAACATTTGGATAATAAAACCCGCCGAAATGGAGACTTCTCAGGTTCGCCAGAACTACGACCGCGACTGCGAGGCTATGATCAACAAGATGATCAATTTGGAGCTTTACGCTGGATACACCTACACCTCCATGGTAAGTGTTTCTTATTGGCTTTATCACTTTGCTAAGTCGTTTCGCGACAGGTTGTCTATTGATTATATGTTTATTTTTTACAAAACGTATTCGCTTCTATCAAACGTTCAATAAAACAATGTTCTAGAAAAATAAAAAAGCACAATAAAATTGTATAAATGTAGTATAAAACAGTAGGCTATTAACAGCATAAATGCCATGAGCAGTAGCTACAGTGCGCATCAGTCTTATGGGACCATCCAAGGTTGTTTACAGTTGTCTTGTTCTGTGGTGAGTTAGTTTGACTTTGTTCCTTTAGACATAATTGCAGCCATTCTTACTCCCATCTTTGGGTTTGTTCAGGCTTTCTACTTCAAACGGGATGACGTTGCCCTTCCAGGATTTGCAAAGTTCTTCAAGAAGAACAGCGAGGAGGAGCGCGAACATGCTGAGAAATTCATGGAGTTCCAGAACAAGAGAGGTGGACGCATCATCCTTCAGGACATCAAGGTGTTTTGATATTTTGAAATAAGCCTTTTGACTTTGAACATTGTAACAAAAGCAAAGTTGACTCTAGACCTTATTCTTATGGAATGACCGTATGCCATGCTCACTACTCACTGTTTGTATCTCTCTTCAGAAACCAGAGCGTGATGTGTGGGGCAATGGACTGATTGCTATGCAGTGCGCTCTTCAGCTGGAGAAGAACGTCAACCAGGCTCTGCTGGACCTGCATAAGGCTGCTTCTGAGAAGAGAGACCCTCATGTGAGTGACACTAAATTAGCCTCCATATACTTGTCTCTTTAAAGCAATTTCATTCAGCGCTGGGAATTTTGCATCCTAAATTCTGTTCTGATGTCTTGTCCAACAGCTCTGTGACTTCCTGGAGACTCACTACCTGAATGAGCAGGTTGAGGCCATCAAGAAGATTGGTGACCACATCACCAACCTGTCCAAGATGGATGCTGGCAACAACAGGATGGCGGAGTACCTGTTCGACAAGCACACCCTGGATGGCGACAGCAGCTAAATGCAGATCCTGTCAATACATAAATGAATAGAAATACTATTCTCTTAAATATGTTCCTATCACACAGCTCTTGTGTTAAATTTTAAAGTCTTATAGGTTGAAAGGTTAACATCAAGAAAAGGTTCTTGTAACTGGTAAAACACTGTTTTAAATAGCCATTTTGCAATTGTCATCAAGCAAGCTTTCCTGGTGAATTTAAATAAAACATCTGAGCTGAACACATTGTCTTTTTTTATTTAAAATTGTGGGATGCATTTAGTGGGCTTTAATGAATATATTGGACTATATCTGGATTTTTCTGCCTGCAGAAAATACTGTAAATGCAGGTCTGTTGGACTATGAAAAGTGGTCACAATAGTGTAATTGATTAATGTACAAATCTACTGTAACAGCGACAACAAACCTCAGAAAATAGATAAGGCATTGTCTCTCCATCCTGTAAACAAAAGGAAGGAAAGGAAAGGACGTGACGTGTGGCCAAGTATGGTGACCCATACTCAGAATGTGTGCTCTGCATTTAACCCATCCAAGTGCACACACACAGTAGTGAGTAGTGAACACACACCCAGAACAGTGGGCAGCCATATTGCTATCGCTGCGGCGCCCGGGGAGCCGTTGGGGGTTCGGTGCCTTGCTCAAGGGTCTCACCTCAGTTGTGGTACTGAGGGTGGAGAGAACGCTGTCACTGACACAATTGCACATTAGTATTTTATAACATTTAATGAACATCCTAATATTATATACAGAGAGTAAATACTAAATACCAACCCACGTCCTTTTCGTGGTCTGCTAAATGAATAAATCTAAATATTAACATGAATTTGCACGGCACTAAAGTTGTAGTATTTCATTTTACCACATGAGGGTGGTGTTCCCTCTGTAAATCTAATAATCGCACATTGATCATAAACACTGAAGGACCAACGCCCGTTGTGGTTCAGATCTTTTTTTTTTTTTCAATAGAATCTCATTAATCGTCAGTTATTGGTGACGCCTTGTCCTCATTTCATATTCAATTCACAAAGTTTACAGCCTCCTTATGCCCTATCAATCATGCTTATTAGCAGCAGAGGGCCACCGACTATAATCCGATTCAGAGGGGTCACTGAACGAAAATTATATTGGAAATTAGAATCGGATAAACAGCATGCAGGAGATTATATGGGATACTAGCTAACTGATAAACGGGCGTACAAGATGGATGAAATAAAATTGTCACATGAGAAAACCCAGGGCACGTAACGGCGAACAGAAGGGAGAGCACGATTAATCCAAGTGAAAGCGGGTTTGGCGCTTCAAATGCGCTTTGGGGAGAGAGAGGGACAGATGATAAGGTGCACGATAAGAGTAAGTTAGAGCAGTGGTGTGAGAGGGCTGCTGCGTAACTGTCCTCTCTAAACAAAGCACAGGTTTCTGTCTAGGCCTATATTAGAGAGTTGGATCAGTAGCACATCATCAGGTAAGTTTGAATTGTTTGCTTATCGGCTCCAATTATTGATGTAAATATTAGGTTATCTTGGAAATGACTGACATGTTAAGCAGTGTCATTTAAAATGATTTTAAACTACATTTCTAGTTATTTTATGATTATTATATAATATAGCCTGTGCAATTTTATAGCTTCATATTAAGATAGTAGTTGTAACTACTTGAAAATGTCACGGTGTAGTTTGAGCAAACAGAAGAATCTTAAATGCATTTCAAACTAGTAAAAGAATAAACTGTCACCACTAGTTAGATTCAAGGAGACTATAGACTACAACACAACACAGACCATTAAATTCATTTAATTTCATGTACATTTAAGTGAAAACTGTTTTGAGATATATAGCACAGTGACGTTAATAAACAACACGCGATGTTTTTTGTTTTCTTTTTTCTTAATGCCTAAGCTCTGGCAATAGGTCAGACGAGTTTTGCTCGACTAAATTGAAGCTCTCTCTCTCTCTCTCTCTCTCTCTCTCTCTCTCTCTCTCTCTCTCTCTCTCTCTCTCTTTTTTTTTTTTTTTTTTTCAACGGAAGAGGGTGACTGGATGAGATTTAGGTAATCCGAAAATACAGCAGTTCTGCCCGCTGGTGGACAAAGTAGCGATGATAGGAAAAAAAAAACAACACACACACACACACACACAAGGCCATATGACGCCTGATGGCCTGTGACGCAGTGAGCGACAGGCCGTCTTTAGCCAGATTAGTGCAGTCGTGTCTGTAAGTGAGACAAATGATGCTCTCTGAACTCTCAGATTTCAAACTATCTGTTCTCTATGGAAAAGACGAGAAAAGAGAAATCACTAAGTTGTTTCAACCCTCTGTTGTAGACGTTATAAAATAAATTTAAATTAATGAATGTATGAATAAATAAATAAGCATATACAGTTGAGGTCAAAAGTTTACATACACCTTGCAAAATCTGCAAAATGTTAATTATCTTACCAAAATAAGAGGGATCATACAAAATGCATGTTATTGTTTATTTAGTACAGGCCTGAAAAAGACAAGGGACTCATGAACAACTATCACACACACACACACACACACACGCGTTGTGTTTCCATGTTTTATGGAGACATTCCATAGGCGTAATGGTTTTTATGCTGTACAAATCGTATTTTCTATCGCCCTACACCTAAACCTAGCCCTCACAGAAGACTGTGCACACTTTTACTTTCTCAAAAAAAAAAAACTCATTCTGCATGATTTATAAGCCTGTTTTCTCATGGGGACCTCGCAAATGTCCCCACAAGGTCAAAATTTACTGGTATTACTATCCTTGTGGGAACATTTGGTCCCCATAACGTGATAAATACCAGGTACACACACACACACAAAAACAGCTGTGGATCATTCAGGTAACAACACAGTATTAAGAATCAACAGGGTAATTTTTATAAATTCGGCTATTATTTTCTCTTGTGGACTTTATGTAAACGTCTTTTATGTGGAATATATTCAGCTCAGCACTAAGTAAAAAATAACATGCATTTTATATGATCCCTGTTATTTTGGTAAAATAATTAACATTTTGCATATTCTACAAGGTGTATGTAAACTTTTGACCTCAACTGTATTATATATTTAAATAAAAAAGTAAGTAATTTTTAAAATAAAAATAAAATATTTTCTATCTAATTTTATATTTACAATTTCACCTGACTGGTGGAGGCACAAGTGAGCTACTGTACATTAATTCAGTTGTAGCAATGGTGCTTCTAAACAACAAACACATTTAAACAATTCTTTATTTGCACCTAGTAATTATATATACACATAATGTATGTGACTTACGTGTTTAAAGAAGTTCACACACTAACAAATAAAAATCATATTTTTAATGGAGGAAAATGGAGGAAAGATATATAATATGTATAAGATATGATATTAATGTAAACACCAGGATGTAAAAAAAAAAAAGAGATAATAATAACAATAATAATAATCAATAAAAACCCAAATTAAAATATCATAAGTCATTCTCAAAGTCATTTTTAACCATTTTATTGGTGTGGTATATATATCATGTGCATAAAAATAGAAGAAAATAGGTCAATCATGAGTTAACCACCAAATAAGGTCAATAAAATGAATAATTTCATCTTTTTTTACAGTGACTATCAAAAACATTTGTCCCTCATTTTTCATCACTGGCCAGTCAATATGGCTGACGGGTAAACAAGATACAGGAAGGGAACCATGACTTTTCTGCTCAACAATTTCTTGCCTGAAGCTTTTAGTCTTACATGGCGTCTGGTGACGAGATGTCGTTGGCTGTGTAGGCTCAAGTATGAAAGTGAGGCAGCTCGGGGAGGGCCCTGTTCCTAATTTACTTAAACCCAAGGATTTTTGGATTAGCTTTGGCAATTAATCTCGTTATGCATCTGCTGAGAGTGACAAGAGGTCAGTTCAGCAGAGTAGGGCAGGTGGAAACATAACCATTGTGTGTCAATATCTATGACACATTTCAGAGTTTATGAGCACATTATATTGTTTGAACACATGGGCATTACCTGTGCACGGTTATGTTTTGACCTGCTACAATTCCAGGATTAATAATGAACATCATGCCATCAAAAGTCAAGCCAGACACAAACAGAGCAGAGGTGGGGAGGGAAAGAAAGAGAGCGTGGGCTTGAAAGAAGGAAAAGAAAGGAGCACATTATTTAAAAAATAAAAAAAAGAGGCACATTAAATTAATTTTTCAGAGGATTTATGGGAAATTTACTTTATGTAGATCATGTTACGACAGTAACATTCTGTTTTATGTTTCTAGCTGATCAGCCATGCGATTGGTCAGCATGCAGCATCGTGTGAGGAGGGCAGCAGAATCAGAGGAGGAGCCTAAACCTGCTCCACCCCCTCCGCCCCCTCCCTCTCACCACTCCCACAACTTCATGAACATGAAGAACAAGTTTTTCAATGAGCTTAACCATCTACCTAGTAAGTAATAATTGTATGTCAATGCTCTACACTTGACTAATCATATTCCAGCAGCCCACCATCTTTGTAAAACATGAATTGACTAGGTTCTGATGTCGGTAATGAAGTTAGGACGACATCAAATGGCAATGTCAGTGTGACGCAGAATACTGACATTGATATTTTGATGCTTTTGAATCATGGTATCGTCTCATGCCAACATCATATTGATGTCCAACATTGACTTTTAGTCGTGAAGTATGATACCCAATCCAACATCTGTTAAATATATGATAATCTCAAAGGTAATAGTTCACCCAAAAATGAAAATCCTGTCATCATTCACCCTCAAACTAGTCTTGCATAGGCAGATCTTTAGAGTGATGGTAGAAGGTCTGGGAACCTTGGCCACTTTAAATGGCCAAGAACCGCCCAAGAGGCCATGCGACTGACAGGTAAAGCAACCAATCACGTTTTGTCTTGTTTCGCGTCATGTTTAGGTACGCGAAAAGCTCTATTGTGTCCCCACAATAACAGACCGATGTGTAAAACTCTTGGATGTATTTTAAAGTGTCTATGCCGCAAACTTTACATACTTCAAATACTTTTGTAAATCCAGTGTTTGGTTGATCGTGATAAGCGCTCATCGGCACAGTTGTAAACATGTTAGCTTTCTGCATCCAATGATGGGGTTTGGCGTCACAGCATCTTTGTTTCCAGGTGGAACATTAAAGAATACGACACACACACCTCTTAGAATTTCTGTATGTTTCAACCAATCCAAAGACGACTTCAAAACTCGTGAGGCATTTCCAATTCTGTGTGCCATATGCACGGACCAATGGCTTAATGTCTGAAGCTGAGCCTACCCTCAAACCTGTGTGACTTCCTTTCTTCTGCTGAGAGGATATCAAAAGATATTTTGAAGAATGTGGGTTACCAAACAGTTGCTGGTCCACTTTTGTCCAGTATGGACAAAAAAACTATGGAAGTCAATGGGGACCAGAAGCTGTTTGGTTACCCACATTCTTCAAAGTATCTTCTTTTGTGTTTAACAGAAGAAAGAAACTCATACAGGTTTGGAACAACTTGAGAGTGAGTAAATCATGACAGAATTTTCACGTTTGGGTGAACTGTCCCTTTAACATCCACACAGCGTTAAAATACAGGGTGGGCCATTTATATGGATACATCACACATCAAACTTATTGGGAATTTCACAAGAAAAACAATGGTGTGCTTGGTTTTAACGTAACTTTATTCTTTCATGAGTTATTTACAAGTTTCTGACCATTTATAATGTGCCACAAACAGGATGTTAATATCACCAACCATTCCCATTTTATTAAGGTGTATCCATATAAATGGCCCACCCTGTATAACATCATTAGACATTGATATTTTGTTGATTTAGTGACGATATTAAGTAACCAAAATTCATCGGTTCTCCAGTGTTGTCTTTTCACATCAACCCGATTTTCATCTACAGCCAAAATTTATGTCTATTGATATTTGGTGCCAGCTGGAATCATTCATATTTCATCATATTATCATTACAAAACACACATTCCCATCATACTGTATATATCTGTGAATGTGTGTGTGATCAATTAATTCCTCATTTTTTTCCATTTCCATCTACATCCCTCATGTTTTTATCTATTCCATCAACAGACCCTAAGATCAAATGTAAGTTCCTCCATCCACCTATCCATCATTTAGCAGGAAATCTATAATTGGTTAATGTTTGTCTTTTCACTAACATAAATGAAATGATGATCATTGTTTCCTCTCTCTCTCTAACTTTCTTTCTTTCTCAACTGTACAGTGCCCATGTGGGCCATTGGTGCCATAGTTGTGGTCGTGCTTGCCCTGGTTGGCTGCTTTGCTTTCTGTATCTATAAGAAGTGCTTGGGAGGGAAGAAAAAAGCGAAGAAAGTCAGAGAGAGGAAGGGAGGACGAAGAAGGATGAAAAAGGAAGGAGATGAAGAAGGAGGCGAGGTAAGAGAGTGAAGGGCATAGATCTCTTTCAGATCTTGATCTGTCAAATTATTCATTTATTGAGAAGAAATGAGTAAAGTTTGGCTTTAAGTTTTGCTGAAGTATACTTCCCATACTTAGGAACAAGCAAAAGAAGGAGAGGGCGAGGGAGAGAAAGAATTTTATGGCAAGTTGGAGTACACTCTGGACTACAACTTCACTGACAATCAGGTTGGTCGAGAGTAGATGTTCTTAATATGCATGCTGATTTTGATTACTAGCTACTTGATTTTGAGCACCTGACCCACAACCTTTTCTTCAACAACCTTCAGCTTATTGTTGGTATCTTGCAAGCCCAAGACCTTCCTGCCATGGATATGGGTGGAACATCTGACCCATATGTCAAAGTTTATATGCTACCAGACAAGAAGAAAAAGTTTGAAACCAAGGTCCAGCGCAAGAATCTGTGTCCTGTTTTCAACGAGACATTCATATTTAAGGTATTGCGGTATTGTCTTTATACACATCGAGAATATTTTTTGGGAATAGCCTAAAATCAATTTGTCGTAAACGTTATCTGTCCTGTTTAAATTCACAGTAGAAAATTCACCTTTTTTTTTCTAAATGAGGCAAATGCATACAACACAACTTTTTATTTCTGTTTCTAGATCCCCTTTAATGATCTAGCAGGACAGACCCTGGTCCTGCAGGTGTTTGACTTTGACCGCTTTGGTAAACATGATGTAATTGGAGAGATCAAAATCCCTATGAACAGCATTGACCTGGGCCAGCCCATACATGAATGGAAAGATCTGGTCGGAGGAGAGAAAGAGGAAGTAAGGCTTTCCCTAAGGCTGTTTTAACTTATTTTTGTTAGATGCCACAGCCTGTTTAAACTAAACACTTACCTCTTTTTCCCAAACAGCAAGAAAAGTTGGGAGACATCTGTATCTCCCTGCGCTATGTGCCCACCTCCGGTAAGCTGACCGTGTGTATCATGGAGGCCAAAAACCTGAAGAAGATGGACGTGGGTGGTTTATCAGGTTAGTGTGGTAGCGTTATGTTAAAAAAATATATATATATTTTTTTATATGGCTTTTTCCATATAACAATACCTCTCTCTTACTTTTTTCTTTCCTTGTCTGTCTTAGATCCTTTTGTGAAAGTGGTTTTGCAACACAATGGAAAGCGTATCAAGAAGAAGAAGACGACAGTTAAGCAAAACACACTGAACCCCTACTTTAATGAAAGCTTCAGCTTTGAAATTCCCTTTGCTCAGATTCAGGTAAACATGTTTAAAACACATTTCTGTTAAGTTTTTACCAGTTTCAAGTTAAAAATTTAAGTTCAGCAGCTGTTGATTTAACTTAAAATTTTAAGGCAGCTGCTTAACTTACGTTTTTAAGTTGAAACTAGTGAAAACTTTTTACGGTGTACATTGACAGATTGATATTTTTGGTCCAATTTTCACTGTATAGTGCTGATGTTACTGAACTGTAAAAATGATTTTTCAAAGTTGTAAATAAAACAAGTCATTGCACTATATTTCAGTCTTGAGAATTGCACATATAATTCAGTGATACTTGCTGTTACTTTTTAATTATTTGTGAATTTTAAATAGTAAAAGTGAGTGAATTTGAGTGAATTTTGGCTATTTCTGACTGTCTCAGAGTAAATCCTAACCAAAAAGTTTTTAGTCAAGTAGAATCATCTGTGTTTAAAGGATTGATGAGAAAAAACAAAGCAGATTAAATGTGTATTGACTTATTTCTCTGTTCCTCTGTCTTCCTGTAGAAGATCCAGGTGCTGATCACTGTCTACGATTATGATAAACTGGGAAGCAATGATCCAATTGGGAAGTGCTGGATTGGGTTTGGTGCTAGTGGAGTGGGTTTGCGCCACTGGTCAGACATGCTGGCCAATCCCAGACGACCTGTGGCCCAGTGGCACACCCTTCTGCCTGAAGAGGAAGTGGATGCTGCCCTTAAAGCACCTATCCGCTAAATATCTCATCCACCTCTCAACACACATCTGGCAAAATATAATTTTAATTTAATCCATCCTTTCACTAAAGAGTTTCTGTCTGTTAAGTTATTAATATCATTATTTCCTGTACCCTTCTTGACTGTAAAACAAAGGGAGGAGTAACTTTTGTAAATGTTATTATGTACATTATGTTCATCTGGCTTGTTTCTTATTTGTATGTGGATGATAAGTGTGTGTGTTTTGTTTTTAAAAGTGTATGTATGTATCAGTCCATAACTGTATGAGAACTGTCCTGATTTGCCTCGTCTTTTTTTCTGTGAACCAAGATGACGATAAACACAACAACTGGATACATTATTACAGATTTTAAGATGTGTTTTCATTTCATATGCAAATAGATACAAATAATTGTAAAATTCTCAGGGGTAAAAATAGTCATTAATTGTTGATAAATATTCCATCATAATAGAAAAGGATTTATTAATATGGCAGCCATTATTATATGTAAACATGTCTATCCAAAGCAAAAGTCTGGTTGGGTTCAGTAGTATTTAGAGCTGTCCAGTTGTAGGTGGAATCCTGGATTAATCTTGTGCTGTTTTCGGCTGTGTTCCAAGTGCTGTGCCGGACTAAGCCATACATGTGAGCAGGGAATTAGAGCCAGTGAAGGGCGGGAGTGCGGAGAGGATGAAGGAGACCAGAAAGGACACAGACAAAGTCATACAGAGTGAACGGGAGAGATTGGGGAATGCTGGACAGATAGAGAGACTGCATTTTAAAGAAAAGTAAGTTAACCAATTAAATATTAATTGGTTTAAGACTACAAACCAGATTAACACAAACTGAGATGCAAGTCAGCCCTGATGAAAAAGTAATTAAAAAAACAATAGAAACCTCACAGAATTTGTAATAGTTTTACTAGTTATAGTGGGAATTGTGTCCTGTGGGTTTTACTGGAAATTTGTTACCATCTATTGGTGGCTTGTTAAAACCACTAAATCAATGGAAAATGTCCACAAACACACTACAGAAAACCATTTTTAATGGTTTTATTGGTTAATAGTTAGTGGTTTGTAATGTCTTTAATAGTATTTGTAGTGGAAACCGTTAAAATCTCTGTGATGGATTATTTTTATTTTCAACGGGGAGAGCTAGCCAAAATGATGGCAAATGACCATGACTGCATCCAACGTACGCCTATAAGATATTCACCTAATAGTATATCTTTAGAATATTGTCGTAAATTTTGGTTTTAGATTAATACTCTCCCGACAAATCTTCTTAACAATGCTAATTTAAAGTTATCTGAAACATTTATTATTATTCTTATTGTTATATTATTATTACTTTTCTCCATTATCGTTGTTATTGTTTAGTCATTAAAAAATACTTGCGTCAGTTCCAGTTTCCATGGCGATGATTAGTGGCTCTCTCAAGACTTTGGCGCTCTTTTGGCTTTTAAACTTTAATGGGATGAACTTGCAAACGTAAGCTTTTTAATGGTCGGCGCCTTTCTTTTACTCCATAAAAAATAATAATAATAATACATAAATAAATAAAACGGTAGGAATTGGCATTTTGAGTTACATGAGGACATACACGTTCATGTAGAGACATATTGTAGTTTAATTACGAAGATATTGGACCTTTCCAAGGATCATCCAGACATCAAACCAGACATCAGTTCGTCGCCAATTATTTTGCAGGTGAGTGGCATTATTTAAGTGTATTTATCAGTATTTATACATTCAGGCGTTTCAGCGTTAATAAATGTGATTGTTATCGTTGCGATTGTTTCATTCTTTCTGTTCGATATGATTTTTAAAGGCTAAATGCATGATAGTCAGTACTGACACGGACAGTTTCCTATGCACGCGAAACTGTATTTCGTAACCGACATAACTAAACGTAATCTTGCAGATCAGGCAATTACCGAGTTTGAACAATTCATTAAGTGAACCGTCTCTGAAGAAATTATTTGTTCGTGTATTGTTCGTATTGTTATCTTTTTTCCCAGTCAGTCATTGGTCATTATTACCTTGATTATGACCGTGCTACTGCGTCTGTGTTGCCTGGCAATCTTTTTGCTATCAGAACTACATTGTTGTGTGTGAGAGAGTTGCTTTGTGTTTATTTTATTGATACGATTAATAAAAAATAATTAAAATACATATTTTTATGGAATACCCATTTTGGAAAAGCAAGCCCCGTGATGCTGTGGTTTGACTCTTAAAGTAAACCACAGCTTCAAGGGACATATTGCTTTATTTACTAAATAGAACTGACTCAAAAGAGTCATTAATTTAATTACTCTAAATTCATACTGAATGCTATGTTATACAGCATTTGTATTAGCCTGGATCTTTCTTTTTTTCGTGTGCAATTTAAACGAGTAAATAGCCCTGGGACAGAAATGAAGTCAAGGGCTATTATATAAAGTATATCTCACATTTTTGTTTCTAAAATCGTTTTTTTTTTTTTTTTGCAGCTTACCGTAAATGACCTATCCTGTTCTGTTGGCAATTCAGTTGCATTAGTGGTTATGTAAATTTATAAAACACTTCTGTCAAACACATTTCAGTGCAAATTAAATATAGATAAACATCTATATAGAGGACAATTCTGTAATCTTTACTCACATATTGTTTCAAACGTGCATTACTTGCTTGTTTTCTGTGGAACACAGTTTGTTCTTTCCATGTAATGGCACTCAGTAAAGCCCAATCATTTCCAAGCTTTAAAAGGAATGACAATCATGATACAATTAGTCCATATGACTCACGCGCTATACTTCAGGGCCTTCTGAAAAAAATATGATAGCCTTGGGTGAGAAAAACCCTTTACTTATTATCTGTCTGGGTGCTGCTCAGTTCCTTATTATTTGTGCATTCTTGTTTCGTTTTCTTGCATCCTAGCCCCTCTCGCGTAAGATGCAAAAAAAAAAAAAAAAAAAAGGAAACAGACAGAGTAATTGTATTTTTAAATTCAAAATATTCTCGCTCACTCAAGTGTAATTTGAAAACTTTGTGCAGGTCTGCTGTCACGTTCTGAGCTTGAAAATGATTGAATGCCATTGAATGGAAAAGACTGATCAAGACACATGAGAGTTTTTTTTTTTTTTTTTTTTACACCAAACCCTAAAGTATGTGCTCAGAAAACTTTAAATACACAGCACAAGTCAAATGGGATCATTACGTGTTACTTTTGCTTTTTTTCCTAAAGCTGGTCGCTGTTTACTGCCATATGGACGTGATATATTGACAAGCATGTGGTCCAAAAGAGAGAAGAACAAAAGAACAACACCAGGGTGAGTAAGAACTGCAAAAAAAAATTATCATTTTGGGGTGAATTATCCCTTACAGACTGAACTCAGAGGCTGTATGTTTTTTGGTCACAATTGTCTCAATCCAATTCTTTCTCCATCTCTTTCCCACAAATTTAACCCAATTTCTGGGGGTATGTGTGAGACTAGTAAATGATTTTTCTTTTATGTTAACCCTTGCAAGTGTCTACGTAAAGGATAATACATTCAGCCAGTCATATAATCTACATTCTTTATACTTTGCTTTAGGATCCTGATCACCCTGTCAGGGTTTATTTTGTGAGAACATCATCTGAATAGGCATTTATTTCATGGGAAGTAGCCATGCAAGTGAATAATAGCTGTGTATTAATATGGCATATTCTTCTCTTTCTTAGGTCTTGAGTCCATATGGGTTTATTTCTTGTAAATACATTTTGTATTATGTTTAAAACTGTTTAAATGAAAGGAAGCTCTTTTTTAAGTAATGCTTTTAAAATTAAGATTATCAGTGGGATCTGTTATGTAGGATGTACAGTATAGAATACAAACATCTGCTTTTGCTCATGTCAGATGTTTGAAAACATTTTAGGGATGTAGGCTGTATGATACGGTGTATTTAAAGGTGCACTTACAAAGCCATGTTTATTTGCTTTGCTGACCAAACAAACAAGATATAAATGTACTGTACATTTATATGTTTATTTATTTTATAAACATACTGTTAATTTCTGTAGAGATAAAACAGTTTTACAGTGGAATAAGTTACTTAATGCTCTTTTTATACGTAAATTAGTGATTTTTACCGCTGCACTGCAGTACTTTATCTCCAATATTTAAAAAAATAAATACATTTGAAGTTGATTGTTTGTAATCATTTTATGTCACAGGTAAAACATTTTCTTACATGTTACGGTTAATATTCTCTTTCAAATATGATACAAGTGCTTTAATAAAGCCTGCATCATAGAATAGTAACTTGTTATTCTGTTTTTTATTTGGTAGAAGTTCATTGCAAATTTTTTGTAATGTAATAACAACACAACCTGTTATGTAAAACAACCTACTTTAGTAAATACTGTGGTTACTACAGTTTTACTAAAGTACTATTACTACAATATTACTATAGTAGAGCCATATTATCAAAACCATGGTTTTTAAAATCATGATATGCCCCAAAAACCATGGTTACTACAGTCATGATTTACTACAGTTTTACTATAGTATTACTACAGTATAACTGTAGTAAAACTATGGTATCAGAACCATGTTTTTTTTTAAAAAAAAAAAAAACCACGGTTACTACCGTCGTGGTTAACTACATTTTAACTATAGTAAAAACATGGCTAATTTTCGTAAGGGTAGCACAACATCTGCAAAGAAACAAATGAGTGGCTATGCTAATACTCCTGCACTCTAAAAAGTGCTGGGTTAAAAAAATAACCCAACCTTAACCCAGCCGCTGGGTAACTATGGGACAGAACACGCGTTGGGTTGTTTTGACCCAAGTGCTGGGTTTAATCATTTGACCCAGAATGCTGGGTTGTTTATTTGACCCAACCAGTGGGTCAGGTTAACTGTGTTGCTGGGTTAAACATAACCTAATCATTGGGTTATTTGTTGTTATATTGCCATGCTACCTTTATATTTACCAATAATAATAAATAATCACAAAAGAATGTAAAATTATTATTGCTTTTCTGCAATACAGTTAGAAAAACAAAAAATGCAACTGTAAACATCAATTTTCATCAGTTTCATTTCTTTTTAAAACAATTTTCAAATGGGTGCAGCGGTTACACATTTTATCCAACCATTACAGACACATAAAACAACAACTTTAGCAGATCAGTTAATTTAAAACAAAACTTAAAATAGGCACTGTAGATTTCGATTCTTTGTCAACATTGCAGCAGCAGAACACTAAAAAATTACCACATGAGAATCGTTCCAAACATTGTGCTATTAAAACTATGCCAAACAAAGTGTCCACCAGACAATACATATGACAGTTTAAAACACATTACAAGTGGCCAGAAAAAAAAATGTTGGCCTTAAAAAAATTCACACATGAAGACTTATGTCCATCAATATAATATACTGCAAGCTGGAGAAATTCCCAGGCAACGAGTCCACTTCAGTGGCACGGCCCGTAACAAAGGCGAAGGCCTGAGATGTCGTTGTCTCGTCCCCAAAGCACAAATCCACCATGCTGGTCCCCACCTGTTAAATATACGACACTTAGTCTTGAAGACACTTAGGCCTGAAAAAAAATGCTCATTTTAGAAGAAAATTTCAAACTGCACATTTTTAGTCTTTTACATCTGAACACCTCATACAGTGGTGGCCAAAATGATTGGAACACTAGCATTTTCACCAGCTAAACAATTGTTTTAAGTCAGTGATTTCAATTTTTTGCTGTAGTGTGTCAGTGGGAAATATCAGTTCGGAAATATCAGCATTTTGAAAAATATATATATATTTTTTTTTATTTTTTATTTTTTTATTATTATTATTATTATTATTATTAGATATAATAATATTATTATTATATCTATCTATCTATACATACATAATATATATATATATATATATATATATATATATATATATATATATATATATATATATATATATATATATATATATACACACACACACACACACTACCGTTCAAAAGTTTGGAGTCAGTACATTTTTATTGTTTCTTTTTTTTTTAAGAAATTAATACTTTTATTCACCAAGGATGTATTAAGTTAATAATTAAAAGTTAATAATAAATAATTTACATTGTTATAAAATATTTATATTTTGAATAAACGCTGTACTCTTTAAACTTGTTATTCATGAAAGAATCCTGAAAAAAAAAAAAAAAAAATTACAGGTTCCAAAAAATATTTGGCAGCACAACTGTTGATATTATACAACATTGATCATTCTAATAATAAATCTGCATATTAGAATGATTTCTGAAGGATCATGTGACACTTAAGACTGGAGTAACAGCTGATAAAAATTCAGCTTTTCATCACAGGAATAAATTCTATTTTAAAGTATGTTAAAATAAAAAACATTATTTTATATTGTAAAAACATTTTGCAATATTACTGTTTTTTTTTCTATATTTTTAATCAAATAAATGCAGCCTTGATGAGCATAAGAGACTACTTTAAAGTCTATTACAAGTCTTACTGACCCCAAACTTTTGAACGGTAGTGTATATATATATATATATATATTATTAAGTAAAAAAAGTAAAAAAAAAAAAAAAAAAAAAAAAAAAAAAAAAAACTTACAGGTTTGTATGTCAATGAATGGCTTCCAGAATTCTTTGGTTGTGGTTCTGTGGACGATTCCTCCAGAATGGGCAAGACTTTGAAAGCACTCTCCTCTTTAACATCTAGACCATAAGAATACAGTGCAAACTGTGAAACTTCTCATAATCAAAACAACACACTGAAACACTTTCATATGAAAATTTCTTCATTCCTTTAAATAATGAAATTGTAATAAAAATAATGGTATACAATGGTATTACTGCAAATGAATCCCCACCCCCATTCAACTACTGCAGGTTAAGTGTAGGTATGGGGTGGGATTCAGGGATGTAGAATATGCTCATGCAGAATAAGGCATCAGTATGTGCTTTATAAGTACCAATTAACAGCCAATACACAAACTAATAAGCTTAGTTAAGTGTTATGTGTTACTGTACCATTGTATTTATCAGTTGATGTATCAAATACAGTTGAATTTTGTTTCTATAGATTGACATTTTATAAGAAATACCTTACCTGAAGTCATATCACCCAGCTCTTAATGCACCTTTCCATCTTGCTGGGCATAGGCAACAATTTGATCTGCAATTGTTGCCCAGTCTACAAAAAGTCTGTCTCTGGATGTAGCTTCCTGAAGTCTTGTGAAATCTGATAGAATTTTTAAAAAGAAAAAACAACAAAAAAACAAACAAACAAACAAACAAACAAACAAAAAAAAAAACACAAATGTGGTTAAATAAGATAAAGCTTTTAAATGTTAGATTGATTGTTTGATTTTATTGCCATACCAGTAACTATGGTTATTTTAATGAAAAGATCAAATTCTAAAAACAAATCATGGTTACTGAATGTTACTGAATGATAAAACTTACCTTCAAAAAAAAAAAAAAAAAAAAAAAAAAAAAAAAAAAAACACCTTTTGCACAGTAGTGCCAAATTAAACCAGTTTGATTGAACTGTTGTAAATCTTTGGCGATCTTCTGAGTTAGAACACAAATACTGTATGCACTGGAGCGTTTGTCAAACATGGTGTTCCTGCATACTATTATTTTAAAGTGGACCACTGCTTTGATGTCTTAATTATGACATGATATTATACGGAACGGTTGGCATCTCACCACTGAACTGCGTTCATGTCAATCAGTCTCCATTCTGAAGGGCAGAATTGACACTGTTCAAAAAAAAAAAAAAAAAATCAGCCAGCATACCCATTTAATTTTTATACTGGTCTTCTAGTTTGTAAAGCAACACAAGCATTCACTTAAATAGAGGAAGAGTAAAAGGACCTCATAAACAGTGGTGTTGTGGTGCCTGGAGAACTGGGTATACGCAAATGCAAATAAACGCTGAAAAGAATAACTTACTGACGTCTGGACGTGATTCTCAGCAGTTTCTGATTAAATCGGTCGGGGTTTCTCTGTATCAGAGCCTCCCCTGACATGCCCTCGCGTGTGAACAGGCAGCATCTGGGTGGAGGAGTGGACGAAGCGGGCGCGGGCGCATTTAGGCGCAATCATCAAATATATTTAAAAGGAAGCCCGCGCCACTGTTCTGACAGCATCACTGTCGTTACCGGGTGTTTTTAGGGAATATTTGCATTTACTCACGTGCGCTAACCTGCACTACACCACTGCTTATACACCACGAGAGTTAAAGTAAGGTGCATAGCGTAGCTAATGCAGCTACCTGAGGGGAAAAAAAAAAAAAAAAGCGCGAAAATGCACAACATAAAATCAACAACATAAAAATGACGGATCTATCGTTGGATTCGGCACATCGCAGACATTGACTTGAAAAAATATGCCCTTAAAAGATCAATTTTAGTACGAAATGACATAATTCTGAGAAAACATTACAAAGCCATACAGTGTGCAGACAGTAACTGAACGTAGCCCGTATTTCTAACCTATGCCTGTTTTCATGAAGCGTTAAAAAGGGACATGTGTACGGTATAGAAATAAAACTTTGCACGTGCACACACACAACTTTTATTTAACAATAAAGCGAGTGTTGAGGCAAAAAAGTACCTCACTACAGGCTAATACTTAATGTTCGTTAATCATTCACAGAATAAAACGCTAACCCCGCACAGCGACATATCAAATATTGCATTAAACAGTGAAATCACTGTGCTTTAAACCACAACTTTGTGCTCAGCTGTGTGCTCAGTCTCACCTGAGAAGATCATTTTCTCCTTCATGAGGTTGACGTCATGACTCGGCCGACGTACTACAGAGCTTAGCATGATCTGCTCAGGGTTGTAGCTGCGCATACCACTCATCTTCCACCTGAGGAAAAAACATGACAACACACAGTCAACAAAACACACTTCTGAGGCTTTGAAAGTGCCACAAAGCTCTGCTCATTAAGTATTGGATCTTGAAATATTTGATGAGATAAAGTGACTGAGAACACTTAAAAGGATTAAAGAACAACACTAAAGTAAACGCACTAAGAATGATAATTACTGGAACGAAAAATACAAACAGACATAAGAAACAGAACAAATCAAGACCCTAAAATACTCTGCTTCATTACCTGATCAGGTGATAGCTGAGCAATTTCAGCGAGCAGCGGAGGACAGGCGCATGCAAAGAGCAGAGGACAGAGAGAAAATGAAAAGTAGAGATTGCCAAGAAGAAAAGAGCAGAGCCATCAGTTAAAAAGCACCCGGCCACCCAGCAGAGATATAGCAAGCGTGCTAACTACAAAACAACCTAACATTAGCGCCAAGGACTGCTTTCGTGCAAATGTGTGCGAGCACAGAAATAGTCATATTGAAGATTAAAGCCACTACTGACACAGCAAACTAGCTTCCAATATTAAAAAGCATTAAGAAACAACTTGAAGGAAATAAAAGAGATGCACTTACTTCTGAAAAATTAAGATGCCGATGACAAATCGCCACAGATATTAAATCTGAGGTGATCCATATCAGGCCATATTCTTCCACACTCTACAAAACATGTTAAAGCAGCATTTAGCCATTAGATATCAATATAAAAAAAGCTAATTAGGAGAAAAAACATGCAGAATCCTAAAAAAAAAAAAAAAAAAAAAAAAAAAAAGAAATCAAAAATCGCAATACAGAACCGTAAGATTTTGAAATGTTTTTTTTACAGAAGTGTCTTCTGTTCACCAAGCCTGCATTTATTTGATCCAAAGTACAGCAAAAACAGTAAAATTCTGAAATATTTTTACTATTTAAAATAACTGTTTTCTATTTGAATATATTTTAAAATGTAATTCATTCTTGTGATTTCAAAGCTACATTTTTAGCATCATTACTCCAGTCACATGATGTTTCAGAAAGCATTGTAATATTCTGATTTGCTGCTCAAAAAACATTTATTATTATTATTATTATTATTATTATTATTATTATTATTATGATGATGATGTTAAAAACAGCTGAGTATAATTTTTTTCAGGTTGCTTTGAATAGAAAGTTCAGAAGAGCAGCATTTATCTGAAATAGAAATCTTTTGTAACATTACAAATGTCTTTATCATCACTTTTGATTAATTTAAACCATCCTTGCTAAAGAAAATAATTAATTCTTATTATTTCTTCCCCTAAAAAAAAATCTCCAAGCTTTTGGTTTGGTGTATAAGGTTATAAAAGCTTTTTATTTCAGATAAATGCTGATCGTTGGATCTTTCCATTCATCAAAGAATCCTGGAAAAAAAATAAAAATAAATATTGATAATAATAATAATAATAAATGTTTAAATATATTTAAATATTGATAATAATAATAATAATAATAATAATAATAATAATAAGTTTCTTGAACAGCAAATCAGCATATTAGAGTGATTTCTAAAGGATCATGTGACACTGAAGACTGGAGTAATGCTGAAAATTTAGCTTTGATCAAAGGAATAATCAGATTTTTTAAAATATACAAATCGAAAACAGTTATTTCAAATATTAAAAATATTTCAAAACGTAACCATTTTGCTCTAATTTGGATAAAATAAATGCAGGCTTTGTAAGCAGAAGAGACTTCTTTAAAAACATTAAAAATCTTACTGTTTAAAAACTTTTGATTGGTTGTGTATATCGCATAAGTCTAAATGTGTCTAAAAGTACTATTTCCAGGGAATTTTTGAAGTATTTCGAAGCTTTTGGAGCCCACAATCCCTTTCCACTACAGATTTTTCTGATGCAAATGTATGCAACTATTTGCAAAATTAGTTAGTGATCTTGCATCATATATAAAGCATGCCAATTTAAAATCTACAGTATTCTGTGGAATGGGTGGTAAAATGTGTAAAAGTGGGCCAAGATTCTCTACATCCTTCTTGGAAGCTGACAGCATAATTGAAATAGCCATTTAATGAACATCCGGCCGAATCTGGCATTTGTATTTGAATGTGATTATAGCCGATTGATATAAAAACCTGATAATTTACTCACCTTGCAAGCTGTCCAGATTGTAGATGAGCTTGTCTCTTCAACACAACAGATTTGTAGAAATTTAGCATTATATCACTTGCCCTCCAATGGATCCTCTGCAGTGAATGAGTGCCGCCAGATTGAGAGTTCAAACAGCTAATAAAAACATCAAAATAATCCGTAAGTAATTTACACGACTCCACTCTATCATTTAACATCTTGTAAAGTGAAAAGTTGCATGTTTGTGGAGTGGGCCCTTAAACTTATAGGGCATTGCAAGCCCTCTGAGGACTAAGCCAGGGCTATTTTTGTAGTCAACAATCTCACGAGAAGCTGTCTTTGACACCATCCGTCACCCACCGAGCGATGCCTCACTACTGATCTCTCACTGACAGTGCGAGAATTTAGAGCAGCGTCTCGCTATGGTAAGAGTGCTTCAGGTGAACGCTGGGGAGTGAGACAGTCACACCACCTGATGCCTTGGCTCATTCCCATAGATATGGTGTGACGTTATCCACCACCATCCAAGACAGCAATCCCATGAAAAATTGACTACAGATGCAAATCCATCAAAAAATTGTTTTATTTGTTTATTTTCCATATGACCATATTTTTTATTTTAAAATTGACAAACGCCGTTATTTACAGCAATTTAAACGTCAGAAAGCACCGTTAGTTGCAGCGCTCATTATCCCCTAAACAGCGTAATTTAAACTTTTTTTTTGTTTTTACTAGTTTTTACTAGTTTAAAAATTGTCAAATGGCATTATTTACGGTGTTTTTAACTGCAGAAAACGCCGTCAGTTGCTGCACTCATTATCCCCTAAACCAGACGTGGACAAACTCGGTCCTGGAGGGCCAGTGTCCCTGCAGAGTTTAGCTCCAACACTGATAAAACTCACCTGTTTGTAACTTTCTAGTAAACCTGAAGACACTGATTAGCTTATTCAGGTGTGTTTAATCAGGGTTGAAGCTAAACTCTGCAGGGACACCGGCCCTCCACAACCGAGTTTGCCCAGGCCTGCCCTAAACGGCGTAACTTAAATTATTTTTTTTACTAGGTTTTTTTTTTTTTTTTTTTAAACTGTCAAACGGCGTTATTTACATCATTTAAAAAGGACAGAAAGTGACGCCAGTTGCAGCATTTATTATCCCCTAAACGGCGTAACTTAATTTTTTTTTCTTTTTTTATTTTGCATTTAACTAGTTTCTTTATTTGAAAATTGTCAATCAGTGTTATTTACGGCGTTTTAAACTGCAGAAAACGCCGTCAGTTGCGGCGCTCATTATCCCTTAAACTACAAAATTATTTTTGTAGTCAACAATCTCACGAGACACTGTCTTTGACACCATCCGTCACCCACCGAGCGATGCCTCACTACTGATCTCTCACTGACAGTGCGAGAATTTAGAGCAGCGTCTCGCTATGGTACGAGTGCTTCAGGTGAACGCTGGGGAGTGAGACAGTCACACCACCTGATGCCTTGGCTCATTCCCATAGATATGGTGTGATGGGACAGCACTTACCACCCAACGTTATCCACCACCATCCAAGACAGCAATCCCATGAGAAATTGACTACAGATGCAAATCCATCAAAAAAAAAAAAAAATTTATTTTCCATATGACTACATTTTTTTTTTTTTTTTTTCAAAATTGTCAAAATGGTGTAATTTAATTCAGTTTATTCATTTTGCATATTACTAGTTTTCTGTTTTGAAAAATTGTCAAACAGCATTATTTACGGTACTTTAAACGGCAGAAAAAGTCATTAGTTGTGGCGCTCATTATCCCCTAAACGGCATAAATTAACTTTATTTATTAATTTTTTTATTTTGCATTTTACTAGTTTTATTATTTGAAAAGTATCAAACGGCATTATTTAATGTCAATTTATTGTCAAACGTCAGAAAGCGCCATCAGTTGCTGCACTCATTATCCCCTAAACCAGACGTGGGCAAGCTCTATCCTGGAGGGCCGGTGTCCCTGCAGAGTTTAGCTCCAACCCTGATAAAACTCACCAGTTTGTAACTTTCTAGTAAACCTGAAGACACTGATTAGCTTGTTCAGGTGAGTTTAATCAGGGTTGAAACTAAACTCTACAGGGACACCGGCCCTCCAGGAACGATTCTGCCCAGGCCTGCCCTAAATAGCGTAACTTAAATGTATTTATTTTTTTTTCTTTTGCATTTTACTAGTGTTTTTTTTGTTTTTTTGTTTTTTTTTTTTAAATTGTCAAACAGCGTTATTTACGGCATTTTAGACAACAGAAAGCGACGTCAGTTGTGGCACTCATTACCCCCTAAATGGTGTAAATTAACTTTTTTTTTTTTTTTTTGCATTTTACTTTTATTATTCAAAAATTATCAAACAACATTATTTAATGTCAATTTATTGTCAAACATCAGAAAACGCCATCAGTTGCTGCACTCATTATCCCCTAAACCAGACCCTGGGCAAACTCGGTCCTGGAGGGCCGGTGTCCCTGCAGAGTTTAGCTCCAACCCTGATAAAACTCACCTGTTTGTAACTTTCTAGTTAACCTGAAGACACTGATTAGCTTGTTCAGGTGTGTTTAATCAGGGTTGAAGCTAAACTCTGCAGGGACACCAGCCCTCCATGACCAAGTTTGCCCAGGCCTGCCCTAAATGGCATAACTTAAAATTTTTTAATTTTTTTCCTTTTGCATTTTACTAGGTTTTTTTTTTTTTTTTAAATTGTCAAACTGCGTTACTTACGGCATTTTAAACGACAGAAAGCGATGTCAGTTGCACCACTCATTATTCCCTAAACGGTGTAAATTAACTTTTTTTTGGCATTTTACTTTTATTATTCGAAAATTATCAAACGGCATTATTTAATGTCAATTTATTGTCAAACCTCAGAAAGCGCCGTCAGTTGCTGCACTCATTAACCCCTAAACCAGACCTGGGCAAACTTGGTCCTGGAGGGCCGGTGTCCCTGCAGAGTTTAGCTCCAAATCTGATAAAACTCACCTGTTTGTAACTTTCTAGTAAACCTGAAGACACTGATTAGCTTGTTCAGGTGAGTTTTATCAGGGTTGGAGCTAAACTCTACAGGGACACCGGCCCTCCAGGACCGATTCTGCCCAGGCCTGCCCTAAACGGCGTAACTTAAATATTTATTTTTTTCTTTCGCATTTTACTAGGTTTTTTTTTTTAAATTGTCAAATGACGGTATTTTAAAATGACAGAAAGTGACGTCAGTTGTGGCGCTCATTATCCCCTAAACAGCGTAACTTTAATTTTTTTTATTTTGCATTTTACTAGTTTCTTTATCTGAAAATTGTCAAACAGCGTTATTTAATGTCAATTTATTGTCAAACGTCAGAAAATGCCGTCAGTTGCTGCACTCATTATCCCCTAAACCAGACCTGGGCAAGCTCTATCCTGGAGGGCTGGTGTCCCTGCAGAGTTTAGCTCCAACCCTGATAAAACTCACCTGTTTGTAACTTTCTAGTAAACCTGAAGACACTGATTAGCTTGTTCAGGTGTGTTTAATCAGGGTTGAAACTAAACTCTACAGGGACACCGGCCCTCCAGGACTGATTCTGCCCAGGCCTGCCCTAAATAGCATAACTTAAATTTTTTTTTTTTTTTTTCCTTTCGCATTTTACTAGTTTTTTTTTTTTTTTTTAAATTTAAAAATTGTCAAACTGCATTACTTACGGCATTTTAAACAACAGAAAGCAACGTCAGTTGCGCCACTCATTATTCCCTAAACGTTGTAACTTAAACTTATTGTTTTATTTTGCGTTTTACTAGATTTCTTATTTGAAAATTGTCAAACGGCATTATTTGCGGCATTTTAAAATGACAGAAAGTGACGTCAGTTGCGGCACTCGTTATCGAAAATTCATTTAAGTTACACCGTTTAGGGGATAATGAGTGCCGCAACTGACAGCACTCTCTGTCATACAACACCGTTTAGGGCAGAACTGGGCAAGCTCTATCCTGGAGGGCCGGTGTCCCTGCAGAGTTTAGCTCCAACCCTGATAAAACTCACCTGAACAAGCTAATCAGTGTCTTCAGGTTAACTAGAAAGCTACAAACTGGTGAGTTTCATCAGGGTTGGAGTTAAACTCTGCAGGGACACCGGCCCTCCAGGTTAGAGCTTGCCCAGATCTGCCCTAAACGATGTTGTACGACAGAGAGTGCTGTCAGTTGCGGCACTTATTATCACCTAAACGGCGCAACTTGAATTTTTTTTTATTTTGCATTTTACTAGTTTTATTTAAAAATGGTCAAACTGTGTTATTTACGGCATTTTAAACGACAGAAAGCGACGTCAGTTGCGGCACTCATTATCCCCCTAAACGGCGCAATTTAATTTTTTTTTTTTTTTATTTTGCGTTTTACTAGTTTTTTTTTTTTTTTTTTTTAAATTTAAAAATCAAACTACATTATTTGTGGCAATTTAAATGACAGAAAGCAACATCAGTTGTGGCACTTATTATTGAAAAATTCATTTAAATTACGCCGTTTAGGGGATAATGAGTGCTGCAACTGACAGCGCTCTCTGTCGTACAACATTGTTTAGGGCAGAACTGGGCAAGCTCTATCCTGGAGGGCCGGTGTTTCTGCAGAGTTTAGCTCCAACCCTGATAAAACTCACCTGAACAAGCTAATCAGTGTCTTCAGGTTTACTAGAAAGCTACAAACTGGTGAGTTTTATCAGGGTTGGAGTTAAACTCTGCAGGGACACCGGCCCTCCAGGATAGAGCTTGCCCAGATCTGCCCTAAACGATGTTGTACGACAGAGAGTGCTGTCAGTTGCGGCACTTATTATCACCTAAACGGCGCAACTTGAATTTTTTTTATTTTGCATTTTACTAGTTTTATTTAAAAATGGTCAAACTGTGTTATTTACGGCATTTTAAACGACAGAAAGCGACGTCAGTTGCGGCACTCATTATCCCCCTAAACGGCGCAATTTAATTTTTTTTTTTTTTTATTTTGCGTTTTACTAGTTTTTTTTTTTTTTTTTTTAAATTTAAAAATCAAACTACATTATTTGTGGCAATTTAAATGACAGAAAGCAACATCAGTTGTGGCACTTATTATTGAAAAATTCATTTAAATTACGCCGTTTAGGGGATAATGAGTGCTGCAACTGACAGCGCTCTCTGTCGTACAACATTGTTTAGGGCAGAACTGGGCAAGCTCTATCCTGGAGGGCCGGTGTTTCTGCAGAGTTTAGCTCCAACCCTGATAAAACTCACCTGAACAAGCTAATCAGTGTCTTCAGGTTTACTAGAAAGCTACAAACTGGTGAGTTTTATCAGGGTTGGAGTTAAACTCTGCAGGGACACCGGCCCTCCAGGATAGAGCTTGCCCAGTTCTGCCCTAAACGATGTTGTACGACAGAGAGCACTGTCAGTTGCGGCACTCATTATCCCCTAAACGGCACAACTTAAATACATTTTTTTTAATTTTGTATTTTACTAGTGTGTTTTTTTTTTTTTTTTTTAAATTGTCAAACTACGTTATTTACGGCATTTTAAATGACAGAACGTGACATCAGTTGCTGCACTCATTATCCCCTAAACCAGACCTGGACAAACTCGGTCCTGGAGAAAAGAAAATTCATTTAAGTTACACCGTTTAAAGGATAATGAGTGCCGCAACTGACAGCGCTCTCTGTCGTACAACACCGTTTAGGGCAGAACTGGGCAAGCTCTATCCTGGAGGGCTGGTGTCTCTGCAGAGTTTAGCTCCAACCCTGATAAAACTCACCTGAACAAGCTAATCAGTGTCTTCAGGTTTACTAGAAAGTTACAAACTGGTGAGTTTTATCAGGGCTGGAATTAAACTCTGCAGGGACCCCGGCCCTCCAGGTTAGAGCTTGCCCAGTTCTGCTCTAAACGATGTTGTACGACAGAGTGCGCTGTCAGTTGCGGCACTCATTATCCCCTGAATGGCGCAACTTAAATTATTTTTTTTTTATTTTGCATTTTACTAGTTTCTTTATTTAAAAATTGTCAAACGGCTTTATTTACAGCATTTTAAACGATAGAAAGTGCCGACAGTAGCGGCGCTCGTTATCTCATAAACGGTGTTATTCAAAAAAAAAATTTATTTTGCATCATACTAGTTTTTTTATTATTATTATTTGAAAATTGTCAAACAGCGCTATTTACGGTGTTTTAAAACTAATTTAGGCTTTCAGGTTACGTCGGTATTTGGTCAGGCAATTTAATTGAGGTTACCACTACTAACGTTACTACTTTTGTTGTGGTTGTTGTTCTCACTCACCACAAGACAGGAGCGGCTGACTCTTCTTCTTCCATCAAATCCGCAAATCCGTGAGTTGCTGGCCTCTAGTAGACACTCATGGCGTTGTGTACTCATGGTAGTAGCCGCATCGCTTAATCGCTCGTTTGCAGCGTTGATTCGGGCGCATTTCTTCTCTTCTCTGTAATCATCGTGTAGCGTGCGTTGGAGATTCTTCCAGTCGATACCACTTTTCGTCCCATTGACTTCCATTCAGAAAAGCAAACGCGTGCAAAAGTTTAGCGTTTCGCAACATCGCACACTTAAAGCTTCGTGAACTGTGACCTGCCAATTCGTATCACGTGAAACCGCGTGACCAATAGCAGATCGATACGTCACTGCGTAGCTAGGTGTTGGCTATAAATACAGCTCTTGCTACTGGGCATGCGCACATAAATCTAACGTTATTTTTGTCACACTGTACAACAATAATACTTTTTTTTTTTTTTTTTTTTTTTTTTTTTAATTATAGTAAGGGTTACGTTTATGGTTGGGGTAGGTGCAGATGTTATAAAGATGTTTTTTTTTTTTTTTATTAATGCTTGAACAACATGTACAAAAGTGCTTACATGTATTATGAACACAAGTACATAAACTACACAATAATATAAAGAACCAACAAATAAAATGAATTAAAAAAATAAATACAAGAAAATAAAATACATACAAAAATAAATTAAATTAAAAAAATAAAAACAAAGAAAGAAAAAAAAAAAAAGAAATGACAGGCCTTGCTAAATCACAATAACTTAAATGAATCAAACAAACGCAGAGTTTATATAGCTTTTTTGTTTGTACTCTCCTTAATAGTACTTCTATAAATATCTAATTCTTTAAGTATCACAGAAAAAGAGGTTTCTGATTGCTAAATTTACAGCGATGAATATGAAACTTAAGTATAATCAAGAGATTGATAATGTAAGCCTCATTTTCCAGCTTCTTGTCATAGTTCAAAAAACCAAATATTGCATGTTCATATAGTAAAAAAAAAGTTGGACAACACTTTGTCATTTATAAATCTAGAAACCTCCCACCATATCCTCTTTGTATACTGACAATGCCAGAAAATATGAGGTACTGTTTCTGGGTGTGATGTACAAAATGAACAACTTACATCTATTTCTTCAATAAATATGTTTAAAAAATGCTTAGCAGGGTAAAACTTGTGCAGTATCTTAAATGAAATTTCTTTATTTTTATTTGTAATAAGATATTTATTAGGTAATACCCAGACTTTCCTCCAATCAATATTTCTGATAAACTTAGACCAATAGAAAATAACACGTGGTTTACTAACAATTTCTTTTTGAAATAATGAACGTGTTTTTCCCTAGATGAAAAACAAATTCTAGAAACGAGTCTTTTCGAGCGTGACCGCCTGACGACGAGATGAGTGAAGAATCCAGAATGTTCGATGAAGTGGAAAAATAAACAAACCGGTTGGGTTAAAATAACCCAACCCGCGTGTTCAGTGGTGAAAGAACCCCTAGAGTCCATTTGACCCAGCATGATCAACCCAACTGTGTGTTTACAGTACCTCAAACAACCCAGAATTTTGACCCAGCACAATTAACCCAACAATGTGTTCACAGAAATAACCCAGCACTTTTTAGAGTGTGCTTTGAGACTAGAATGTTTTTAAATAGGTTTCTCAAAGGCTCTTCAGGTGTCTTGTATACATCAGCATATTTACATAGCAAGAACTTTGTAGATTAAGATTTACGCCTCTACTTACCAGCAGGAGGCGTAGTGTTTACATGAAGTGCTAAGACTATAATTTATTATAAACGAACGTGCTAACAGGCACCAGATGGTGATTGCGGGTCAACGATAGGTTAAAAATGCCAGTATTCCAGTGGTATTTTCTAAAAATATGTAGACATATATACATTTGTCTTTACATAAATTTAATAAAACCATTTAATATTAAGTGTCTTTAACTAGTATGTACTAATTTTTACAGTAGGGTACACAGTACAGTAGAGACATTGTCTTTTATCATCACTACACAAACTAGAACCTGAAACAGTGATTTTTCACATGCTATTTCTTTTAAGTACTAAAATATGGTAAATTGATAATAGCCTAAGTAGTTTATATTTTCCACAATTAGCTCATAAACATAAGGTGCATTTTTGTCTCAACTGTATGGTGTACAGTTGAAACAGTACCACAGTACTGTTGAGACACCCATTCTTAATGCTCTAAAGCTGGCTAACCATTTATTGCAAATGTAACAAATTACAAAATTACAACTGTGCATTTTTTATTTATTTTTTTTCAAATTCAGATTTATAAAAGTAGGAACAAATATTTAATACTGTGTATTATATACCCTACCCCTAATCACTCAAAACATTTGGGGACATTTGGTCCCATTTACCAGTACATACCAACTGTACCCCCTTTACCACCTTGTGTATTTCTTAAAATGCTATGCTATCCTTTTAACATTCATGTTAGAAAATATGTCCATTAATAACAGACGGTTGAAATATCACAGATATCATTGTTTAACATAATTTGCGTAGCATGTGTGTAAATGTGACTTTTAACCTATTATCATAACACTGTACAACTAATCAGCATGTAACACGATAGGGCACCATTCCAGGTAAAGTTGATACACCGTGTCTCAACCCATACTCGCACATTTATCTAGATGGGTAGCCGTGGCCTAATGGTTAGGGAGTCGGGCTTGTATTATACTAGTACACAATTACACTGCAATTTCAACACAGATATTTGTTGGGAGCTATAGCATGATGGTATTTTGAATGAGAGAGGTGAACCCTCGTCACTGAATCCTCCCAAATACAACCTGTTCTTTACTATTATATCACTACAGCACAGAGGTTTCATGTTTAATGTGCTTTTGGGTTCCTTGATAACATCCCATTTTACTTCAGCAAACCTAATGAAAACTGACCAAAAGTCATGTTGGAAAGTACATTTAAGGAAATGACTTCAGCTATCAACAGAGGAAGCCGGAGACCACATTTTTTGTGCAGCATAATGAAAACAGGATTTTCTAGTTGAGGATTTTCATTTCCTCAACATACATTCCTCTTTTCTTTGCAAGTGGATTAGTTTCTATTGCATGACCAGTCTGCTTTGCAAAGAATAAATGATGATACAGATGCATTTTTCATTGACATTTATTAATTTAGCAGATACTTTTATTCAAAGTGCCTTACGAATGAAAATAATACAGAAGCGATTAATCTAATCCAAGCACATCATGTCTGAGAGGAGTTTCGAATGCATTCAGAAATGTTATTTCTTTTGCAGAGGCTGTGAAATTGTCAGAAGAGTCAAAAGCAAAAGCATCCATGGTGTCTTTTCATTATTTTCCCAGTTTCTTATTTCCAGCGACCTCCAACCTTTCCTTTTCCATGGCCTTTTTTGCTGTGATAAAGAAAGATGAAACATGAGCATAACTGAGACAGATTTATAATGGATTTTTTTTTTTTTTTTTTTTTTTAATTTTACATTTGAAGAAAAATGCTTAAGACATATGGGTAAGTTCACCCAAATTGAAAATTCTGTCATCATTAACTCATACTAATCTACATGACTGACTTTCTTCTGTGAAACACATAAGAAGTTATGTTGCTAATGAAACAGTTTCCATTCCCATTGACTTCTAATGTATGTACAAATACAATAGAAGTCAGCAGGAACCAGAACTGTTTGGTTTTCAATAATCTTTGAAATATCATTTGTGTTCAGCAGAAAAAATGCATAAAGGTTTATGGGACAAAGGGTAAGGATGAGTTTATGATGACAGTTTTCATTTTTTGTGGGAATATCCCTTCAAGTCTGAAATACACTACATAACTTTTGCCTAGCTTTTTGTACTGATTTGTATGGAACCCATTTCCGCCACTGAATAAAAAATAAAAAAGGTAATTGCGACTTTTTATCTCACAATTCTGACTTTTTTTCTCAGAACTGTGAGATATAAATGCACAATTGCTAGTTATAAAGTTCTGGCTTTTTACTGGTAAGAGAGCATTCACACGTCAACACCAAAATGCGGGTAAATTCTATGATGTCAGTGTCAAATGTCCACTGAATCTTTAATATTTGGCCATTTCTTCATGACAGAAAAGCTGCAGCCACTGTAACTTCTTGAATATGTGGACATCAAAACGTGTAAACTCAGAGTGAGGGTTTGAGCTTTTATTTTGAAATCACAATGAACAGTTAGCATGTTTAGAAAGATAATGACGTTTTCTCCTGTTTGCATAGGTTCATAAATGATTAAACTCTCAAATCTGATGAAATAGCGCACGTTGCGTTCCCAGATGAACGTTATAATAAATCTAAACTCACAACAACATACAGAGAAGGCGTTTAAGACACTCCACACATGTAAATGATAACAGTTTGTGTAGCAGCATTTTCTGTGAAAGGAAGCTGCTCTGAGATGCACGTAATCTCCACACATGTAAATAATTAAAGCGCATATATTAAACCTGCATTGCATATATTTATTTAAATGAATTGTAACGTTTGTGAATTCTTAATAGCATTATGCTTTATTATGATTTTGAAATGAGTTTAACATGTGGAAAGCGCCACTTCGGGTAATGCAATCGACGATTTTTAAAAATCGAATACTCAAATAGAATTGAGGAATTGTTGCAGACCTAAGTAGAAGAACATTAGTTTCACTGTTTCACTCTCAATTTGACAACATCTTTGAAGTCTAAATGACATGCATAAGGGGGTGATCAAAAAGAACGTGTTTTTGCTATTATAAACATGAGACATGCATAATAGTATCCAACTGCAGAGCTGCAGCGCTTATAAATGGAAGAGACGGCTGGGTCTCGAACGTGACATGTTGAAAAAGCTGCGAGATGGGACGCAATGGTCCAAGATGTCCATCTAGCGCATATTTACATAGAAAAACTAATTTAAAAAAACCAGCAGAGTGTTGTAAACAGCTCAGAGTAATCATGTCATCTCCATAAGAACGCTATGATTGGGCAGTTTGACCAAAGCAGACTTTATTCATCAGCACGTTCTACATGCTCATACCGGTAATCTTCATTCTGCCTTCACACAGAGCACATACCGGTAATCTACTGTTAATGTTACTCTTCTCATACCAGTAAATTGCCAGAACACATTTCCAGGTATTTTTGAAAAGGTCCTATTCACACATGATCTCTTAATGGTAATTTAACAGTAAAGACTATGTGTGAACGGGGCTTATGATGACTCAGATTTTTTGTTTTCATTTTGTTTTTATTTGTCTTCTAGCAACAAAGTGCATGCTTCCCTGTTTGCCGTGTTTCGGATGTATTTTGAATGCCTGATAGTGTGATCGTGTGTGATCCATACTTAGTCATTTAGTGTTTGATTGATAGTTTTTCCTGATAACCATTTACAAAGTTGCCAAGTGAATGATATCTAGTGTTATAATCTGTTCCGTTACATGTACTGTATTTAAACAATACCTGCTAATTAACTTCATTTAACTTACAACTTTTGAGCGTGGGAAATCCTGTTCAGCAGAACAACGATCTGTTGAAAAGGAAGCAAAGTTCGGATAAGTACACTGTTTTTGTTCATTCAATTTCTGTCTTTTCACTTGATCTGGTTTTCTCTAATTCAGCCAAACACAGATCAGTACTTGCTAAAACAAACACAGAATACAGTGTAATCCTTGTAATCATTTGCCAACACCTGGATTTTTCAAACTTGAATTATGTATCAGTCAATCAAATCACCACACCTCATACTTCTGTCTCTTCATTTGATCCAAGAGGTCAAACTTCTCTGACTCCAGCTGGTAAATCCAGTTCCACATCTCCTGAGCTCGTTGCCTGAAAATAAGGGACAGATATGATGCAAAACTTTGAATAAACACCTATTCATGGAGCATGGGGAGTCTAAAAAAAGGAACACACTTTTTATCCTTTGCACATCTTGCATAAAGGTAAACATAGGATTATATCTATCTATTTGGCAACCTGATCCCATGATGAAAACATAGCTGTGGGAACTTTTTCGCAAGACGGGAAACCTGTGTAAACCTGTGAATCATGCAAGCTCAACTATAGCGGCAAACCATTGAACCAGCGTCTATGGTTTTTACCCTGATCTCGGATCAGTTTAATCAGTTTGTAGACATTTTAAACGAGACATTTGTATAATTAAAAGGGTGAGTAGTAGTTAATAGTCTCTTGTTGGCCTGAATATACAAGCTCTCCATAAAACAAACAAAACAAGCCCTGCAAATAAATATAAAATGTTTTAAAAACCACATATTATACAGACACTTCATATTTAATGGTATTTTATTATTTTTATTGCATTTAATGTATTATACTTTTAATAAAACATTTGCAATGGCAAAAGCTGTTTTTATGCATGTTTTAGAATTTTTGTAGCACTTACTTTTGACCAGGCGGCATCACTAGGTGTGGTGTTTCGAGCGCTTTGAAACAGTGAATCATTTTGCAAAGCAATTAGTTTAGTTGATTCAAAGCTTCCAAAAGGTTTGTTTCTCTCATCACTTGTGCAGATGGTACATTACTTTAAAACGTCACGGAGCATTAGAGTTATAGCGCCACTCAACGTACATTGCAAATCAGACCTGCGGTGACACGTACAAAACCAACGTCACATAAAAGGTACCATATGTACGTTCACCTGTTCCAAAAAAAAAAAAAAAAAACACTCATTTACCGCCACTCAGTGGACATTTCACATCGAATATGTCACGAAACATACATGGCGTTACGCATTTCATGTCTTACGAAAAATTCCCGCAGGTTCGTTTTCGCCATGAGATCAGGTTGCTATTTGGGCATAGATGCAACCTATTATATTATTTTATATTATATGCTATTTGTAATAACATGGATGCGTATGTGTGGGGTCACCTCAACCCATCCTCGCGGAGATTTTCAATGCCAAGAGGAGAGCGCCTCTCTGAAAGAGTCTTTCTCTTGATCTCACGTCCAGTCAGACGCTTCCCACGTTTCTGCTCTGCCTAAAGCACAAACGCAAAAATACATGTATTAATGTAAGTAGCCTATGGTAAAGGGGTAGTTCACCCAAAAATAGAAAGTCTGTCATCAATTACTCACTGAAATCTGAGAGCTTTCTGACCCTGTATAGACAGCAGCACAACTATGTTCAAGGCCCAGAAAGGTAGTATGGACATTGTTAAAATAGTCCATGTGACATCTGTGGTTCAGCCCGTAATGTTATAAAGCTATGAGAATATTTTTTTTTATGTGCAAAGAAAACAAAAATAATGACTTTATACAGCAATGTCTTGTCTTCCGAGTATCACGATGTACGCCTGTGGTGCTGCTGATGCAGGAGCTGGTGTTCTGACATACAATGTCCATCTCAGAAATGGTCAGAAAGCTCTAGCATTTCATCACAAATATTTTAATTTGTGTTCCGAAGACGAACTGAGGTTTTACAGGTTTGGAACTACATGAGGTTGAGTAATTAATGACAGAATTTTCATTTTTGGGTGGACTAACCTTTTCAGACACATGTACACAAGGGTAACTTACCTTGGCTAAGAAGCCACCAAAGTTTGCCCCCATATTGGACAAAACCTTCTTCTTCTTGGCCTCGTCTTCTGCTCTCTTCTTAGCCTCCTCATCCTCTTTCCTCTGGCGCTCTTCCTGATAAGAGAGCATAGATAATACATTTCACATCGATTTTTATTTTACAAAGATACTGCATTAAATTCCACAGACAGCTTTGAGAGCATTTGCCAAGTTTTACATTCATTTCTGAATTACCGCAATCCTTGTCTGTCTGTCTCTTTCTTTCTCTGCTCTAACACGCTGCTGCTCTGCTCTTTCAGCCCGCCGCCGTTCCTGATGGACCGAATGGCCACCGTAGAGAAAATTAGTGCAAAGCAAAGAAAAAAGTGAGTACAGAAAGTGTTTATGGCAAATAAAAGAGAGAGGAAAAAATGAAGTGATCAAGACTGGGAATTACAATTCTCTCTTTGAGGCCGATCAGTTCTTCCTCCTCTTTCTTCCTCTGCTCAAAGTGGACGTCAATTAAAGTCTGTAACTCCAGAAGGTCCTTCTCCATCCTTTTTCGGTGAATATCCTGAGTAAGAAAATGATATAGATTTTAAATGGTAAACTGTAATTTTCATTTTCAAAAGTCCAAACAGCTTACAACACACCTAGCTGTAGTATATATGTTTTCATGTCTTTGCTGAACAAACATTAACTGTGCAGGGTGGGAAAAATCAACCCTGCATATTCTCAGTTTGCAGTTTATTTTAAGCAGATGAACTGAAGTGGATTGAAAAACTGAACTGGACTGGTACTTACATCGAAATCAACCCGCTCACCCTCTGGAATCTTTGGAGGGGCAAGTTGTGGAACCATGGGCCTGTGTGAGAGAGGGGATTTAGCAAGAGATTTACGGGAATAAGTGCATGAAGACATTATATATATATAAAGCTGTGTAAATATAAAGTGTGCTGGTGGTTTAATGAAAAGAGTGTCTGAACACTTACTTGGGCCGGGGTCTTTCCTCCTCTGAAAAAAGGGGGGCAAAGAACCGAAAAAAGAAACAAGAAAGTTCTTGTCAAATGTAACCATAAAGACCTTTCTATTCGCACACAACTGTACAATAATCCACTAGTCTTACTGACTTTTGTGGTGTGCCATACTGAATTACACTGGTTATATAAACCCTGTTTTTCTGCCTCCTTTTGACATTTTCTTATTTTAAAAATATCTGGGAATTTTTTCAGTTAAGCTGGTCTCTCTGAAGCAACACAAGACTAAAGGACACAGATTCCAGAGGGTTCTTTCATGAACTCTTCAGTTCTCAGGCCAATTTTTTTTTTCAAGTCAGTGATTTATAACAGTTAATATAACATTCTGTATTTGGGGGGAAAAAGAAAAAACATGTCAGTCTGGTGAGTAAAACCAGATAGAGTCTGTCTATATAAACCTGTCATTGGTACCTGGCAGTTTTATTAGTTTTTATACTTGTATACAAAAACTGTGTGGACTGACTGAAAACAAAAACGCTTCATAAAAGTTTAGAAAAACAGACCAAAAAAATGTCCATATAATCCTTTAACTAGTAATCCTGAAACATTAGTTCAAGACATAAAAACTATTACTTATTAATTTCAGTTTCACACTTGTGACAAAAATTCCATAATTATTGCTAGTCAGCAGTTCTATATGCCATGCATGTCAATGAAAAAGAAAAGCCACAAATGTTTCACAGTGATGAACAGCGGATGGGAAAACACAATTTACAACACTGAAATCAGGGATCAGGATAAGGAGTTAAAGGAAATATTTTCAATAAATATCCCTCACCTTCTTCCTGAGTCTCCTCTGATGAATATAACAGTGAAAAAATACAGTAACACATTAATGACAGACACCAGTGAGAGATGTGGAAATAAAATGGTGAGAAATTAGTCGATAAGCAGACATTTGTCAAAAAAATGATGACGTGTGGAGAAAAAAAAAAAAAAGTCCAATTTCCAGAATTTCCAGATTCCATTTGGGAAAAAAAAAAAACCTGTCACACAGAGTGCAGCCAAACATTTACAAAGAACGCAACATATTTACAAATACCCACAGGTGCAACACACATCTAAAATCAAGAGAATTATTTCAAATGACTGATTACATGATTTATTAATTACACAGCCCATACAAACTACTAAAACATACTAAAAATGCATATTACATTACAAATCAGTCTTTCATAAGGTTTATATTTTACATGCCATTCTAATGGTGCAAGACCAACAAAGTACCTTGATATTCTGTATACTCCTGCTGTTCTGTAAAACAGATTTAGCAAATAAACATAAAATTGAAACATGAAAACAAATCAGGCTTTTCAAAATCTTTAACAGGCAGTATAAAGAAGTATGAGTTTTGAATGACTGCGGCTTTTGACTTGTGAAATAATGAGGCCTTTTTCTATTCCTTTGCATTATAAGTTCTAAGTGCTTTGTCTATCATGGACATCAAGCCACATATGTTTACGTTCATCTCACTTGAGAATTACACTACCGTTCAAAAGTTTGGGGTCAGTAAGACTTGTAATAGTTTTTAAAGTAGTCTCTTATGCTCATCAAGGCTGCATTTATTTGATTAAAAATATAGAAAAAAAACAGTAATATTACAAAATGTTTTTACAATATAAAATAATGCTTTTTATTTTAACATACTTTAAAATAGATTTTTTTCCTGTGATGAAAAGCTGAATTTTTATCAGCTGTTACTCCAGTCTTAAGTGTCACATGATCCTTCAGAAATCATTCTAATATGCAGATTTATTATTAGAATGATCAATGTTGGATAATATCAACAGTTGTGCTGCCAAATATTTTTTGGAACCTGTAATTTTTTTTTTCAGGATTCTTTCATGAATAACAAGTTTAAAAAGTACAGTGTTTATTCAAAATATAAATATTTTATAACAATGTAAATTATTTATTATTAACTTTTAATAAACTTTTAATTATTAACTTAATACATCCTTGGTGAATAAAAGTATTAATTTCTTAAAAAAAAAAAAAAAAGAAAGAAAAAAAGAAACAATAAAAATGTACTGACCCCAAACTTTTGAACGGTAGTGTACATGAAAGTATCAACTGGAGAACCATTGCTTATTTTTCATGCCTTTTTGGACCATACATTTTCAGTACATCACAAGCGATGGTTATAGATACAGAGATGCAGCTTTAATTTTACAGATTATTTTAAGTTCATTTTGATTCAGATGTGACTAAAAGTAATGCTGTCTAACTGTCAGTGAGTTGTTTAACTTAGTGTTAATTTAGCTAATTTTCTTGTTTACCAGAAATTTTTTTTTTATATGGATTTTTTGTAATTCTTTGTTAAGACATTTTAAGACAGGAACCAAGCCAAACAGTTATTAGGCGAATCAAAACAAAAATAAAATGAATAAATATAATAAATAAAATAAAATAAAATAAAATAAAAATATCCTGAAATTGTACTTTTGGTATAATAAATTGGTATACTTAAAGTCTGCTAAATTGGAACAACTACTTTGTACTTAATGCACTTTAATTAGTGCAGAAATAGTGCTGAGTTTCAACTAAGGACATATTTGATTGTGTAAAGTGGAAATATTGCAAATACACTTAAGGTACACTTGAAATATCTTGCATTTAAAGACTGATATTACACAGAGATCATACAATCCTTATTAATAGTGATTTAAAAACACATTTTAGAAATAATATTAAAAATGTGCATTGTGCAAATAAAGTTTACTTAGAATTTTAAATTCGTAAGTCTTAAGTCAGTGATAAGTGATATGTCATAATAGCCATAATAGCCATGCTGAAAGCAACAACAGATAGTTTACCTCTTGAGATCTTAAAAAAATGAATTACAGGGGCTCATTAGATACAAAACTCACTTTTACATGTTGTTTGGAGATAAATTTTTGCAGATCAGCAGATTCTTGGACTAGTTTTGAACATAATTGGTGGAAATAATCCCAAAACAGTGTGATGAGTGAGTCGGTGTGTGATAGTGGCCCTACTTCCTGCAATGTGACTTTGTGCTGAACTGTTTTACTTTATATGGTATATTATTTTCTTATCAACTTACAAACAGAGACATTGTATCGAACTCTCCAGAAGGCATATTATTTTACCTGCTCCTGCATCCTCTTCAGCCTCTTCCTCCTCTGCTTCACACAAGTTCACAAGCCAAAATGATAAGATAATGAAGAAAAGCAAGACATAAGTGAACATCAACTCTGTGCCCAAGAGAGCACGTGAGGACAATCAAGCAAAGAATATGAGTGTGTGTATATAAATAAGCGTGTGCAAAGGATTATGTAAGTGTACACCATTTGTTAGGGATGTATGCTAACAGCAACATGAGCTCAGCCTGTAATAATAACCCTTCCAGGAAAAGGCACTGTGACAAGTCTAAGCACCCAATCAGACTCATGCATAGCTTTGTGAAACCAAGTGAAGCTCACCAGGGCCTCCTGAGGCATCTATAACTGGCCTCTGGGTACACATTATACCAAAGATTTACTGATAATCACTAAAGCTAAAGGATAAGAGGCCAGAACAAAAAAAAGAAATAAAGAAGAATACTCACCCTCTGCTTGTTCCCTAACATTTAGAAAAAAAAAAAATGAAAAGGAATGCGATATCACAGTAAATGCAATGCTTTAATATTTCAATAATCAGTAGTGATAGAAAGCAAAATATTACTCACTCATATTCCTCCTCTACATCAGACATGGTGAAACTGGAAGAGAGAAGGAGGAAGAGAAACATGAGTTAGACAGCACAAGGAAAAATAGCAGACCCACATTGCTTAACATTTCGTAATAGCTTTAGAAAGAGGATGAGAGAGAAAGACAAAGTGAGAGTAATAATGCCAAAGCAGCATCAACTCTAAATTGTTCCATTGTCCCAAAGTGCTGACATCTGATTGAATGCTTCATATGAAGACTGATGGGGCGCGAACAGGTGGGAATGTGCAGACAAAGACAGGCTCAGATACAATTTCTGACACTTTCTTCATTCGCTTCTTCCATTTCTCACGCACTTTAGCACGGGTCTCTGACATGTTCTTTTCTCATTTCGTCCTCTGAGAACAAGTAGCACCTAGTTCTGTTAAGTAACTGGACAAGGCAGCATGCAGACTGCTGTGTTCCCAGCCTGGCTTGTTTTCCCTAACAGGAACCTCTAGATTGGTTTGTAGGAATTGCAGTTAATGACTGTCATACACTGCTTGACTGCAGTCATTTACATTCCGCCAACTGATTCCTCTCCCTGTGCTTCATCAGGCACATCAGTGACATATCGTAACTGTCATCTGAAACAATTTTATAGCTACAGTGTCATCGCCAGAGAGAATTTATGAGGCATGTAGCTGTCACCACCCCTCCTGTGCTGTACTGTCTCTGGACAAAGCCACACGCAGTGTCCATCTAAAACCAGCGTCCTTTCAACAGATCACCCTGCTGTTACATTGCTAATGAGATTCTCAGCATCTAAAGGGCGTGAGTCTGGCAAATTCTGCACGAAACGATCAAATTACGAACAGAAGATGCCACTAGCTTTGGATCAACCCAAGTAGGGATAGAGGCAACAGGATGAGAAAGTGGCAGACAAAGAGGGCGTTTGAGGGGCGTGTAAGGTCATGGGAGGTCATAGTGGCATTAACCACAGGATTCAGATGGGTTAATTTTAGCCAAGGACGTGGGGGAGATTATGTGAGTTACGGCGAATCTTCGTTGCTCTGAAAGTGAATTTTATTCATAGTCCCTTTAGTCAATTTGGTCCAGGACACCATCAAACTCTACACAAATCAGATTACTACAGGCAGTTATGCCAAGGTTATGATTATCATTGGTAAACTACACACTGTTTTGCCCTTAGTTACTCAATTACATACATATTTGAGTCCTGAATAAGCACACAAGTCTGGTACAGTATGCTAAAACACAATTATGAATGAAAACTAATATTGTTATGACTGCACATGAGAGCTTAAAATTCAACAGACCTTATGCTTTCATGAGATTTCCTATCTAAATTATACTGGAAAGTCAATTACCTTTCTTCAGATGGAAAGAAATGACTGAAAATGAAGTAACAAAAAGATTTTTTACCTTTTAGTGATGGTAGGATGAGTTCACAGTGGATGAAACACAGGCAGACAAAGGATGAGAGGAGAGTCCCCGTGAATTATGAGAGTTTTGTAATGCGGTACAATGGGCTGGTTTTATATGAGGACGGGGACAGATGGAGGGTGTTAGCAGCTACGGCATAGGACCATGGATGGATTAGAAATGAACCCTGGGACAGAAAGATGACCACCATGAGGGATTAGGGGAGACAGCGGGAATGACCTCACACAACAAACACAGGGATATAAAAAGAGATAGAAAAAACAAAGGGACAGTTGGGAGCAAAAATAGCACAGGGGATTTAGACACAATTCTTCCCAGAAGACATATTTTTCTATTTGACACGATGTAAAATAAGGTAATGGCTAAGACAACTTTAAGGTAAATGGATGGGCTCCCATTTTAAATAGTTGAGGTCAGAAGTTTACATACACCTTGTAGAATCTGCAAAATAATTATTTTACCCAAATAATAGGGATCATACAAAATGCATGTTATTTTGACCTGAATAAGATATTTCACATTAAAAAATTACATATAGTCCACAAGTGAAAATAATAGTTGAATTTATAAAAAAAAGACCCTGTTCAAAAGTTTACATACACTTGATTCTTAATACTGTTACCTGAATGATCCACAGCTGTGTTTTTTTTTTGTTTTTTTTTTTTGTTTAGTGATAGTTGTTCATGAGTCACTTGTTTGTCCTGAACAGTTCAACTACCCGCTGTTCTTCAGAAAAAATCTTTCAGGTTCCACAAATTTTCAGCATTTTTATGTATTTGAACGATTTCCAACAATGACTGTATGATTTTGAGATCCATCTTTTCACACTGAGGACAACTGAGGGACTCATTTGCAACTATTACAGAAGGTTCAAACACTCACTGATGCTTCAGAAGGAAAAACTATGAATTAAGAGCCGGGGGTGAAAACTTTTGAACAGAATGCGTGTATTTTCCTTATTTTGCCTAAATATCATATTTCTTCATTTAGTACTGCCCTTCAGAAGCTACTTGCATGTTTCTCTGAAAACAAAATAAGTTTAATTTACCTAAACTTCAAAGTCAAAAAGTTTTCACTCCCTGGATCTTAATGCAGCGTGTTTCCTTCTGGAGCATCAGTGAGTGTTTGAACCTTCTGTAATAGTTGCATATGAGTCTCTCAGTTGTCCTCAGTGTGAAAAGATGAATCTCAAAATCATAAATTAATTCTTGTAAAGTGTTCAAATACACAAAGACGCTGAAAAACCGAAGAACAGTGGGCAGTTTAACTGTTCAGGACAAACATAGGACACATGAACAACTATCACTAAAAAAAAAAACAGTTGTGGATCATTCAGGTAACAAGCATTAAGAATCAAGTATGTGTAAACTTTTGAACAGTGTCATATATGTAAATGTCTTTAATGTGAAATATACATTTCAGAACTAAATAAGAAATAACATGCATTTTGTATGATCCCTCTTATTTTGGTAAAATAATTAACATTTCGCAGATTCTGCAACATGTATGTAAAATTTTGACCTCAACTGTAGGTATTGGACAGGAAGATAAAAAAAATCTTTATTCAGATAACTAGCCAAAATACTAACCTCGGAGACAGTTGATTAGAAAGTTGACTAAAGTTGCAGTAGATGGGAAAGATGCTGCTGTAAGTGGCGAGGTCACAAAGCAACATGTTCAGCTTGCATCACTGTTGCTGTGTTTAAAAAGAAATTTTTATTGGACTTTGTTGGCTGGATGGCAGTACAACAGACTAATAGATTACGATTTAGTTATGTTGTTGTAAAAAGAAACCAAATCATCTTTTACCGGCAGATTACAATAGCTTTTGTTTAAATCACCTTATTTTCTTACTGTTGACATAAATTTTTTTTTTTGGTCAAACAGAGTTTTATTGAAGAACTTTTATTTATTTATTTAGAATGAGACATTTCTCCTTGAATCAATATTTGGTTTACAGTCTAATCAGAGACTGTGTAGGTCACTCACAGATTTGTACAATTACATAGTGGAACTTTATAACAATCTATGCCATTTAAGTGGTTCTCCAGTTCTTATTATCTTATTAAAAGTAGTTTCTATGGCTTTTCAAGCCATACTTCAAGAATACTCCTTTTTTTTTTCAGGCTACCATTTTTTTCCCTATGTGACTTAACTAGAACATGCAGTATTTGCTTCTATTCACATTGCATTTGGTTCAATCAAAGTGATTTTTAGTTCTTGACTAAGACAAACCCCACATACACAAATCATAATTCCTGTGGGTCTGCACCAAATATTAAGCCTTTGCTTTTATGAGAGCACGAATTGTTCTAACAGAGATTTCAGGTTTTGCCACATGACTTCAACAACATAATATTCTTTCTTTAATAAATTAATATTTTTTCTAATATTCTTAGTTCTAGAATAATTCCTAGCAGAAGATAGTGTTAGATCAGGTCCCCACGCCAGACAATTAGGATCCAGCCCCAGACACCAAATCCCGTCAGAAAATATCAGTCTTTCCGGTAACAGAACAACTAGTCAGCAAGCTGTAGTTACCCCAACCCCACTAACAGCAGGTTTCTGTCAGTTATGAAGTTGATCGATGGAAGCCAGAAAAGAGTAGAAGCAGGAGACGAAGTAATGATGATAGATTGAATAGTCTTAGTTGTGTATGTCTCAATGCTCAGACTTCGTCTGAAGAACTCAAATCCGACAAGTACTGTTATACCAAACTGATTCACAACAACATCCCATAAACCTTGAGTTTCCATAAACATTCCCTTGTATCTCTTATTCATGAAGACAAACAGCCCTTGAAACTACACACAGTCATAAGACTAAACAACAATGGAAAAAATATATAAAAAACAACTATAATATAATAAGAATTACTAATCAATTAATGAATCAATAAAATAAATATATATATATGATTATAATGATTATTATAAATGATTATATGATTAAATGGAATAATTAAATTATGAAATGATTAATGATTCTAAATGAATAAATTAATAAAGAATAAATGAAGAATATATAAAAAAGAAAGCAAAACACAACACAAATGTATGGTTGCTCTGAGGCAAAACACACACAGTTTGCATTTGAGGATCGTCAGATCCTTCAGTAGCAGGACACCTCTAAAAAGAATAACATCTGTCTATCTATCTATCTATCTATCTATCTATCTATCTACAGTGCCCTCCATGAATATTGGCACCCTTGATAAATATGAGCAAAGGCAGCTGTGGAAATAAATCTGCATGGTTTATCCTTTTGATCTTTCATTAAAAAAATTCACAAAATTCTAACCTTTCATTAAAGTAATACAATGGAAAGTGAGAATAAAATCTCATTATGAAATAAATGTTTTTCTCTAGTTCACATTGGCCACAATTATTGGCACCCCTAAAAATTCTTATGAGTAAAATATCTCTGAAGTATATTCCCATCCATATTTACATGTTTTAGCACGCCAGGGTGACTAGGAACATGAAATTGTCCAGCCATGACTTCCTGTTGCACAGGATTATAAATATAAGGAACACAAAGGCCAAATAATTGTCCATTACAAGGAGTAAAACCAAAGAATATAGTTTGGATGTGCAGAACGAGATTGTTGAGCTTCACAAAATAGAAAGTGGCTGTAAGAAAAGAGCTACAGCATTGAAAATCCCCATTTCCACCATCAGGGCAATAATTAAGAAGTTCCAATCAACTAAAGATGTTACAAATCTGACTAGAAGAGGTTACAAATCTGCCTACATATCATAATGGATGGTGAGGAGGAGACTTTGAGTGGCCAAAAACTCCCCAAGGATCACATATGGAGAATTTCAAAGATTAGTTGAGTCTTGGGGCCAGAAAGCCTAAAAAAAAAAAAATCATATAGCCCCTACATCACCACATGTTGTGTAGGAGGGTTTCAAGAGAAATCCTGTTCGCTCACCCAAAAACAAACTCCAGCATATTCAGCTGTCAAATACAACTCGTACTTCAAACAGGACTGGCTTCTATGGTCAGATGAAATTTAAAAAAAGAGCTTTTTTGTCAGCAAACACTCAAGATGGTTTTGGTGCAAACAGGGATAAGTACCCCATGCCCACATTTAAATAAACTGCTGGATCTTTAATGTTCTGGGCCTATTTTTCTGCCAGGGATCCTGGAAATCTTCTTAGATATATGGCATCATGGATTCTATCAAATACTAAGAGATAAAAAAAAAAAAAAATCTAAACCTGGCTGCCACTGTTAGAAATCTTATAATGGGCCGTGTTCAGATATTCCATCAGGACAATCCAAACACAAAACAAACACAAAAATGTGTCACTGAGAACAACACTGAGAAGCTTCTGCCATGGCCGTCCCAGTTCCCTGACCTGAACCATTTAGAAAATGAGTGGGGTGAACTGAAGAGGGAGGAGAAGAACCAACATGGAGCTGGGAATCTGAAGGATCTGGAGGGATTTTATATGAAGGAATGGTCTTTGATCTCTTGTCAGGTGTTCTCCAAACTCATCAGGGATTATAGGAGAAAATTCAGAGCTGTTATCTTGGGATAAGAACGTTGTAATAATTGGGTGCCAATAATTGTGGCCAATGTGAACTAGAGAAAAAAAAAAATAATTGAATAATGATTTTTCCCCCAAATGTTCTATTGTTTTGAAACTACGCGTGGGTGAGTAAATTATGACAGAATTATCATTTGTGGGTTAAGTATTCCATCAATGTGCAAAATGTATGTTTTTTGAGGAAAACATTCCAGGATTTTTCTTCATATAGTGGACTTCAATAGGGATCAATGGGTTGAAGGTCCAAATTGCAGTTTCAATGCAGCTTCAAAGGGCTCTACATGATCCTAACCGAGGAATAAGGGTCTTATCTAGCAAAACAATGAGTCATTTTCAAAAAAAAAAATAAAAGTTTATATACTTTTTAACCACAAATGCTCATCTTTCACTAGACTGCACGCATTACATAATAACGTTGTAAAGGTCACACGTGGTTAGCTCTTCGTCTGTGTACTTCGGTTCAAATAGGTAGGGTAGAACGAAGAACAACAAAGATCATTGTTTCACCTATTTTTGTAAAGGGCGTTTGACTTTCTTTGCATGTTCGCTTTGTAAACACTGGGTCTGTACTTCCACCTACACCCATTGAAGTCCACTATATGGAGAAAAATCCTGGAATGTTTTCCTCAAAAACCTTAATTTCATTTTGACTGAAAATACATTTTGTGGCGATTCAGTGTCCCAAATCCTCTGATGTATTGCCACTGACCACAAAAACAATCACAAAGGGCTTCACTATTGACTATTCTCAGCGGTGATATCAAAGGCAGCAGATACTGCACTGACAACCCTTCTGGAGGAAATATTTTTCTATATCATTTTTATATATCATGAAATCCAAATAATACAACCGTTGTTAAATAAATCAATAAATGATGACCAAAACATGCAAATGGAAACTGCAGAACACGTTACCACCTGGTTTGACCTAACCTGACCCTAATCACCAGTGCTGAGCTAGAGGGAAAACTTCAAATAAAGGAGGGATATGAGAGGGAATGTTTTAGTGTGTGCGTTTGACACGGCCTGCAGTTTCAAATGTCAGCCCAAAGGTAACAAACCGTTCATGGGTTTTGCAGTCCTGAGACCAACTCGCACTCTGAGACCTGAAAGAATGCAAATAAAGGGTAAGAAAATTGTGCAATGAATCAGAAACGGGAGGAAATGATGATGAACAGATTTTAGTGTCTCGTCAATCCATGCCTGCCTTTAATTCCAGACGTTCTTCGCTGCCAGGATGAAAGGAAAGGGCTAAAAAGAACAGTTGTGAAGCCATTAAGGTTAACAGCCACAGGGAAACAACAACTTCAGCAAGTGCCAGGCTTTCTTAAAGGTATAAATAATGATCTAATTAAGATCAATGCATTCTCACAGACTCATTTCCACTGAAGCACTCATGCTTAACCTATCAGGGACAGGCGTTTGTTCTAAAATACAGTCACAAATTAAACACCACCCCTTTCTTAATAAAGTTAATATTAAGCACTGAAATGTGCCTGCTGGGTACCATCTAACTGATTTCCAAACAGGCCTCTTGTAACATTCGACGGCTACAGTTCACACTGAATATCGTGATCAGCATTTTCACACATCCTCCATACAGCATATTTGTCAGGGGCATCTTGGGTAATTTGTAGCTAAGATCTGTAATCTGGGGTATGTGTTGCAAATCACCACAAGGATCATTTTAAAGTCAAGTAAACCCGTGAAGACCTCTGACACACATCTTTGGCAAGTCTGCGGTGCTTCATTTATGTGATCACAATTATTACCCTTTGTTTTCTTTGACCACAGTTCTCTTTTTTGTTTAGTGATGGTTGTTCATGAGTCCTTGTTTGTCCTGAACAGTTAAACTGCCCACTCCTCATCAGAAAAATCCTTCAGGTCCCATAAATTTTTTGGTTTTGGTTGCAACTATTACAGAAGGTTCAAATGTTTACTGATGCTTCAGAATAAAAAACAATGCATAAAGAGGCAGGGGGTGAAAACTTGTTGAATTTGAAAGTCAGGGTAAATTTAACTTATTTTGTCTTCTGGGAAGCATGCAAGTATCTTCTTTAGAGCAGTATTAAATGAAAAAAAAAAAAAAAAAAAAAAAAAAAAAAGATATGTAGGCAAAATAAGAAAAATGTTGTCTGTTCAAAAGTTTTCACCCCCATCTCGTAATGCATCATCTTTTCTTCTGGAGCATCAGTGAACATTTGAAACATCTGTAATAGTTGCATATGAGTCCCTCAGTTGTCCTCAGTGTGAAAAGATGGATCTCAAAACCATACAGTCATTGTTGGAAAGGGCTCAAATACACAAAAATGTTGAAAAACCAAAGAATTTGTGAGACCTGAAGGATTTTTCAGGTCTCACAAACAAGGGACTCATTAACAACTATCACTAAACAAAACAAAGCAAAAAAACACAGCTGTGGATAATTCAGGTAACAACACAGTATTTCTCTTGTGGACTATATGTAAACATCTTATTCATGTAAATTATCTTATTCAGGTTAGTACTAAATAAAAAAATAACATGCATTTTGTATGATCCCTCTTATTTTGGTAAAATAATTAACATTTTGCAGATATATATAATTATATACATTTATATAATTATTTGCCGATTACATCTTATTGAGCAACACACATAACACTTTCTGTAAACAAAATGAAAAACTTTATTATGAAATAACAGCCTTCCAATAGTTTTTATGAAGACACTACTGGCATGGTCACTGTAAGCATCTGGAAAAAGAAAAACAGAAAAGACTTTTTAAGACACACTGCAAATCCACACCAGCACAAATAATGGATCAAAGAGCAGCAATTGTGTAGAGTTTAAAAGGGGTCACAAACTGAGAAACCAAAATTCCCTTGATGTTTTTACATATAATAAGTCATTGTACTATAAAAGCTTCCTGGAAGTTTCAGAACTTAAAACTTTCTCATTAATCTAGAAACGGCTTATAATGAAGGCAGTCTGCCAAAACGACAACTTTTGGAATATTCCTGTCATTTGATGTAATAGAGTGGATAAGCACCGGTTCTCCAGAAAAAGACATTGCTGCCTGTTTAGCCGCACCCACCGATTCACGAATAGTGTTTACCAGAGAGGCGAAGATGCAAGTCTACACAGAAACCAAATGATAAAGATGGCTCTGAAAACAACAGGATGCTCTGCAGTGCCAGTTTGTGGAAAAAAACAGTCTTTGCATTGCCTTCCTTCTGATCCCAACGTTAGGAAAGAGTGGATGAACTTTATTTTTAATGTCCCAGACCACATCAGTAAGAATTTCATCCTTTGTTCACTTCATTTTACAGAGGATTCATTTGCAATGTCTAATGCCTATTCAAACAGAGCGTTCTTCTGAGGGGGGTTAAAAACAGGACAGAAAATAGTCTATTACTTCTAAATTATGATGTCTTTTGATGTAAAAATCTTCATAACATTATAAGTGGACCTCAGAAAACAGTACAAAATAAAAACAAAAGGCAGTTCATGACCCCTTTAAAAAAGACAATACAAAAAGACTTTAAATGGCCAAAGTATGCTATCCTGACAAGAACTTACCTGTGTGTTTGTGTTGAACTGGGCAACACTGTTTTCTTGGTCAATAAGCAGGGGAAAGAAAACATCCAGGTGATAAAGAGAAGGTCGAGCAATCAGCACTAGTCTGTCTTCTCCCAAATCCAGAAGAAGAGAGCGAGCAGATATCTAGTGAGGAAGACAGTAAAGCCTAGAATCCCATACTTTGTGTTAACATGTGATTGAACGTAATCCAAACGCAGGTCTGTATTACTCACCACTCCAGGAAGCAGGATCTCAGCAATCAGATGCTCTGCATTTCCACTTGGGGGCTCCACTAATAAACTAAACTCTGGACTGGAATCAATGAAGCACAGTAAAGGCATAGATGATCAAACAATCAAATAATCAATTACATATTGCACTGAGCATAAAAAATGGGCCAAAACCAAGTCTTTGCACACCAAATGCATTTAACAAAAAAAAAAAAAAAACCTCCAAATAAACGTACCGTTTGGCTGATAAAAGAGAGGATGCAGATTCCCTGTCCACAGAGAACAAAGTGATTAGACAAATTCCAGTTATAGCTATTCAGCAAATCAGTGGGATCAGGTGCAGAAAAAGGCAATGTGCCACAGATGCATATGTTAACAATGGACCGCACACACTGACAATAGGCAAAGTGACAGTGATAACGAAGAACAAATTCAGACAGAATGAGGCAATTATTTTTGAACAAAGATTTACAGCATTTTCTGAAATGATTTCAGTAAAACGTGCTGAACAGTGAGTTTTAAAATCATACTGGTAGCTGGAATTAAAATCATTATATGTGTATATGTGTTTCTGTGATTTGTGGAATTCTTCAAAGGGTGAATATACCACTTAAATATAAATATACTAAATCTAAATATACCACTTATGCATTCAAACTGTTGTTATAGACAATGCTGATTATCTCATAAATGAATGAACGTCACAGTAAAGTACAGAAATCCCACCTATCCTGTAGTCACACCTAGCTGGTTCCAAGTATAAACAACTATTCATTGTGTTACAATGCTGTATAACCCACCCTGTTTGAACACTGCCAGAGACCCTTCTGTTGTAAAAAAGATATGTTTTTCAGATGTCTTAAAGACACAAACACATTAATAAATAAATGAAGAAGAAATGGCACACTTTTCTGATTCTGTTTCTTGGTGAATTTTTTAAAACATAAAGCCATTTCCAGTAATAGAAGTAACAGGTCATTTCTTCTTGTAGGTCTAATTGTTATTTCCTCAGCAACAGTACAGAGATCTTTTGATAAATATACTGGAATGAACACCCATTTTAAGTAAACACATCTGTGTTGATCCTTAAAACCCAGCACAACAGACAGAAAAAAAAAAAAAAAATAAAAAAAAAAATAAAAAAAGTATTTTACACAGCATTCACAAAGAAACTGAATCCACAAATTGTTTGCTATCTATTGACAAAGCTGTTTGCAGAATTGCAACAAATTGGGAAATTTAATACAATAAATGTTTTTTTTTTTTTTTTTTAAATCACATCTGATACAACCAGATCATATTTATCTTTCATATTAAGATTTTTTTGGCGGGGGTTGGGGGGCATTTTATTCCTTTATTATTCAGATTTGCAACATTGATTTTGAAACTTGTGAATCCATTAGAATCGTTAGAAGACAGAATCATGATTCACATATGAATAGATTTTTTTGTGCACTGCTAGTTTTGACAACATGGCAACGACTCTTCCTCTTCTTGCCTCGCTCCCTTTGTTGCATGTTCTTGTCTTATCTTCTTATGTAGATATTTGGGTTTGTGATGTCACCAAACCGGAAAGTAGCTTGTTGTGGTCCCTACAAGCCGTTTTTGTAGGCATTAAACTGTCATAAATTTAAAAGATAATATATCCATTTGCATTGAACTTTCAGCCTTGGAACTTCACAAATATTGTTTATGCTCAAACAGCAATATTACACACAAACTAAATTTTAAAAAGTGAAATCACAATCAACCACCCCTTTAACGGTGCATATTCTATCAGAGATGATGAGAGACAAATCTACTTCATATGCTGATAACAGTATATAGCTAAATGTTTTAATTTACTCCCTTAATATTTCTCTTGTGGTATGAACACAGTGGAAAAAAAATAAATAAAGAGAAAAGAAACGCATTTCCTGTTACAAACTTTTTTTTTTTTTTTTTTTTTTTAAATGACTCTATGACGCTATGAAATGACTGCGGGGCAAATTAATTAGAATATTAATTTAATAATAAAACACAAATCTGCAATCAGTCCAACTTCTTGTCTGGCTGGATGCGGGAGAATACAATGATTCACGGGACTCCCACAAAATAGAAGTATTTAAGCATAAAATATCTAAAAACAAATAAATTGTTATTACTCTTGCACAGGTCTCTAAATAAAACCTCCTGCAATTTGACACTTATCATCGTAAAACATCGCTGTTTTTACGGTCATTTTACAGTTTAGGATGTTAACACAGACACTGGTGTTGACATGTAGTTCTATTCTAACATCTGAATTTTCTGAAACAATTAAACTGCTGATTTTAATAAATGAGTAGGCTTCGTTATGAGTATTATTTGTATTATTAGAGTTTATCTCTCCATCCTTTTCACAACCTGATTGAGCACCAACCCCCAAACACCCCAAAGAGATCAAGAACTCACTTTGAGTCGATTTCCTGTATAATCGGCTTGCTCTTTGTACGAATGTTTTGTTCTCCTATACAGCCCATGAACTTCCTGTTCTTCAAAATCTTAATGTCTGAAAAATGGAAAAGATAGGATCAATGGACATGGCATGGAAGAGGCAGTTTCTGAACTAGACACATGCAAAGTAGGGTTTGAAATTGATGGGTGGCTTGGGGTGAAAATCCCACCCAAATGAACAAAATTCCCCCCAATTTCAATATAAGGGGGGCAAAAAAAATGTCCCTGCACAATCGAGCTACATTTATTACAACTGTCACAATTAAAATGTAATGGGAATGAATATGAAGTGTTGAATGCAGCATTTACAGTAGATTTGCTCATGTTTGCTTCAGATTAATTTGCACAGTTCACAGCATTGAGCACTGTGATCAATCACCCATGTTTCTGTCTAGCTTACGAATCCAATGTTCAATCAGATGTTTTTCAGTGCACACACCCACTGACTGAATGCTGAATTCTCTCATCGTAAGAGTTTCATTTTGTATGACTTTGTCATGAAAATGCAGCTTCATCCTCTAATAAGTTCTTGTTTTTTAATTTATAGGCTATTTTCATTGCAATTTTTATGTACAAGAGCTGTATTAAACAGTCTGTGTGGATAAATGCCATGCCAAATGCAGCTTCTGTTCCACCTTTGCAGTGTAAAGATGGCTTTTGTTGATTTTGAAAAAATGTGATCGGTAACAGTTTATAGTATCATAACGACTGCAGTAACTTTTTACATTTAAGTAGGTGACAAGTTCAAGTGAAGTTCAAGTGAACTGAGGATATCAGTTCATTTCTGACCCCCATGCAGAAAAAAAAATTAAATGTGCTGTAATTCATCTGACCTCTGCTCAACTCAAGGTTGTATTTGTTTTCCAGTCCCTCCAAAGAAACCGCAATAAGAAACTGCTGGAAAAGGGTATCTTTCTGTTGGATACAAACATACACAGTGATAGCCATGAATGCAATTGCATATTTCTGAGGGTTTTTCTTTTTTTAAGTGCATACATTCACATACAAGACACACACCTGACATTTCTGGAAGAACTCGTCATTGATCACGACATCATACACAGTACAGCCTTGTGAGCCTGACAAACATAAGAAGATCTTGAATGCAAATCTACTTCCTTATCATAAATGGAAGTTATTATCCACCCTTTTCTTCAATGTGAAGTAAGCCCATGGGTGAGACTTCTGGTTCATTGTCCACTATAGGGAAATAACAAGAACAACAACAGCGTGCAGTAAACGGTAAAACTGTTTGCACTACAAACCAGTGTGTTCATAATTCAGATAAAACATTAAAATAATATGGTAAGACACACCTATTTGCAATGTCAAGCAGAAAAACAGGCTGTTTTGCACAGCTAAAAATAGCGGGATGCGGATGTGACCAGAAGCCACACCCATAAAATTTACAATGTAAGGTGGCTGTTTTGCCATGGAATTATGGAAAATGATAATAAAAGGAGAATGGAGTAAATTTGAAAATGTGAATGTCTCTTACTGTTGTCCACTTCTGTATGCGGCTCGCCAAGACTCATGGGCACTCTGTAACTGGTCGGGTCCTCTGATTCCAGGAGTTCCACGAGTGCTTCCTGGGACAGATGAGGAGGGGGCGGTACCACCTGAGACTGACAGATATTCAGAAAGACCTTTTTTTGGTCCGACATCGAGGAGGTCTTCACACACATGCCTGGCATGAAGCAAAAAAGGTCAGACAAATTGAGACATGTCTCCAAATGTAATGGTCCTCACCAGTCCTGGAAAAAAATGTTTATAAAATATCAGACAAACCTGGTTGTGGACGGATGACTTTGGAAGGGGGACTTTCGCTTTGCACTTTTCCCATGGTCTGCAAGGTTGGACAAAACAAATAATTTTGTTTTTGTCTTAGATTAGCTCTCCAATTGCTTTTAGTGACCACAGGACATGAAATTTAATTAACTGTTTTAGAGACATACATTTGCATTTGACACATGGTGGGAAAAGAAAGAAAATAAAACAATAAATAATAAAGGAAAACAAATAACAATTAAAACAGAAGGTATAATATGTTAAGGTAAAGCACTGAAATGTACACATTTGGACAAAGTGGATGCACCCAAAATTGCACGCCAGTTTGAACGTCAAAAATACAGTTTAAATGCAGCTTCAAAGGGCTCTAAATGATCCCAGCTGAGGAAGAAGGGTCTTATCTATCGAAAATCATCATACATAGCTGTTTTACCTTTTTTTTTGTAAAGGGCGTTTGACCTTCTTTGCATGTTCACTTTGTAAACACAGGGTTGGTACTTCTGCAGTGATGTAGGATGATTTTAAAGTTGAAGGAGCAAATAAGACTGTATTGACCCAGATTACACAGAATACGCATGTGCATAGCAGAGCTAGACAAGATGAGCATTTGAGGTTAAAAAGTATATACGTTTTTTAGAATTTTTTTTTAGAAAATTACTGATCATTTCACTAGATTAGACCCTTATTCCCCGGCTGGGATCATTTAGATCCCTCTGAAGCTGCATTTAAATTTAATTTTGGACGTTCAAACTCACAGGCACGAAGTCCACTTTATGGAGATAATTCCTGAAATGTTTTCCTCAAAAAACATAATTTCTTTACAACTGAAGAAAGAAAGACATGAACATCTTGGATGACAATGGGGTGAGTACATTATCTGTACATTTTTGTTCTAGAAATAACCTTCTCCTTTAAGACACAAATATAATTCAGCTCACTCGCTGCTTTGCCCTAAATCCAAGTCTGATATAGGAGATCATACTCATTGCATATTGAACAGTCACATGATCCAGGCTTACAGGTCCAAAGTTGTTGCTCAATTAAACTAAATCCTTGGTCTGACTCTGGAGTTGGATCCTATGTCACTCCTTTGTCACTACTTTTCGGGTATCGCTTTAAGCTTATCCTTAATAAATATAAAAGATGCCTTGTTAGCTTTTGCTGCCAGGAAGAATCTGTTGATGCCATGAATTAGCGATAAGCCTCCCTCCATCAAAGGTTGGCACTCAGTTATTAGGGAGATTGTTCCTCTGGATCTTTTGACCTGTATTGTACATTCTACAGCTGATGCTCGTAATCGTATATGGACACCGTACACTGACTGCATAAATGCCTTTACTTGTGACATTCTGTGGTTTGGTATGACAGATAGCGTTTCTAGAGGCGTATGGATGTCTCATGTATTTTCCCCAGTTTTTTATTGATTCAATTGTCCATTTTAATCTGTGATACGGTTCTCTGTGTTCTCTGTCATCTTATGTGTATTTTTGTTTTGTATTTCCTTTTGTTGTATATCAGGAAGTGTGTTTCTGTTGCTGTTCTGTAATTTGTTAAAAGTTAATAAAAAAAAAAAAATAACCATCTATTACATTTCTATTGCATTTTATTAAAGGGGAATAATTCGTTCTAAAAAAAAAAGTTACAGAATTTTTCTTTTAATGCAAAAAATCCACATTTTTTATATTTATGAAAATAAATCTGACACTCAGAGAATTCATTAAGACACTTATGTGTCAATATTATTTATTTATTTATTTTTTTTTTATTCTTTTATCAAATTGAGAACATTAAATTACATTATCAGCAAACTGAATACATGAAACGGTTTGACTTTAACATGGGGATATTACCTGCATGACTAATTAAATTAACAATTGAGATATTGGATCTCATCATTTGACACCTATAATAGCCTACCTAAAATCTGTAAAAGTTGTGTAGTAGCCACCTTATTTTTCAATGCAGAAGTAAACTGTTTTCTGGTAATGTTTTAGACATCAGGTTCATAATCCGCCATTAGCTGAGTTGTTAAAGCAGTTACCTGAAGCAAAAGTTGTTGATACAGCTCTTCTTGCTGTTTCTCCTCTAATTCAACGCCAAGGAGAGACGCGTCTGTTTCCATGACTACACACGCGGAGGTACAGGAACAATCAGCATATTTTATAAGAACACGCGCATTTCAAATATGTAATCTGAACAGCTATCTAGCCAAAGTCCACAGACACAACCGCATTGCTAAACTGCTAACGTATGAGGATAAACTAAAAGCTCGCGTTGCACGAAGGGTTAAGAATGCAGAACACGCGGATTTGAAACCAAAAAGCGTGTTTACAGAATGATATACTCACTGAGCGACGTAGACGTGCATTTAAAAATATGTAATAATCATATCAGTGTGTGCTGTTGAGCATGAGGCTAGAACAGCCTTCCTTATACATGTCAAAATAAAAGTACCTTGCTTAGATTGGCAGCTTCACTCCTCAAAGGAGAAAAAAAAATTAAGCAAGCAAATGTGTGCTGGATGTGTCACCAACATTACACATACAATTCTGACTAAATAACGTAATTTTATTACAGAATTTATCTGCAATCTGTTATGGTTACTGAGGAAGAATGTGTAATTGTTTCTTAGGAAATTGTGAATGTTTGCAAACGGGGTTACATCTGAGTATTTTCACACACACACATAGACTTCTATAGATTTTACACTGACCAAATGATATTATCTGTCCCCTAACCCAACCCTGACCCTAAACCTACCCCTTACAGAAAACATGTTTGCATCATTACACTTTCAGATAAACATCATTTACTATTTTTAATTATTTTTTAACATTGTGGGGACAGCAGTGAAGGATCCTTACATGCAAATTATTGTGTTGTGTTTAAATTTTATGTTTGTTTTTAGTATTATTTATAATCATTTTAGAATGATTAGTCATTCACATAATTCATATTTAATTGTTTATTTGATTATTTAAGTATTTCTCATTTATTCATTTATTCATATATATTATTCATTTATATGTTTTTATATTTTATATTTCTTATTATTTTTCTTGCTTATGCGTTTTCATTATTGTTCAGTTTCATGATTGTGGGGTTTCATGAATTGTTTGGTCTAAGAAATAGATATCGGGGATGTTTATGGAAATTCAAGGTTTATGGGATGTTGAATCCGTTTGATATATCATTGTTCTTTGAGCTGTACTCCCCAGACGAAGTCTGAACATTGAGACATACACAACTAAATCTGTTCAATAAATTCTGTTATACCTTTTTACCATCATCACTTCGTCTCCTGCTTCTGCTCTTTTCTGGCTTCCATCGGTCAACTTCATAACTGACAGAAACCTGCTGTTAGTGGGGTTGGGGTAACTACAGCTTGCTGACTAGTTGTTCTGTTACCGAAAGACTGATATTTTCTGACGGGATCTGGTGTCCGGGGCTGGATCCTAATTGTCTGGCGTGGGGACCTGATCTAACAATTGTAGTCAACAGGATGGAATAACATGGTGCTGTTATCTCCATAAGAGCGGAGTCTGGATTATTTCTTGCACGACCAGATGGTGGAATGTCCCAGACCACTGGGCTTCTGACTCCGGGCCACGTGTGAGGACAGGGACGACTCTCACAGGTGTCTTCTCCTGGCTTAACTACAGCAAGGCAGAGTGAGTGTGTTCTGTTTGACATTTCATGAAAAATTCAGTACGTACTGTGGTGGTAGCTTCTTGCTACTGGGTCAGATTATATTATTTCATCAGTTATGGAGGAGGCAGATGTTAAGCGAGATGAGATAATTGAAAAGCTGACACAACATCTAAAAGAGCGCTTTAAGATCGAAGAAGCAGAACAAGAAATAGTTGCGAAATATAAAATTAGGGTGCAAAAGGGCGGTCTTTGGGAGCCTGATGACATCAAAAAAGCATGGGGTAAAAATTCAAAGAATTTTACCAGAGAATCAAGGCGAATCCCTTGGATTTTTGCCACTTTGTCTAAATGTAGGAAATGAAACTGCAAACAGACAATCATAACAGAGACAAAGAAATTATGGAGAGAAAGCTGAAGGGGTTACAAGAGTTAAAAGCTCAGCTTGAAAATGAACAGAACCCAAACCAGCTAATGCTAATGTTCAAAATGTACAAAAGACTGACCAAAACCAATTTCCTGTTTTATCACATTCAAATGCATCTGGTGCTGGTGGTGACACTGATATGGCCACAGATTCAGATTCTGACACAGACATTGATGATTAGGAAAGCATAACAGCAAAAGGTTGATTGGAATGAAATTACAAGATGTAAACAAAAGACAGATGAAAGTGTTGAGGATTACACTGAACGATTGTGTGAGAACTTTTCACTTTACTCTGGCTTGGATGTTGGCTGTGAGCAATCGAATTTGTCAAAACTCCGGGTAAAGGAGGGCCTTTCCTATCAGTTTGGCTGAATGCGTTAATTCCTGAAATTAGGAAAGGAGTGTGTAGCAGGAAGCAGGGCTTAGGCTTCCTGACTGACACCAATTTTACTGTTGAAGAATTGTTAATAACTGCAAAAGATGTGGCATGAGCAGAAAACCAGGCTTCAAAGTTGGTGCGTGTTTTAATTGCAGATCCTAACAGCTCTAACAACATTTTGAAAAAATGTGGAGCAGTGCCAAAAGTAAACCAAGCAAACCAAATTTTCAGGCCGAACCAAATTTTGAGGCCAGATATCTGTTGGAAGTGTGGCAGAGGTGGTCACTGGTCAAAAGATTGTAAAGCTAAAAGGAGACCACAAAGTCAGAGATTTGAAGCCTTTCTCCCTCTTCCTCCTCCACCCCACCCCTTCTCCAGACCTGGTTGTTCAGTTTAGTCAACTTCTGCTTGAATCATAGCAAAAGCTGTTGAGTGCTGTCTCTGCAGCCGCAGCAGCTGCAAGGGCAGAGACACAACAGTTACAGGGAAACTAGATAAGCCCTTGGGGCCTTGGAGGGAGCGGTTATTGCTAAGCCGGACGGCTTGTATGTAAGGGCCCATATTTTGAATACATCACTTGATTGGGATCTCCTTATTGACACTGGCGCAGAAATAACAGTCATTCCATCTGATTTTCTTACAGAAGTTTCTCTAACATCAGAGACTATTCATGTTACAGGTGCGACAGGGAAAGGGACATTTCTCACAAAAACACAGCCTCTCACTCTTCTGTTCGGCCCACATGTAGTCACTGCTGCAGTATGGGTTGGTGAGGTTACTCAACCGTTATTGGGAATGGATGTATTGATGAATTTAAATTCAGATTTGCAATTTAGAGATGGGAAGGTCACATGGCAATTGAGAACATTAGTCAGCACTGATATGCAATCACACCCAATTTGGGCAAAAAACAAAACTGATTGTGGGTTACTTGACATGAAACCTGTTACATGTACAGGAACTCCTCCTCCCTGCACCAAGCAGTATCCTCTCAATCCGGCTGCGGTGGAGGGCATAATGTCAGTGGTTGAGCAGTTAGAGAAGGGAGGTATTGTTAAAATCAACAGTCCCAGTAACAGCAATGTATGGCCAGTAAGAAAACCAGATGGATCATGGAGACTCACAATTGACTATAGGGTGGCAAATCAGTATATTGAGAAGATTAGCCCTCTTGTGGCTGACCCATCAACAATTTTAGACTAATTAAACCAGAACACAAATGGTTTTCAGTAATTGATATGGCTAATGGATTTTGGTCTGTGCCAGTTGCGAAGGAAATCCAATCATGGTTCTCATTTACAATTTAAGGCCAACAACACACCTTCACAAGGTTGCCGCAAGGCCTACATAATTCGCCTACCATCTATCATCAGTCTTTGCAAAGACATTTGAAAGATTTTGATTCAACATCAGTTATCATTCAATATATTGATGATGTTTTGATTTGTTGAGCAGATAAAACCGAACATCAGAGGGAGATCAAGCGGCTGTTTGATTTCCTGTACAGCAAAGGTCACAGAGCAACCCTGAAAAAAGCTCAACTGTGTCAGACAGAAGTAATTTATTTGGGCCAAAGTATATCACAGGGTGAAAGGCGAATAACACCTAGTCGATGTGAGGCTGTTAAAACACATCCAGTTCCTCAAACCAGTCGAGTGCTGAGATCCTTTTTGGGCCTATGCAATTACAGTTGTAGTTGGATTGAAGGGTATGCAGAAAAATCACAAACCTTAAACAATTTGTTAAAAGGAAATCCAAGAGCCCAAGGTCCAGTTAACTGGACTTCTGAAGCTAAAATGGCTTTTGAGGAATTGAAACATGCCTTATGCGAAGCGCCAGTGCTCGGAATGCCCGATCACAGAAAATCTTTTACATTGCATGTGAATGAACAGAAAGGTTACAGGACATCTGTTTTAACCCAAGAATGGGGAGATCAAAATAAACCTGTGGGGTATTATTCACAGCAGCTTGATGCTATCTCACAAGGCTGGGGGCCGTGTTTACGAGCAGTTCGGGCAGTCTATTTGGCCTTGCAGTGTGCAACACCCATAGTGCTTGACCAAAAGATAACCATTCATTGCCCACACTCGGTGCATGCACTGTTATTTCTAAGGGGAGCTGCGCGTGTAACACTTCCTAGATGGATCAAATGGTCCACTGCACTAGACACACCAAACATAACTATTGAAAAAGCCACTCCATCAAGTCCAGCCACATTGCTTGCTCCATCTGAAGCAATTCCCGACACCCATGACTCTGTAGAGATTGTACAAATGTTAAGTGTGGATGAGCACTTTCAGTGGCAGGGACTGAAGCAATACAAAAGGCACAAAATCAGGTTCAGGATGCGTGGACATTTGGTCCCCACAATGCAGAAAAAAAAGTACACACACACACGTTGTGTTTCCATGTTTTATGGAGACATTCCATAGGCGTAATGGTTTTTATACTTTATTTTATACTGTATTTCCTATCGCCCCACACCTACCCTACACCTAAACCTAGCCCTCACAGGAGACTGTGCACACTTTTACTTTCTCAAAAAAACTCATTCTGCATGATTTATAAGCCAGTTTCCTCATGGGAACCTCACAAATGTCCCCACAAGGTCAAAATTCACTGGTATTACTATCCTTGTGGTACTATCCATTTGGTCCCCGTAACGTGATAAATACCAGGTACACACACACACACACACATATGTTGTGTTTCCATGTTTTATGAGGACATTCCATAGGCATAATGGTTTTTATACAGTACAAACCATATTTTCTATTGCCCTACACCTAAACCTAACCCTCATAGGACGCTGTGCATACTTTTACTTTCTAAAAAAAAATTCATTCTTTATGATTTATAAGCCTGTTTTATCATGGGGACCTTAAAAATGTCCCCACAAGGTCAAAATTTACTGGTATTACTTACTGACTACTATTACTATTATTGTACTGACTGCTCTAAAATATGAGACACCAATGTTGCTGGTTGGCTGGTTTTAGATGGTTTTGGCCACTTCCAGCTTTTTATTATATTTTATTTTATTTATTTCTTTTTTTTTTTTTCAGCAGGGATGTTAAACATGCCTGGCTAAATCTTTAAAAATAAATAACAGTTGAAAATATTCATTAGACATTTAGAAAAGTCATCAAATGTAAACAGTCACATGAATAAAGTAATTGAAATAGTTACACTACAATTACATTTTTTAAATATGGCAACATGTAACCTACAGTGTCTTGCAAAAGTATTCATACCCATTCATTTTCACGTTTTATGTTGCTGCGTTATGTTAAACTGCTTTAAATTACTTTTTTCCCACATCAATCTACACTCCATACATCATAATTGCAAAGCAAAAAAACAAAAAACAAAACAAAACAAAAAAAACATCTTTGCAAATTGCAAATATTAAAAATAAAAAACTTAAATGATTCCATTGCATAAGTATTCATACCCTTATCTGGGACACTTGAAATTTAGCTCAGGAGCATTCATATTGCTTGTAGATGTTACTACACTTTGAGTGGAGTTAACCTGTGGCTAATTCAATTGAATGGGTATGATTTGGAAAAGCATGCACATCTTAATAAATGGTCTGACAGTTGAAAATGCATACCAGAGCAAAAACCAAGCACTAAGGTCAAAATAACAGCATGTAGAGCTCAGGAACAGGACTGCAACAAGCCACACATCTGGAGAAGAGTTCTGAAAAATTTTCTGCAGCATTGAAGGTTCACAGATTCATGTAGTCTCTTTTACCCTTAATGGAAGAAGTTTGAAACAACCAGGACTTTTCCTAGAGTTGGCCTCCTGGCCAAACTGAGCAATTGATGGAGAAGGGCTTTGGTTATAGTGGTGACCAAGAACCTGATGGTCACTCTGGTTGAGCTCCATGATCATATGTGGAGACAAGACAAACTTATAGAAGGACAAACATCACTGCAACACTCCACCGATCTGGGCCTTATGGCGGTGTGGCCAAATTCAATCCTCTACTCAGTGAAGACAAATGAAAACACACCTAAAGGACTCTCAGACTGTGAGAAACAAGATTATCTGGTCTGATGAAAATCAATTCCAAGCATCACGTTTGAAGGAAACAAGGCACTACTCATCACCTGCAGAGTACCATCCCAAAAGTAAAGTGAAAAGTAAAGTCAATCTCATGCTGTGAGGCTGTTTTTCAGTGGCAGGGACTGAGGGACTCGCCAGAGTAGAAGAAAAGCTCAATGTACCAAAATAATTGAGATAGCCTTAATGAAAAGCCAGTCCAGAGCATTCAGAATCTCAGACTGGGCAGAAGGTTCACCTTCCAACAGGACAATGAGCCTAAGCACCCAGCAAGAGTGCCTTATAGACAACTCTGTGAATGTCCTTGAGTGGCCCAGCCACAGCCTTGGCTTGAACGCTATCAAATATTTCTGGAGAAACCTGAAAATGTATGTCTGCCCCCATCCAAACTAGCAAAGCTTGAGAGGTGAAGAGGTGAGGAGAAGAATGGCAGATAATTGCCAAATGCAGATATGCAAAACTTGTCGCTAGGGCTGTCAAACGATTAATCGTGATTAATCGCATACAAAACAAAATTTTGCGTTTGCCTAATGTATGTGTATGTTCTGTGTGTAATTATTATATATATATAAATAAAACACATTCATGTATATATATATATATATATATATATATATATATATATATATATATATAAGAAATATTTACAAGTATATGTATTTATTATATTTTTTGTACAACTTATATATAAATTAAAATAATTTGTGCAAAAATAACATATTTCTCCTAAAAATATACATTAATTTGTGTGTATTTATATATACACAGTAATTACACACAGCACACACATTTGTATTAGGCAAACTCAAACTTTTATTTTATATGCGATTAATCGCGATTAATCGTTTAACAGCCCTACTTGTCGCATCATACCCAAAATATCTCGAGTCTGTAAAGGTGCCTCAGCTAAGTAAAAAAAAAATAAATAAATAAAATAAATTCACAAAGTTGTGACAATTGTTTTTTCTTGGTCATTACGTATGTGTATGTAGTGTAGATTGATGTGGGGAAAAAAGCAATTTAAAAGCAGTTTAACATAAGGCAGCAACATAAAACAAAAATCAAAAATGAGGGGGTATGAATATTTTCGCAAGGCACTATATTATATTTTCAAAGTAACCTTCTCAACACTAATGATAGGTGCCTGATTTAAATAAAATAAAGTAATGCAAAAGAATCAGAAAACTTCAACACAAGCGATCTTACATGAGAATATGGATATAATAAGGAACACAAACCACTTCTTGGTAATGAAGACAGATTATAATGAAAATGTCATTCATTTTTTTAATGAGAACTTTTTAGTGCCATTTAACAAGGTCTAATATACATATGATGATGTTTCCCATTTTATTGTGTGCAATTTACTGCAACCAATTGTGAATTTTACACACAAGCACAAAGATTAATAACATAAACTTTACATTCTGAGATACTCAGAAATAAATTCTGCATGTTCTTTCTTACACGCAAACATATTTAGCAAAATATAAACATGGTAAGATACTGTATAAAATAAACAGAATAAAAAATACAAACTGCTAAAAACAACAGAATATATTACTTTTATGCAGTGGTGTATGTAAATACTTTTTGTTCCCCTTGTTCCTTTCAGAAGAATCTGTCTGGCACAACCATTCAGGACCTGAATGCTAAAGGGGACAGATTTTCTTCCAATAATTTCTGTACTGTGTAAACAAAAATAGGTACTTGATAGATTAAGAATAATAGTTACAGAGCCACATTCAAGACAATCACAATTAGACACTGAAAAATACACAGTGTGGAAATGTCAGAGTATATTAATATAAGCTAGGATGGTTGCCAGTCACAGATTCAAAGACAGCACCGTGCCATGCATGGAGAGTGTGATAGCAGTAACAGATGACTGGACAGTGATTATGTAACTGGAGACAAAAATCATCCTCAAGTGACCAACTTGAACAAGAAAAAAAAAAAAAAAAAGTTAGATATATACAGGAAAATGTCATTAAAAATCAGATGAGTGACAAAAAGATCAGCTTACCGAAGCGTTACAATTGTTCTCTCTGTCCTGCAAAGAAAAAAAAAGGGAAAAAACAAGAATTACGTGATTACTCTAACATGTAATCTAATGTCCAGGACAGCTGTAAAAACTTTTACAAGCTTAATATACATCCTGCTTATTTGAACCCACAAAGCGAGTGTTAACTAAATCAGACTACCTGTAAGTGCATGTCCTCTCCAGGTGTATTTTTCTAAAAAAAAAAATAAATAAATAAATAAACATTAAAAAAGAAAGAAAGAAAGAAAAAGAGGTCACTGAGTGTATACTGAAGGCCTTATGCTACCCATCACTGATGAAGCTGCTCTCATAAGAGACAAATTAACTGGTTTCATTAACAAAGGTTTGAAATATTACATAAACATACTGATGTAAGTTATTTTTAGTTAAAACTTAAAATAATGCCATAAAAGATTGCCATGTGAGCAAATGAATTTAATATAATTAATTAGTTAATTTACCATAACCCATAATAATGCTTCCTCCAGTGAAAAAGTCTGTTCCGTGTTATCCTCTTACATTAAAATCCACCAACATACTTCTTTAGAGCTGTTTTGGACTGTTTCCACTTTTAAGCTGTGCTTGATCTGTGCACATTTCTCTTCTTATTCAGACAAAACTATTTTTAATTCACAAACCAAATAATGCTTAGACAATTTTACCTTGGACCTAAACACCATGAAGAGTAAAACAATGTTCACCACAAGCGACACAACCAGGAGTCCAGAACATGCTTCAGCGGTAACTTGGGGGACAAAATAAAATAAAAAATGTTGGTTTTCAAAGAGATTTGTAGATAGAGAGAACACTGGAACGCAAAACTGGTGATTCAGTTGGTCAGAAAGACCCACAGATTTGACACTTACCCAACAGATTCTGATTGTTCTCTTTTAATGCTTGAACTGTAATAAAAGGGAAAACCATACAAAAACATGAGATATAGCAGCCATTGTCAGCTTAAAAGTAGGGCTGGCATTGTGATTAATCGCATACAAAATAAAAGTTTGAGTTTGCCTTATGTATGTGTGTGTACTGTGTGTAATTATTATGTATATATAAATACAAGCACATTCATGTACATATTTCAATATTTACAAGTATATGTATTTATTATAATTTTTTATAGAATTTATATTATATATAAATTAAAATATTTTGAACGTAAATAACATATTTCTCTTAATTTGTGTGTATTTATATATACACATGAATTACACACAGCACACAAGCATATATTAGGCAAACTCAAACTTTTATTTTGTATGCGATTAATCGTTTGCCAGCCCTACTTAAAGAATGATATCCGCTTGTTAAGTCTGACGTCACATGTTACCACTTCCAGGTCCAAACGCTTTATCAGATGCCACAAGAAAGCAACAAATGGAGCTAATATACCCTCACAATGTGATATAATACTACCAAAAAATTATAATCCTAACCTTTAGCTCTATACCGAATTCCCAGAGGGCCAAACAATGATTCAAATTTTGTAAACTGTTAAAGTATTTAAAGGACACTGTGATCACGTACAGCATAGGGTTTTTAAATATTTAGCTCAAATGTCTATTAAGAATAAACAGTGCTTATGAATGGCTGCTGAGATAGTATTGCCAAGTGAAACGAGCAGAGGCTTGGAAATGGAAACAGCTTTCCTTACATCATGGCTTAACAAGCAGATAGTAACATATATGACATTTATAATAAAATATAAAACAAGTAGTTTGTTGGCTTTTTGGCTTAACAAAACTATTAGTAATTGAAAAGGAAAGGATGTATGGCATCCCATATTCTGAATTCATCTGTCCAAATGCACACACAGCAGTGAGTAGTAAGCAAACACACACACACACACACCTGGAGCAGTGGTCAGCCATTTTTGGTATTAAAGGTGTAAGAGAGTGCTGGTCATTCACTCTCCCCACCTACAATCCCTGCTGGTACCAAGACTCAGACCAGCAACCTTTGGGTTACAAATCCAGCTCTTTAACCAATAGGCCATGACTGCCCCATTGCAATTAATTATTGCAATTATTTAGTAAATGCTTATTTTAGTAAAATTAGCAATTAGTGGCAATACACAAGCTGTGGTGACTTTATTAGGTGCACCTATGCATTTGCTATATCTAAGCCAATCATGAGCAAGTCAGTGCATATGAGTTTGTATACATGGACTTTTGACAAATAAATGTTGAGTTCAATTAGTCAATGATAGTTTGCATTTGTGTTACAGAAACAGAGAATTGTGCAAATAGCAACAACAAAAAAAGGGAAAGTGCAGCATTTATGTAAGGGTCAGCGGAAATGGGTTCAAGCTGTTGGGAAGATGACTGAAACAAAGACACACTGCACTAGTGCTGATCTTTTCTTAATGCAAAATATGTCAGACAGCCACTGAAAGTGACCACTGATTGAAGGCATCGTGCCTCTCTTTAGAGATGAAGCTGCTCTGACAAGAGACAAACTTACTGATGGTTTCTGTATGTGCCGATGAAACTTCTGTAAAATCTACAAAATATTGCATATTAATAAAAAACAAAAAAAACTAAATAAGGCCACATAAGACTGATTTACCCATATAATCAAAAATCAAGGATATTTCCAGATAAATTTCTGTTGGTTTCTTTATCAAATTTGTAGAACATTTTTAAAAATAACAAAACTAGGATTAAATGCTAAGAGTATTACATGCAAATACTTAGCATGTACTTAATTTGAAAAAATATATGGGATCCTTACTTTCAGGTGCAGTGATGTTTGGACCAACCAATGTTGTTAAAGATGTTGCGTCTATATGATTAGAAAATGTGGTTTGTCAAAAACTCTGATTCATGTGACAGATAAAGTATGAATCCGTTCATTAGTTTTTTTTTTGTTTGTTTTTTTATTTTATTTAATATTAAAAACAGAAAAATAAGAAAGTGGTTCCTTTTTTCGTTTGTCAATTTTTCAAAAAAAAAAAAAACGAATTTTTTTTGAAAAACTGAAAAACGGAAAAAGGAAGCGCTATCTTATTTTTCTGTTTTTAATATTAAATTAAAAAACGAATAAACGGAACATACCCTGATTGGAATCTGTGCTGTAATCTGTGTTAATGTGAATATGAAATACAATATTGAATTTGCTTACTTTCAGGATCTGTGGTGAACAAACTGATCGTGGTTAAAAATTTTGTGCCTATGTGATTAATTGGAAAACAGATTATATTACACTTAGTTTCAAAAGATCAGTGCAGCTATAATACCACGCATGTGCTCAAAAAGTGGAGACAGCCTACCAGATATGCTTGTCAAAACTAGAGATACTTTGTTTGTTGTCACTATTTAATAATTAAGTTTGTTAGTAGTGGATGTTTAGTTCATGTACTTTCAAATAGTTATATCTGACATGAAACTTTGATTTAATATATATATATATATATATATATATATATATATATATATATTAGAATGAACTAATGATCTGTTTTTAATTTAAACACTTGTGAATGGCAGTTAGAATATCTGTGTTTGAGGTAAGAAATAAGAAACTGAGTTAGCTTACTGAATTCCGTGGTTGGAACAGTTGTTGTTAAAGATGTGCCTGTGTGATTACAAAACATAATGTATTACAAGAGATTTAATCTGATTAATGCAACAACTTCTCTACGACAACACTCAGAGATTTATGTGTTATACATTGGGTGCTTAGAGAGCAAAAGAAATCAGTCTCTTTGCCATTGTTAAAATTATAATAAATAGTGTTGGGCGATATGCTCAGTTTTCATATCGTCCTATCGTGAGCCTGCCAGATGGCCGACATTATCGCCCTAATTTATTTAATTATTCACTTACTGTCATTGCCGGTGTTGTGCCCATTTTCGACCCCCGGCAAATGAACCATCATAAGGCAAAAATCAGTCGGGGCGGGGGGGATTGGGGGTTCTCCCCCAAACGAGTTACTGTACCCCCCTGTTCCATCATCTCCCCTCCTCGCTGAACGGGATCGATTTCAAAAGTGAAAATACAACCGGTAAAACGGCGCGCATATGAAAGCGATTGCACACTTTCGCGAGCGTCAGCAACTGCACGCCATTGCAGATTGTATGCTTCCCACCCGAAACACCCCCTCCCGCTCACCGTGATCTGTGCCTTTGTATTTACACCAGCCACCTCGCGGCAAGTTTCTGAAGCGCCCCAGAAGCGGCTCTCTGCACTGCATCCCTAAAGTTTGAAGCCTAATCTATTTTTGACGGGTAATAATAATAATGGTCTTGCTATCGTCAAAGGCATCAGCAACAGGCGATATCTCTGACTACCGTCGATACACGATACTGTGGTCTATCGGCACAACCCTAATGGTAAGAGCTAGAAACATCCAGACCAAATTTCATTACCCAACATTTTAAAGCAGAGTTTTTGTATGTGTGCGAAAAATAATAAGATACGGCTCAAATAAAGATACCGTTTTCCTTTTTGTCAGCTTAAAAACTGATTCTTTTTTTTTTTTTTTTTACAAAGAGCAGACAAAAAGAGACATCATGGATAAAAGTGAGATCATGCCAAATAACTTACTCTTTGATGGACATTTCAGGTCTAAGTAGAAAAAAAAGAGAGAAAGTAGGCAAAATGAGAATTTTAAAACGTGTATCATTCATAACATCCTACATACCACTTTATGTAATTAAGCTTGTTTGTTTATTAAATATTCTGGATATTTATATGCCTTCAGCAACAAATGAAGTGTTGTGTTGCTAAAGATTTATGGTGGCCATTGTTCATATTATGTATAAATTAAGGATGGGCAAGAATCAAGAAAAAGGATAAATGATGAAAGGTTGAATGTCTGTACCTGATACTGATCCATCGCAAGATTTTTTATACATTTCTCCAAAAGTGGCTGTGTTAATGCGGCGAACCGTGTAAGCATCTGTGCAGTTCAGATTTCCACAAAAGTCATTTGTTTTAAATTGTTCGTCAAACTATAGAGAGAAATAGGGAAACCATGCAGTCAGAACTGAATCTTTTTTATATTTGAAACAGAATGGCAGAATATGGTATAGAGTAAGCAGTATACTCACATACGACAACATACTTTCAAAAGTTAACAACACTTTTAATTCTTTCTTGTCCTTTCCCTTATTATTAGTCAGGCATGAACAGAGGGTGTTAATTACTGATAAAAGCTCGTGTTCCTGGGAAAACAGTCAGGAAAACAATGTAATATTATATTAAAAGTAAATAAAGGTAAATAATGTTATGTTGTTTAGGCTTACCTTCGTTTCAGGTGAGAATACTTTAACCTCAAACATGTGCTCCTCCAATAAATAGTCATCCTATGCAGATTTAAAGAAGATTTAGTATGTACATATTCAAGAAATCACAAAATAAGTCATCAAAATAAATGGAAGCACTTTATTTTACAGTCCTATTCAGCAGGTACATACTATGTACCTGTAGGTAATACTTAGGTAATAACCCTGAACCTACACCTAAACCTAACTCTAACCCATGTAGATACCATTATCCAGCAGTTTCTTAGGTAAGTACGCTACAAGTAAGTGCACATACCGTAAAGTGTAACCACCATTCACGCGAGTACCACGACGCATGCGGAAGAGAAGAATTGGTGAATGTGGTACTTGCTTTGCTGTCTATGCAGGGTCAGGAAGCTTTTGGATTTTATCAAAAATATCTTAATTTGCGTTTTGAAGATGAACAAAGGTCTTATGGGTTTGGAACGACATGACAATGAGTAATTAATGACAGAATTTTCATTTTTGGGTGAACGGTCCCTTTGACAAATACATAAATCAGGGGTGCCCAACCCTGTTCCAGGTGATCGACCTTCCTGCAGAGTTCAGTTCCAACCCTGATCAAACACACCTGTCTGTAATTATCAAGTGCTCCTTCAGATCCTAATTAGTTGGTTCAGGTGAGTTTGATCAGGGTTGGAGCTGATCTCTGCAGGAAGGTCGATCTCCAGGAACAGGGTTGAGCACCCCTGACATAAAATATTGATTTGAGGGTAACACATTACAATAAGGTCCTATTAGTTAACATTAAGTAACACATTTGTTACAGTATTAAACAGTAATACAATTACGACTGATTACTGTTCATTCATGTTAGCTCGGGTCCATTAAATAATATTAACAGAAACAACTTTTGAATGTAATAATGCATTAGTAAATGTTGAAATGGACATTAACCAAGATTATTAAAAGGGGTCATCAGATGCCCATTTTCCACAAGCTGATATGATTCTTAAGGGTCTTAATGAAAAGTCTGTAATATACTTTGGTTAAAATTCTCAATGGTTTTGTAAAACAACACCCTTTTTACCTTGCCAAAATCAGCTCTGCAAAAATCATCCTGTTCTGGTCGAGGATGCTTTAAATGCAAATGAGGTCTGCTCGCCCCGCCCCTCTCTACTCTCTGTGGAGCGACGAGCTTGTTTACTTTAGCTGCATTTAGTGGTGTTTAGCTGCTAAACTTGCTAACTAGCACATTATTAGGAAAGGTGATCGCAAAGATTCATAAAAAAAACCCTTACACTCACTTCTGCTGTAGGTGAAACTCGGTCACAAATGATTCGCGTGAACATAGACGGATATATTTAGATCGGGAGGCGCATTCCCTTCACAAACAAATGTAATCTACTGCATCTTCAGCGGCTCAGATGTCAGGAGTAAATGATGACCACTACGTTCATTATTACATCCAGCAACACAACACCTCAATCGCTCAATCAGAGATATTCTTGTCTAACTTACATCCCTGCTCCGGCATCAAAACAAAGAGGTCGGACTGTTACAGCTGATCTGAGGTAAGATGCTCATGTCAATCAACTATCGTGGGAGCGGCCTCTGTTGGTGTGACGCCACACCGACAGGCATTTGAGAACGGCTCGATTTGAAAAAGAGGATATTATTTTTACAGATTAATTAAAAACCACTGCATGGATTTTTATCATTATAGGGTATACACTGCCAACACACATTAATGTTCAAACAACATGTAAAAGTGAACTTAGCATCTGATGACCCCTTTAAATGCTGTAGAGGTATTTTTTTATTTTTAGTTAATTTTAACTAATGTTGTTTACTAAGGTAGATAAAGTGACCTTAAGACCACATAGTGCTACAAGAGACACAAAGAAGCATAGAAAAAGGACAGAAGACTGATGTTGTGTTCTTAATGATGCACTTTACACTATGCACTTATAGGCACTATGGCACTCGATTATCTAGTGTGTTAATTAGTATGTCATCCAGCATTAAAGCCCTTCCTCCTCAATAAGGCAAGTGTCACAATGCCTATCTGTGCATATCTGAGGACTTTTATTATGTAGTTCTGTGTCTTTGTTGTTGCCTTGTTCCCCTCATGTTCCTTGCTGCTCTGCACCTTGTTTGTTACCATGGGTACTAATTTGAACACACCCTTTCCCTTGTTAGTTTCCGTAGTTACGCATTAGTTGGCTCCACACAGTGTATAAATACTCCAGCGTTTCAGCCTTTGTTTGTCAGTCGTTGAGTGTGTTTGGATTTACCCCGTGTTTGCAGTCCGTGGTTTCTGTTTCTTGTGTTTTTCCTGTGTCAGATTATCTTTGTTAATAAACCTGTTGCACATGTCTTCTGTGTCTCCTTATGTTACAGAACGACTGACCAACAGTGGATCCAGCAGCAGGACATTTTCACGACCCTGTGAGTGTTCTCTGCTCCATTTATCAAGGTGGCTGACCCATAGAGGTCTGTGTGGAGGAGTTTTTGGCTTACTGCTATTTTGCCCCATTGGATGTTATGCTGATGGAATGCTTTTGGAGTGGACTGGATGAGAGCGTTAGCCGACTGATGCACAGTATGGCACAGTATATTGACCTTGCTCTGTGGCTGAGTGGATCTCTTCTAACTGTGGGGGAAGCAGAGGAGGATCCGCCGCTTAAACATTTTTTGGGGGGGAGCTATAGGGCCGAAGCGCCGCTGGCCACGGAGCTTTGCCCATCGCAGACTGCGCCTGCAACCTGAACCATCTCGGCCACTGGACCCGCCGCTGACATCTGCACGAGCAGCCAGCATCCCAAGGCCTCCACTGGCTTCTACATACTGTATCCCACCAGTCTCGATGCTCTTAAGCCCGCAGGCCGCTACGCGCTCTCATTCTGCCCGTTCTCCCGGCTCCGCCCTGGCTTCCTGCACTGCCTGCTCGGCCCTAGTCACTCGCTCCACCTCAGTCTCCATGCCCTTCTCCTCCTCATGGGCTTTGCCCACCATCCCTTCCCCTGTTCCTCCTCCACTCCACCTCCCTTGTGGACTTTTTGTTCTGCGTTTTGTTTTGGAGCATCTGGAATCCACTCCTTCGGAGAGGGGTTATGTCACAGTGCCTATCTGTGTTCGTGGACTTTTATTTTGTAGTTCTGTGTCTTTGTTGTTGCCTTATTCTCCTCATGGCACTTTTTCTTTTTGGAATTTACAGTGTACTCTCACTGCTCGCAGTATTTATACTAAAATGGCAGAAACTTGAGATGCACCTCGAATCTATTTTTACCGCTGACTAAGAGATTTTTTTTGGTAAGTATGTTGCATCGTTTTGCTGTAACCAAACCCCCTCACAAACCTATGCACCCAACTGCTGGTTAAAGTAACCCTGCTGCCTTATCTGTGCCAGACTGGATTGGCAACATGTCAACAATCATTTTATTCACTGTCATTAGAGAAAACAAAAGGGGATCTTTCTATAAAAAATATTCTAGCTTTGCAGACAGAAAAAAACATTGGCAGGTTCATTTACACTCCTAAAAATGCTGGGTTATTTTTTATTTTTTTTAACCCAAATGCAGGGTTCAGCCCGTTGGGTCATTTTATTGGGTTATTTGTAATATTTTTTATTTTTTTTACCCAGGTGCTGGGTAGTTTTTCTGTAACTAAGTTGCTGGGCCATTTTTAATGCTGGGTTATTATTTTCTACCCAACTGCTGGGTAAAGCCTGTCTCTGACGAAACAACCCAGCTGCTGTGTTACAGTCAAGAGTGCAGGCTTTTTGAGTCCTCTACAGAAGAAAGCAGTTCTCAGCGCTAATGATTTGGTGCACTTCTTCAGCGAAATAAAGGTTTGTATACATTACATTTCATATAGTCTTTACTGTGTTGTAAATTGTATTATCTTACGCAACGCAACATATATACGAGATGTCAGTCAGCAGCGGTTGTTTCGCAGGATGGAAACACCTTTTTGCTTGCATAAAATAAATGGATTTTATTCGTTATTGTTGTGAGTTTAATTTAGTCTAATATTAATTCTTTAACGGTCACTCCCATTTTTGAACACAGACATAAAAATGCACTATCCAGACTTAATTTTTTATAATTCATGAAAGAAAACATTTTATAATATGATTTTGATGTACATTTTCATTGCAATGTCTGATTTTAAAATGCCTTTCAAAGGATGAATTTTGAGATTTTAAGTTTTGAACTGATATATCATTTCTTATGATATCTAAAGCGTGAAAGGGAAAAAGGAAACGAAGAAAGTCTTTTGTGACGAAGGTCAGAACTCATGTTATGATGTAGATTTTTTAAGTTGCACTCTTGACGTACATTAATCTATTACAAAAATATGGTAAAATATCTATTTAGGAGTCTTAGACCTTTCCAACAATGTATAATCTGTCATGATTAGATTAGGAATTATTTGTAATATGGTGAAGTAAACTTAGGCGTCCCACAGAGTGGATGGTGACAGTTAAAGGGTTAAAATATGTTCTCTGATGTCAATACTGTTTGTTCACAAAAACAATAAAGGACAGACTCACCAGATGCGCTTTGACATCTTGATGCATACACTTGGACTGGACATTGTAAACATGGGTGATGAATAGAACAGACTATAAAGGAAATTACAAAAATCAAGTATCACTCTCTGGACAACTGTCATCTGAAATAATTAATCTTATGCATCCTACAAAAACACTGTGTGTAGTTCAGCTGTTCTCATGATACAGTTAACATGGGCTATCTTTAACATGGTGCAATAAAAAATAAACTGCAGCCACACAACACCTCACTGAGAGGCTTAAACATTTCAATCCAAGGACCTCCAATAACATATTAGCAAAGACTGATTATAACTTACTATGAACAATATCCAGAATTTCCCACTCATTACGTTGCCTTGTTAACCATCAGAGTTCAGCTCCATAAGCCACGATGCGTTGCCTTGCTGGATGTTATGTAAGGAACACAAATGAAACCAAAATCGAAAGAGAAAGTGTTTAAGAAAGGAGAGCACCAATGATGGAGCATATCATTATATCATAACAGCAATATTTCGTAAGTGCAGTCAGAAACACAATAATAATTAGTTTGCATTGTCCCTTAGAGAATCTAAACTCGACTAGACAATTTAGCTTATTCTGTAATGTGATCAGCTGGGAAAAAATCAGTTTACTGCTCTATCTAGACAAATGGAGAGTGTCTGTTATGTCATCCTGGCTAATGGATCGACCTACATTAATGTGCAGTACACAGAATAGCAAAACAGTTAGTGGCTTCTAGAGTAATTTCAGTAGATTTTCACTTTAAGAAGAAGTCCACTTCCAGAACAAAAATGTACAGATAATGTATTCACCCCCTTGTCATCCAAGCTGTTCATGTCTTTCTTCAGTCTTTAGTCGTAAAGAAATCATGTTTTTTGAGGAAAACATTTCTCCATATAGTGGAGTGATATGGTGCCCCCTGTTTGAGCTTCCAAAATGCAATTTAAATGCGGCTACAAACAATCCCAATTGCGGTTGTAAAAGATCCCAGCTGAGGAAGAAGGGTCTTATCTAGCGAAATGATCGGTTATTTTCATAAAAATAATACAATTTATATACTTTTTAATGTCAAACGCTCCTCTTGTCTTGCTCTGCCTGAACTCTGTTTTTTTCCGGATCATGATAGTTAGGGTATGTCGAAAAAATTTTGTCTCATGTTCTCCCTCATTTTCAAAATCGTCCTATATTGCTGTTTTACCTTTTTAGTTAAGAGTGTCTTTGCATGTTCACTTTGCAAAGACTGGGTCGGTACTTCGGCAGCAATGTAGGATAGTTTTGAAATGATTTTTGAAGTTAAGGGAGAAAATACGATTTAAGTTTTTCAGCATACTGTAATTGTCTTGAACCAGAATACACATAGTTCAGGCAGAGCATGACAAGATGAGTGTTTGAGATTAAAATGAATTTAAATTGTATTTTTTAAATGAATTAACCGATAGTTTTGCTAGATAAGACCTTTCTTCCTCGGCTAGGATTGTTTACAACCGCATTTGGGATCGTTTGAAGCCGCAGGAGAAAAATCCTGAAATGTTTTCCTCAAAAAACATAATTTCTTTACGACTGAAGAAAGAAAGACATGAATATTGGATGACAAGGGGGTGAGTACATTATCTGTAAATTTTTTGTTCTAGAGGTGGACTTCTTTAAGGGCACAGGGCATTTAGTAAAACAGCAATGAGTTAGTAAACTTGGTATAGTAATGGTATTAAGAATACTAATATTACTTACACAAGAGACTGATGAAAAAAAAACTTTTTATACCCAATTATAGGGTAAGTGTACCCATTAAGCCCACCAAATTCTAAGTTTATGTGTTTTTCATAGATATTGACATTGTTTATAAGAAATATCAGTTGTAAAAATGCTAGATTTATCTCTCATTTGAAAATGTATTAATTAGTTGATGTACACTTTAGAATATAAAGTTTAAATATTTTATAAATAAAGTCAAAAGTCACATGTGTTCCAAATAAGCCCACATCATTGTGATTTATTCACAAAATCTAAAAAGAATAAATAAGTAAATAAGTAAAACAGCAATATATTTATTCAGTGACACAGAAACTCCTTTTATTAATGTTTGCTAGCATTTATCATCTGCACTAATAACATTTAATCCCAGCCACACAGGACCTGTAAGGACTGTAAAAAGGCACACTAATCTAAAACATGTTTAGATCACCTCACCTCACATTTTTCCTTCTTTCACTTTACATTTAGCCTATATAACATAATCTAGCTTCTTGTTTATTGTCTACTTTAAAACACTCTGAAATCTTGCTCTTTACCACTGAACTGAGGAAGGTCTCCTGTGCCTGATGAGCATCAACTCTGAATTTGCTAGAACAGGCTTTTTTTTTTTTTTTTTTTTTTTTTCCTTCGCTGTGCCCTCATGGTAAAGGCAACATGCCTCTACAGTTTTTGTATTGTCAAACATCAGCAGACACCCATTAAATAATGGTACCTCACAGTGTGTAATTTGTAGGCCTAAATATCTGAATATAGTTGTAAGTTAAGGTGTTAACTAAGATAAGGTAAAAGGTTAGTAAGGTAAAAGCACACAAAAATATTATCATTAAACACTTTCACGCAGAAAATTGATCAAAGTTTGTATTTAGAGGGATTCCTCGTTGAAACACAAAAGGTGGGCTTAAATGGTTCCACAGTGAGTAATGGTGAAAAAACAATGTTTCCCTTTAAAAGTGTAAGATATATTTACAAAGACATGTATGAAGCTTAAATATATTGTGGTCTAAGCATCACTGTTTTTTCACAGTTTCAAGTTTTTTTTCACTCAAGGTTATCTTGTGTTGACTGTAGTTTGCATGCGTTTTGTGGTGCTACCATTTAAGCTTTATTTTTTCATCTTTAAAAAAAAGTTAATTTATGACAATAATCTGCTTTGCAAAACAATTTATGATGTATTTATTTGTAAATTAATGTAAAATTAATCACAAAATATTTAGTGTTTGCAGTTCACATGCTTAACTCTTCAGCAGTCTGTCTTTCAATAAGACTAATGGTTTGACCTTGAGATTAGAGATTAGCTTTGTGCGCAAAACAAAATAAATAAATATATATATACATATATATATATATATATATATATATATATATATATATATATATATATATATATATCTTTGCATTTAAAGAACAATTACATTAAATAACAAACTGCTATTTGTTCATACACAAAAAAACAATACATTTATCTCCTATTTGACATAATATAACGGCTGAAAATTGCAGAAATTTCTTGATTTCTGAAGGGTCCCAAAACACCAAAGTTGCATGAGGTACCCTGAGAGCACATGAGTGGGGCTAACTCAAGGTTGACAAATATGACTGGCATGCAATAAAAATGTCAGTGAATTAACAAATCACTGGATTGGTTAAAATAATGCCTAGCATAAAATATGATTTTCTATGATTTTTTATGATTGACTTCAAAGTTGAAAGTCTACCCTTAAAGGGTAGATTTATCCTACATCTTCTGTAGATACCAGCCAAGAATGAAAATCTATCTAAATACTTTAAAGGAGAATTAAAATCTGTGTGGACAAACGCATGCGTGTTTAGTAGTGAAACACAAAATCCAATAAGTAGGATCAGTTACACCAAAACATACCTGATTCAGATAAGCAGCTCGTTAGAAGAGAGCTACGTGCATGAACTGTGTTGAACGATGGAAATGATCCCTACACAGTGTTGATTGCTCCCTACTCCCTGAGCAGGGGAAATTCATTTTTTTGCATCAAGCCGTCTCGCATACTTTAATGCCCTTTGAATGGAACATATACACTCGTTTCGAAGTGGAATCACGGCGTAACATCCGGTGATGTCCACTTCGCAGGGCACTTACGGTTGAATAGAACAAACGTTGTACGAGATAAGAGATACATGTGAAGTATGCAGTGCAGGGAAGTTATCGTTTTTCATGCAATAAATATTATTTTGGTTTGTTATGTCTAATTTGGTTTCTTAACCCTCTGGTACTCTTCAGTAATTTTTGCCCCCTTGGAATAGTATGAAACTTGGCGAAGGTTTTGGCATTATAGGAAATGTTTGGTGCTGCACCTAAATAAAATCTTACTAAAAGATAATTTTTTTAAATATCAACCAACACAACGTGCAAATAGTGAAAGATTCTATTTACACTATGTAAAAACAGCAATATTTTCTGTTATTTATACTACTTATTGCAAATATCTGCACCTACAACAGTATGCAATAATAACGTGTTGAGTGTAAATGATCATTTTATTAGAATTATTAAATGAATGCCGGCTTTTTGGGACAAAATTCCTCCCTACACCTACCCGATACTTTGTTTTTAACTTTTAGATTATTTCCTTCAGTTTTTATTAAAAATAGATTCCTTTCCGATGTTCGGTTCGGAAACTAAGGTTGCTCATGTCATAAAGAATGCGTTAAGCGCTTTATCATCTATAATCAAGCATTCTTTATGACTGAAATGTAATTATAGCCTACCTGTAATTAATGCAAACCATTCTATAAACTACATGTATGTTACAGGTGTCGTCTTGTGTGGGGCTTTTATGTTGTAGCGTTTCCTGTGTCTTTTGTAGTCAGTTTGTAGCCTGTTTGTTCATTGGTTCCCCTCAATTCATCTGCCCAGGTATGTCTTGTTAAGCTTGTGAGCCCCCGGTGTATATAACCCTGGGTTTCGCTTGTTCTTTGTCTTTGATATATACAAAAAATGGTGCCACACCCTTTGTAATGAGCCGCATCTCTGCCTGCTTGCTTTACCTTCCACATATTACAATACAAACTTAAACACAGATAGGTATTAAGCTGTTTGTGAAATTTATTTTAATTATGATAAAATTATGACAATTTACAAACTATTTGCTAATGTTGCATAGTATATTCTAGACCTAATAGACTAGCTGAAATTATTTGAAATGTTAGTATTTTATTTTACTAATACAACAGATGATGTGAAGAAAGAGCTAGCCTAGTCTTTTATCAACCAACACAACGTGCAAATAGTGAAAGATTCTATTTACACTATGTAAAAACAGCAATATTTTCTGTTATTTATACTACTTATTGCAAATATCTGCACCTACAACAGTATGCAATAATAACGTGTTGAGTGTAAATGATCATTTTATTAGAATTATTAAATGAATGCCGGCTTTTTGGGACAAAATTCCTCCCTACACCTACCCGATACTTTGTTTTTAACTTTTAGATTATTTCCTTAAGTTTTTATTAAAAATAGATTCCTTTCCGATGTTCGGTTCGGAAACTAAGGTTGCTCATGTGAAGAAAGAGCTAGCCTAGTCTTTTTGAGGACCCGGCTTGTTGTTCATACTTTTTTTGCACACACGCACACGAATAGCCTATACTGCAACCTGTTCTACAGATTCTGTGATAGTGTTATCTGTCAGTTCAACTGTCTACCAACTCTCGGATGGAAAGGTCAGCACTGGACCCGCTCCTTCACTCAAAACTCTCATGCCCCGTTCACTTGACACGAATCGATCTCTCTAATTTTCAAACAACGGGAATTGAACAAGCAGTTTAACGGGACTAAATAAGACACTCAAAAGTGGAACTGTACAAGAGTGATTCTTTCATTCAGAGAACTGAATATGAAAAACTGCTGCATTTAGGTAAACAGGCAATAGTCGAAATATACATTCAGTAATGAATTGGCTGAATCGTCTGAGTGTCAGGTCTGATGATAAAGTCCAAGCATGGGCGACTGGATTTTTCAAGTGTTGCTATGGAAATGGCAGATGAGGGACGAAACAGGGACGTTTGCAAACTGGTTCAGAAGAATTTTCTCCAAATGTCCGCCAGCGAACGTCAAGAAGAGGTCCAAATGCGGATGTAAGTGAACGTCCTCAGAACGTCCCTCAGCGAACGTTACAAAGCGGACCAAATCCGGACGTCCTCAAAACGTTTGACAGCGAACGTTATAAAGCGGACCAAATACGGACGTCCTCAAAACGTTTGACAGCGAACGTTATAAAGCGGACCAAATACGGACGTCCTCCGAAAGTCCATCACCGAAGGTTACAAAGTACTTCGGACCTAAACCGACGTTCGCAACGTCCGGGGGACGTCCCCTGTTTGCTGGGATAGGATTAAAATCTCGCGTCTGATCTTCTAAACACGCTTGTATGGCGCTCGCAAGTGGATACGCCAGTAAATCTGTAAACAAGTTAGAGGCATGAGCCAGAGGCACTAAAATCTCGGACGTCAACACAAGACAAACTATTTCGGAATAGTAGGCAGACTACCCAAAATGGTTGTTTACTTGAATTAATGTTATTAAAAACGAAATCAATAAATATATTACATCCTTATGATATTTTCATAATAATAAAATCCCATTGGAGATCTTGGTTTGAAAGCCATATGCATATCATAGCACACTCTCAAACACACGCCTTACCTTTCAGCTGCTCTGTCTTGGTCTGCAACATACTTTCGCTTTGCAGCTTCAAGCAACGAGCCCCCCTGGAGCTTAAAATCCCCCTAAGATACCAGACAGGAAGCAAGAGAAAGCGACCAAGTGGAATTTCACGGAGCTTATAGATAGTAAGCGACGTTCTCAAGTGAGCGTGGGTTTATTGCGCGAAGAGTAGCGCAGCTTAGAAACCAACCGCAAGTTTATGTGCAATCTCTCATGGACATATGGAGAAAGTCCCCACCCTCTTTCAACTCTACACCGTTTTTTTTTTTTTTTTTGTGTGGTAGGACACATTGCAACCAATAAAACTGAAGGTGTTGCATTTAAGCAATAAGGCATGAGAGGCAGTGATACTGTTAATGTAGGCAAGTTTGAACACTTGTTGAGCACGACGCCCTGCGGAGTGTTACACTGGTAACACTGATTAATTATTTATAGTTTTTTAAGATTTTCGTGGCATCTTGCAGAGCTGGGTAGATTACTTACAAATTGTAGTCCGTTGCTGACTCCAAATTACATGACAAAAATTGTAGTTAGTAACGCAATCCATTACATAACACATTTTAGGTAATCTGAGTACTTTTAGATTACTTTTGACCGATCTCGTTTATCAAATTGATTTAAATAAGATACTCTTGTACCATATAAAATACAAAGATTAAGACAATATATTCAATTAATTGTTATTAACAACATGAAGTCTATTAAACATTACATTACGTCATGGTTTCCAAACTGTGCTTCGTAAAGGCCGCCTGTTTATGAGTTTAACGAAAGGCGAATTATTTATTAAATAACAACTATTATAAAATCAAACAAAATAAAACACTGAAAAAAGGACATTTATTTATATTTGTTTACCCACGTCATGTGACCATAACCAAGTTAAGAGAACTGTGAACATGCAAATGTGGTACTTAATTATTAAAATATTAATTTGAAAATCTCAGGGGTACTGAGAGTAAATATACTGGGTGAAAGAGGATCAGATGAGAAAAAAAAAGTTCTCATGAATTTGCTGTGTTTGAAAGAAAAAAGCTTTCCAAAGACATAGAAATTCATGGTTAAATAACTTACAGAGTGATAACTCAAATACAAATTAATGTGTTTATCAGTAGTTGATGCAGCCTTAGTTCCTGTTTGTCCATATTTGGTTCTGTTCCTGTTCTCTTTAGTTTGATTGTTAATTAGCCCTGCACCGTTTTGTTTTCACTGATTACGTTCCAATATTTATAAGCACTGGGCTTTTCTCTGTTCCTTTGTCTTGACTTGATGTTGATGTTATCAGTCTTCTGTGTTCCTTTGGGACACTATTTTGATTTATTTTCTTTACCGTGTGTTTCATCCATCTCTCAATATGTCAAATGCTGTGTAGCCACGTAACTATTGACTGGTTTTGTGTGAGTGTGCACAAAATTTGAAGACTTTCTGAATGTATATAAGTGGTAGGCTATTTTAGAAAGGAACATTTAAAGGGGTCATCAGATGCAAAACTCACTTTTACATGTTGTTTGAACATAAATGTGTGTTGGCAGTGTGTGTACACCACCACCCTATTATGATAAAAATCCACCCAGTGGTATGTTTGTAAGCTTTTGTAGGGTATCAGAGTGAATCAGACAAATTAAAGATCCGATCAGAACATTTAGTTGAAACCAAAGAGCCGAATTCCACGAAGAGGCCCATGCTTACCAGACCACGTCATAAATCTGTCCATGATACCCTGGCACCAGCCAGCCTTGAACAGCTTAACAGCTTTGAAAACTTGCAACATTACCACAACAGAACAAGAAACCCAAGATTAATGGTCAAAGATACAGCACATCAGGACCATCACATGAGGAAACTTTGTTGGGTGGTGCTCCCCCACCCAAGACAAGAACCAGACCGAGTTCCTTCTAAATTCCTTTGTTCCTCAGAACACGCCCTATAGCTCACAGAATGACAGTGAGACTGCCCCTTTTACCTAAATATGCACCAAAATGATGCTTAAAAGGACTTATGAATGAACATCAGACAATTGCATAACTCCCTACTATGTATGTTACCCACACATTTGTCTATTATGTTCTAATCACTCGTTGTGTATGTCCTTTTAATTACTATTGAATAGCTTAAGGGTTTATATATGTGTTTGGTATGTATGAGTTTGAAAATTCATGCTTTGAACGTTTCCACCGATCAGTTCTTTGTAAAATGTATTATATTCACGTTATAGAAATCATGGCCAGATTATACTCTGCAAAAGCGGGAAAATTCTGACCATGTGACTGACAAGATAACATGCTAAATTTATGTTTTGGGGGGAGAAACATAGCAATATCCCGAGTTAAGACAACATCTAATTGGTCAAGACACCATTTTGGGATGTGTCCAAAGCTGGGTTTAAAACCACAGGACACCATGAAATCTTGCTTTTAGCTATTGGTTTTAACCATTGCTTTTAGTCATGCTTTTAGCTACTGGTTTTATCCATCACTGCTAGCCATGCACTTAGCCATCATTTTTCCCACTGCTTTTTGCGTTCTTTGAACGCTTCCTGGCTTGCACGCCAGCCACTCCTCTAATAGGAAACATGAGGAGATGGTCACATTTCTTTCTTTTACTTTAATCTTTTTCTTTCCGTTGAGAGTTGCATGTTCTAAGTTAAGTTTTGCCGCTAAGCCGCGTCTCAGACTTCGTGCCCGCCTCAAAACTTCAACCAGCACACACAACTCCGTCCTCCAGCCAACGCCCAAGAGATCACTTTGAAAGACCACGAACTTCCAGCCAATCAGCAACCTTGGGGAACCCCTTTCTGCAACGACGTCATCAAAGGAACCCCCTTAACACAAAGGCAATGCAAGTACAACCTCCAGATTCTAGCTGAACTGGTGCATTTGATTATAAAGTTGAATAACCTCATTGAGAAACTCAATGCGAGGGTTAATTAAATGATTGATGGTTGTTCAGGTCTAAGCAATTGCATATACGTATGCTATAAACTTGGGACTTCATATTTTCACTCTTCTAAACTCATTCTTTCCTCAATTTCTCTCTTTCTGCAACTCGTATGAATGTGTGAATGCATGTGTTAGATTAGTTATGTCTTAGGTTTTTCCAATAAATTCCTATTCATATTGAAAAGAGAAGTATCTTGTGTTTTGTGCTTATAAATTAATGTCTTAAACTGCTGACCTTGTTACCGTGCTAATAGTGTTTTCACTATATTGTGGATATTAGTATCCATTGCAGAGTTGGTGTTATACGGCTCGCTCAATGAATCGCTGGCTGATTCATTGATCCGCTGTAAAACGGAGATTCTGTTCAATCTTAAATGATTCCCTTTGAGCTAAATTGACATCTGTAAATCCCTTACACTTTATAAGGAATATTCCAAGCCATTCTGCTTCTTGTCGGTGTGAAAGGCCGATAGTTGCACTGTCTTACCTTAGACCCGCCCTAAGTGAGCTGTGAACAGTCCGACTCCGACCGCCATTGTGTCGACTCCGGTGCAAGGGAAGACAAGAATGTCTCCGACTGGTGTTCTGCTGTTGGATGTAATAATGAACATAGCAGTCGTCATTTATTTCCAACATCTGAGCCACTGAACACGCCTTTAGAGGATTAAGGTAACTTTAGTTTTTGAAGGAAATGCGGCCAGCGATCTACAGAAATGTGTCTATTTTCGTGCAAATCATTCGTGATCCAGCTTCACCTTTTTTTTTGCATCTTTGCAAATCGCCTTTCTTACTAATGTGCGAGTTAGCAAGTTTTGCAGCTAAAGTAAACAGACTGGCTCGTCATCCCACAGAAGAGAGGGGCGGGGTGAGCAGAGCTCATTAGCATTTAAAGGAACATGCAATAGAATGGCTCGCTCTGAATAGGGCTGATTTTGACAAAGTAAAAAGGGTGTTTTTTAACACTACCACTGAGAAATTTTAACCAAAGTATGTTATTGACTTCTCATTAAGACCCTAAAGAATCATATCAGCTTGTGGAAAATGGGCATCTGATGACCCCTTTAACAGATAAAAAAGAGGAATTTGGGAGAATCAATAAATAATAAGTAATTTATTGGTAGTGTGTAAATAATATGTAATCCATAAAAAAGTAACTGTAGTCTAATGTACGAGTATCTTAAAATGTAATTTGATCTAATTACAAGTACTTAATTGTTCAAATCTAAACACGTAATCCAGATTACATGTAATCAGTTACTAAAATGTAACAAAGAAAGTACTTGGAAGGATGTCACAGGAATATCTAACATTTCGAAGCAATACATTTTTTTTTTTTTTTCATCTTATTTAACTGCAAATTACTGTGCTTTGAACATGTGCTTATGCATTCCTGAGATGTTCACAAACAAGATGATAATTAAAAATTATAGTATAGCTGCATATAGCAACACAAGAACATTTCAATGTCATTTCTACTTCTGTAAAAATATTTTAAGTATCAGAAGTGGAAGAATCTCAAAATTTATTTATATTGCATTAAAAAAACATAAGAACTCTAATGCATGACTTAAACTGTGCTGCATCATCAGTTGTTTAAGCAAGCAGATCCACTGATACTTATTTGTAACCACAGCTTTAACAGAATTAATTAGGCAGGTTGATCCCTTTTTACATCTGGAAATAGATTCATGGACCATATGTCATTCCTGAACCAGTAAACTTGCTAGATTCATGCCTGTACAGATAACATCACTACACAGATTTTTTTTTCTTTCAAGGTTTGTCAGGTTAACTCGGCCCCACACAATTTCAGGGGACCCTGTGTCAGCCTAACAATGGTCATTGATATGAATGGAAATGCGAAAGTGTAGCTTTTTCCAGATATTGTAGACCTCTTTGGTAAAGTAACAGTCAATTAAATGTAATTTTAGTCATATCCGACAGCTGACAGCTTTTAATCATCCATTTCTTGAACCATCTTAAAGGAGAAGTCCACTTCTAGAACAACAATTTACAGATAATGTATAAATAATTGCATGTTCACTTTGCAAAGACTGGGTCGGTACTTCTGGAGCGATGTAGGATGATTTTGAAATGATTTTTGAAGTTGAGGGAGAAAATACAAGTTTTTCAACATACCCTAACTGTCTTGAACCAGAACACACAGAGTTCAGGCTGAGCAAGACAAGACGAGCATTTGAGATTAAAAAGTATTTAAATTGTATTTTTCTAGATAAGACCCTTTTTGTTTACAACGGCATTTGGGATCATTTGAAGCCGCATTTAAACTGAGTTTTGGAAGTTCAAACCTGGGGCACCATAGCAGTCCATTATACGGAAAAAAATCCTGAAATGTTTTCCTCAAAAAAAAAACAAACACACAATTTCTTTACGACTGAAGAAAGAAAGACATGAACACCTCGGATGACAAGGGGGTGAGTACATTATCTGTAAATTGTTGTTTTGGAAGTGGACTTCTTCTTTAAATAATGAAGGAAGAATCCTCCTTGCCTGCAAATTAATCTTCTTTACAAATTCATTTACAAAATAAAAGGCCAAACTCAACACAGACATTAAAAACTACACTACAAGAGTGTGTTATGCATAAGTGACCGCAATAAAACGAAATCACTTATCTTAACTGCTTTTAATAGGCACAATATAGGTTTTAGGGGGAAAAAGCTGCCATTAATGTTTCTACCAGACTAACCCTTTCAACCACACAGCCTCTCTTCATAACCATACCCTGTAAAGACACAACCACAGAATTCAGCAAACTTAATTGCACAATTAGGTGACTGGCCTGGCACCTTTTTGCTGTTTACAGAGCTGTCAATCAGAAAGACGTAATTCCTCAGGACACCTGTTTGAGTGATTTATGACAGGCACACAGTAAAACAGTTGCAGCAGCAGCAATTAGCAAAACCAGAAACTCTACTAGTTTTTCAGCTTTGACACTGGGATAGATCCAATATATCACAAACTCAAACCCAACAAACATAAAAGAATTAAATAAGAAACGCAAAAATAGTTACATAAATATGAACTTTAAACACACGTGCAGCAGGATTTATGACTCATTGTCAGGGCTGACTTTTGTGGTTTTCTTGACTTCTGGGTTTAGCAGAGTCATAAGATCCATCATGGCTTGACTGATCTGAGAGCCAAACTTATGAGAGTCCTAGAAACAAGAAAAATTAACACTGCACTTTAGTTTAATATGCTATATAATCATTAAATAAAATCACTTATCTTTCCAAACAGTACACCAAATGCCTGTTAAATATAGGAATAATAAATCAAGTAACTGAACTTGCAGAGGAGCCCTATTAGTGAATTAAAAAAAAAACGTCTTGATGCAGCTTCACAAAACAGCCAAGTAATGAAATGTTCTTAATTGTTCAATTTAAGTAGTGATTTAGGGTTGTTTTGCTCTTACAGTCTCTGTGCAGGAGTGCTTGCAAGACACATGGAAGTTGATCATTTCTTCACCCATTATAATGTAAGATACACCATAGCCATCATCAGCCACCTTACACAGGAACAAAACACAACAGAACACAGTGAATGCGTGAGCTCTTCTACCTGTTTACGCATGTTGATCAGTTACTCACCGGTCCAAAGCCTCCTCCCAGCGAGATAAATTCAGGATGGTTGACCAAATCAAACAACTCCATCTGCTGCACAGGCGTCTGAGAGGTGGAGAGGCGCCAGGGTTCTGACAGGACCTGCGAGTCACATACAGCCACGGACACAAATGAACCAACAGCTTCATACACACTTGATCCATTTAGCCACGATTGGCCTTTATATCAAATATTAACATTTTAAACAAACTATCAGCTAACAAATTAATGCTTAACCACTAGTTTAGTTATAAGGCGATTTATTTTATTCCCTGAAGCTATTAGGACTGTTTGATGACTTGTCGGTGGTTTTGGAGTGGTCAGAGATAAGACAGGAATGGAAAACATCAGTCTCCCCAATACAAACAAACACTAACCTCTTTAAGGAAAGGAGACTCAACCCCTAGGTATTTTGAGACCACATATTGACAGAAGAGGTGCCTGTCAATGCCAGATCCAGTCATGGCTAGGCGGTAGAGGTTCTGATGCTTCTCAGCAGCCTTTCGGAACAGCTTTTGGCAATGTTCTCTGTCCTATGAATAAAAATCAGGCTTAATGAAATTACTGCCATGCGATAATAGTGCGAAGTAAACTTTGTGTGCATTATTTTTCCTGCCTATGGCTTGTTGTTTGTTTCAAGCTCTCCTTAAGTGGGGTTTACGCTCGTCTTCCTTGGGGTCATATAGACCCCAAAGATCCAGAGTGTGATTCCATAAAGAAATATACATTTTTAATATTACAAACTATATGTATTTTTACTATTACTGCACAAATACTCAACTACGCCACCAGGTGGCTTATGAAAAATTAGTTTTTCATGAAAAAAATCACTTTAATGATGATCTAAATTAATTAATTAATTAATTTAATTGATCTAAATTGTTTTTTGACATTTTGACAAGAAAGTGCAATTACCACATATATCCAGCAGAGGCCTATAGGGACTTATTTCATTTTCACTTAATTTTTCTTGATGCTTCAGCTTCTCCTCACAACTTTATTATATATATATTTTGTGAATATATATATATTTAAACATTCTAAAATAAATTAAACATTTGTATTTTTGTAAAAAAATAGAATTTGTTGTTGTCTTTCATCTTTCCTTCATTAGCACTTTTCTCCTCTTTCTCTCTCTTTCACTCTCTCTTTCTGTCTGTGTGTGTGTGTGGAGAGTGTGTGTGTTTGGGGTGAGGTGGGGGGATGGTATGTGGTGTGTTTGTGTAGTGTTGTGCGTGTATGTAGTGTCTGTGTGGTGTATATGGTGTGTGTGTGTGTGTGTGTGTGTGTGTGAGAGTGAGTGAACATGTTTGTTTCATGTTGCATTTGTGCTCTAGTACAAGTCCTTCATTTTTATATGAAAATTTTCAGATTTATGCCAGATTTGTTGCTTTTATATGGCAATTTCTATAATGATGTTCTCTGTTGCAGTCACACACGTGTGTGTTTGAGTGTGTGTGTGCGCGTGTGTGTGAGAAAGTTTTCAATGAGGGGTCAATCTGACCCCAAGGAGACTGAACGGTAAATTTTTGTTTACACACCTTCAGAACAACCGAATCAAGTCCGGATTTTTTGTGTGTTTTCAGTTTGATTATTTAGGAGAAGTCACATGTCTCATGCCCCTGAGATGAAGGGAACATTAAAAAAAAAAAAATAAGGAAAAGTCCAGTGGGGTCAGCTGGACCCCAAGAAGAGCTTAAGGTTTAAAGGGATAGTTCACCCAAAAATGAAAATTACCCTGTGATTTACTCACCCTCAAGCCATCCTTAGTGTATATGACTTGTTTTTTTCAGACTAATACAATCAGTTCTATTAAAAAATGTCCTGACCTCAGCTTTATAATGGCAGTGAATGGGCACTGAGATTTTGAAGTCTAATAAAGTGCATCCATCCATCATAAAAAGTGCTCCACACAACTCTGGTGGCTTAACAAAGGCCTTCATAAACCGCAATCTCTAGCTTCCGCTAACTGTTGTTCGCGTGTTCACAAGAGAGCGGCGTTTCAGCAGATGACAAAGGTGAGTACGAAAGGCACAAATGTGAAAGCGCAGAGGAGAGAGCAGAACAAAACAGTGTTCACAAATTAGAAGTACAAAATGAGAAAAATAAAGAAATACGTTGGAGGATTTCGATATAAGCCAAGAGGAGGCAAAACTTTGTTCTCGCGAGACTAGCATATTCTCATGCTAGTGAGGAACGCAGCTGGAACGCGTGTATGAAAGTAAGCGGAAGCTAGAGATTACAGTTTATAACGTTTTAAATATGGATCTTTTTCTTACACAAACACATGAAATTGCTTCAGAAGGCTTTTATTAACCCCCTGGAGCTGTGTGGAGCACTTTTGTGATCGATGGATGCACTTTATTGGACTTCAAAATCTCAGCAGCCATTTAGTGTCATAACAAAGCTTGGAAGAGCCAGGACATTTTGTAATATTACTCCGATTGTATCCGTCTTAAAGAATAAAGTCATACACAGCTTGGATGACTTGAGGCTGAGTAAATCATGGGGTCATTTTCATTTTTGGGTGAACTATCCCTTTAAGTAACTAACTGTACCAATTCTCTAAAAATCGCTGTCACTCATAAAGGAGGATGCTAATTATGGAGGTCTGTGGCAATTAAAAAATAAAATGAAGAACTCAACTATCAATGTATTCAAATGAAGCTTATAAATTAGGGCTGCACGATTAATTGAAGGCGATTGTCATGCGCATTTTTTCAGTGAAGCCGGTTGTGTAATCAGGAGTAAATCTCCAGCAAGTGCTTTCAGATGGAGCAGCATTTAGTACACAGAGCCATAATTCACTGAAAAGCTAAGCTATATTGCGTTCATTTTCGCAGACAATTTAATCGCGCGATTATAAAATCGACAGAAATCGTTTGCGATAATGACAGCTGTTTGGGTAGCTTTTAGTGAACTACAGCTCTGTGTAGAAATGCTGCTACATCTGAAAGCACGTGAAAATAGCATATTTAATAACATGTCCAAACTCACTTCATAACGTCAGTTGAGTGTTTGAAATAAATCATTTTGTGAGATGGTGTGGCTTTTTACACAGAATAAGGCACGCATAGTATTCATAGTATTCTAAGCAGTGATAAAGGCATTGCATTATTACATACTGTATTATAAGGAAAATAATAATAATGTAGCATTTGGGCCAATCAGACACACAATTGTTCATTTGATTTACTAAATCAATTATTCATTGAATAACAAATAATCACAGACCCCCTCACTCAAGCCACAACATTGGCTGCCGGGACGTCTCCAATGGCCCACCAGGCCCCTGGTTACCATGGCAACCAGGATACCTCAGCCAGATCAGATAAACTTTACAATCTACAAGTATATAGAGAGAATCTTCCCCTACTGTATTTTGATGATCTAAATGATGGCGTCTATTATATGTTGATACCTTTGCAACATATTAGTGTTTTAAAAATCCTTAGTAGTTTTGCATCAACACCCAATCGAATTACATATGCAAAATACCATGCTCACAGACAAAGAGTCGTAAAATTTCCCTCCAAAGGTGAAAGTTACCATTGGTTCTCGAACCTCCTGGAGGTGTAGCCCTACAGAGAACTTAAATGGTCACACAAGTGATCCCCCACTCTTTTCGCTCTCTTCTGCAAAATCTTCCGATTGCTGCCCGTGTGGAGGAACCCGGTGGGTCCGACAGACCCCAACATCTAGAGCTGTGGCTCTTGACCACAAAAAGCCAGACGCTTTCACTCAGCCCTGGAATTCATCCTCATGAAATGTCCTCGAACAGACATTTCTCTCTTCCGCGTTTTTTAGCTTTCTTCACTCGTCTCACATGAGTTCTTTTAGAACCTAAGAGGATGAGGAGGATGAGCTAGAACTCGTCGGGACTTCTCTAAGCTGCGCCAGGCCTTGCGGCCTTGTCTTTCCATTCTCCAAAGACCACAGGACTTCAGCTGGGTCCCTCTCAGCTCTTGGTTCTTCTTCAGTTTTCACATGGGAAGAAACTCCCAGTCACCATCGAGTCAAAACATCTTTGGAGTTCATCACTCTTCGGACCCGGAAGAACGTGATCGCGATTCCAAACCACCACTGCTCCAAACCATCGAGACGTTCACCCGAGACTGCATTCGGACACTTGTTCATCGACCAAGGCAATGCAAGTATCGTACATTTAACTAAACAAAACAGAGGTTTAGTATAAACTGTAGGCAGCACTGATGGTTTCACTGACTCTTTTCATAGCTTCATTCTCTGGTCTCTCTAACTGCTTTTCACTGACCCTTCCCCCACGTATGAGTGATTTCATGTTTGTTTGTTTAGATTAGTTATGTGTTAGTCCTTCGTTAATAAACTCTTGTGCACAAATTACATGAGTTTTGATTCTGATTCTGCCTTGTAAATTAATGTCCCTTTACGATTCAGATTCGAGCTACATGCTCTAATGCAACAGTACTTTAAGAAAGTTATTTTCTGTGGCCAAGAAAATATCAGTTCTTAGAGTTGATAAAATAATTATTCTGAATGTTCGCTGGACAAACAGATTAGTTGATGGAAAATTAATTCTGCCTTCTGATGGACATTTACTACTGATCACAAAACCGTACTTCAAAGATAAGCATGACAATCTCAGCTTTTGATCAATCGTGATTGCGAATTCATTTTAATTTATTGTGCAGCCCTAATATAAATAGACTGTTTGTTGAATTATTAAAATAATTAAATATTTTAAAACTTAATTATATGATAAATAATACAAGAATAAATCATTTTTGCATGCAAACTTTAAATAGCATTTTAATAAAGTATTTACAAATAGCTATATCAGTTTATAAAATGCTTTTCTTTATTATTTTGCCAAATGATTTTCTTTATCAATTAGCCAATCAAGTTATAAAAGCAAGTATTAGACAGTTCATATATGGGAACAACCAATGAGCTTTCTGCTAACAATATTTGAAAAATGATTTATTAATTTTTATTTATTACATTTAAAGGGTTACTTCACCCCAAAATGAAAATTTTGTCATTAATCACTTACCCCCATGTCGTTCCAAACCCGTAAAAGCTTTGTTCGTCTTCAGAACACAATTTAAGATATTTTGGATGAAAACAGGAGGCTTGTGACTGTCCCATTGACTGCCAAGTAAATACCACTGTCAAGACCCACAAAAGTATGAAAGACATTGTCAAAATAGTCCATCTGCCATCAGTGGTTCAATCTGAATTTTGTGAAGTGACGAGAATACTTTTTGTACGCAAAGAAAAAAACAACACGGATACGTTTTCTACAAATATTTATGCTTTGATTTGAATGAAGACAGCGTATCTGTGTGGTGCAGCTGACAGAATGGTGTACACAGTCCGAAATGGCGCTACGCTGACGCGGAGGAGACAAATTTTTAAATAAAACTTTTTTTATTTTTAGCGTACAAAAGTATTCTCATCGCTTCATAAAATTCAGAACCACTGATGGCAGATGGACTATTTTGACGATGAATTTTTATACTTTTCTAGCCCATGACAGTGTTACTTACTTGGCAGTCAATGGGACAGTCACAAGCCCCCCAGTTTTCATCCAAAATATCTTAAATTGTGTTCCGAAGACAAAGGATGCTTTTACGGGTTTGGAATGACATGGGGGTAAGTGATTAATGACAAAATTTTCATTATGGGGTGGAGTAACCCTTTAACTAAATTTTCAAGCATGAAACTTTTGGAACCTATAAATAAAAAAACAATTCTTTCATTTTATTTTTAAGTAGCATTCCTGAGTTCCTCGTTGCAGTGCAATTAGTACGGAATTAGAAGAATCTTTGCAGTTACAGCTAGCTCCAGCCAGCTGAGGTATTCTGATAAAAATCAACGTGAAATGTACTTTTCTGATAGGGTTTCAACAGTTCCTTCTTTAAAAAGTCCCAGATAAGTAGGAGGAAGAACTCATAAAAATTCAAAGCATTGACTTAACCCCTTCCTGCTTCTAGTGCAAGGACAAAGGCACAGCTTTACATAACTGTGCAAAGTAAACTTTGTGTGCATTATTTTTCAAGCCTATGGCTTGTTGTTTGTCTCTTAAAGGGATAGTTCACCCCAAAATTAAAATGACCCTATGATTTACTCACCCTCAAGCCACCCTAGGTGTATATGACTTTCTTTTTTCAGATGAATACAAACAGTTATATTAAAAAACATCTTGACTCTTTCAAGCTATATAATGGCGGTGAATGGGCGTTCAGATTTTGAAGTCCAATAAAGTGCATCCATCCATCATAAAAAGTACTCCACACAGTTTCAGGGGTTAAGAATTAAGAAGAAGAATTGGCAAAAAATTCAAAGCATTGACTTAACCTCTCCTGCTTCCAGTGCAAGGACAAAGGCACAGCTTTCATTGGAGCAGGATCGTACAGTCTCAGTGCGACCCTCACGAAACAAACGAGTCATGGAGGCTTCATACGTCAGACAGAAAGTCCCTCTGTCCTAAAGGTCAAAAAACAAACAAGAGAGTGGTCTAGAAAACGACTTCCTTTGTGAATCACATTAAATTATTCGGGGCTGTACTGCAAGCAGAACGAGAGTATGGACACATTACATAAGACAAATAAGAGGAAGTCCCTTCCTAGGGCCAAAAAATGGCCTATTAAGAATGTTGACCTTCAGTATGTAACACTTTTCTCACGCATATTTATCAGCATCAATGCTTTCGCTTTGTCAAGATGATGAAGATGTGAATTACCCTGTAGTATGCCAGCTGCAGGGCCAACTGTACAAATGAATCGGGGCTCATTTTCATTTTCTTGATACGGCCTTTCCCGAACTCCCTGAAGGGGAACACATGACAGTCCACATCATCAGCCAGTGCTTGCGCAACAGCAAGCGACTCAGACACCTGCGTCTGAACCTATAGAAAGACAGTAGAGAAAGGAGATTAGTATTCCTGTTATTTGTTTTTTTAATTCATTTGGGTTCTCGAAGAACACTGCTGAATGTTGCATTACTGATAACAACACTCACGTGAAATCAAAAATATGACTGGCAACGTGTCATGCACTGGGATCATAGTTTATCATGGCGGAAAACAGAAATCCTATAGAAATTCTATAGTTACCCATTTGCTTCTTTGGGAACATTAAGAGAAAGAAAAATACTCCTAAATGTCTTAAGCACTTAAAAAACAAATACTCTGCCAATCAGCTGAGTAATATTTCACACCTCCTTTCCTTTTCCTTTTCCTTTTCCTTACAAAGTAAATTGTTATATGTTTTTTATTGTGTACTTGTGTTGTACTTGGGTGCTAGGCATTGGGCACGTCCCTAATATCATGTAAAATTAAATTTCTGCTTCCATTTTCACAAATACACACAAGGAAGTTGTTGAAAAAAAATCTGCAAACTATTTACTGGCCCTGAGAAGAGGCTCCAGGGAAAACCCCTAAATAACTGGACACATTTTCAGACCTGTCAAGCATCACAGTGAAGGGACAAGTGCCAACAAGAGTTTTGTTAAATATTGCTACAGCAATCATAACAAGTTCTTATAGTAATTATTAAACAAAATACAGAAAGATTAATGATTAAATTTCTAAATAAAAAGGCAAACTGCATACTTGCACAAGCCAGTGCAACATTACCGAACCTTAAAGATGTGAAACTCAAGGTTTCACTTAAATACGGGATCATCAGATTACACTTAGATAAGATTGACTGGCTGTTAACTAACTGCATACAATGATTGTGTAACTCTTACATGCTGCCCTGCTTTACACAAATTTTATAAAGGCTTTATAGAGCACTAGTAGTACCATTTAAAAATAAAATTAAGAAACAAATTAAATGCATTAAGTCAAAAAATTAAACTAATAACTAAATATTAAACAGTAAATAAATTAATTCATAGTTAATAATAGGGGTGTAACGCACACGTATTCGTACCGAAACCTTTTGGTACGGGTCTTTCGGTTCGGTATGCATGTGTACCGAACAAGTACAGCATTTTTTCCCCAGGAAATTCAAAAAATAAATGGCATTTTGACAGTCTTTGATGTGGCATGACAGATCGCTGTATAAACGCCTCAGAGAGCCACTTCTGGGATGCTTTAGAAATTACATTTCAATTCAATTCAAATTTATTTGTATAGCGCTTTTCACGATACATAACGTTGCAAAGCAACTTTACACCAAATTAAAGTTTTTACAACATATTTAGTAGTAGCTTGCAGTGGTGACTGTCAAGTTGATGTACATATGGCAGAGATGTATGGTAAAGATCAATTAATGACGTAATCAAACAGACAAAGAACACCATAAATTTAGTTCAAATGGGAGCGCGGTCATTGCTTCCTTGCTAGTACTGCTAGTTTTAACATGAATAAGCATGAATGATCATCTCATGTCTCGTGTAATCACTCAATCAGTGTTTCAACCGCAGAAAGACATCAACAAAACAGCGTGGAAATAAAATGTCACATAACATTTAATTTACGTCAGGCAAGTCATCAGTGTCCACAACTTGTTAGTTCAATAGGAAAATGAAGTCTGGAGAAGAGCATTTTGCGAAATATTACACTAAATACTCATTATATTTTACTTTACCTGCTGTTAGTCTTAACTATTTAATGTATGTTTAAATTAATCTGTTATGAAGCACGTTATGACAGCCACTGTGTAACTAAATATATTTAACAAATAGAAATTTTTTAAAAAGGGGGGGGGGTTATGAATTTGAAGATCAGGGTAAATGTAACTTATTTTGTCTTCTGGGAAACATGTAAGTATCTTCTGTAGCTTCTGAAGTGCAGTACTACATGGAAAAAAAATATTATAGGCAAAATAAGAAAAATGTACACATCTCTAAAAGATGGATCTCAAAATCATACAGTCATTGCTGGAAAAGGTTCAAATTCACAAAAATGCTGGAAAACCAAAGAATTTGTGGACCTGAAGGATTTTTCTGAAGAACAGTGGGCAGTTCAACTGTTCAGAACAAAACAAGGGACTCATGAACAACTATCACTAAACAAAAAAAACAACAACAACAAAAAAACAGAGTTGTGAATCATTCAGGTAACAACAGTATTAAGAATCAAGTGTATGTTAACATTTGAACCGGGTCATTTTTATAAATTCAACTATTGTTTTCTCTTGTGGACTATATGTAATCATATTTTATGTAAAATATCTTATTCAGGTCAGTACTAAATAAACAATAACATGCATTTTGCATGGTCCCTCTTATTTTAGTAAGATAATTAACATTTTTAATGATTCTGAAAGGGGGGTGTTAACTTTTGACCTCAGCTGTAACATGTAAACATGAATAAAGACTTTAAATTTGTACATTTGTTTGTTGACATATTTACATTATTATTTGTTAATTAACACAACTGATAACTCATTCAGTAATTTTTATTCCTTTGATTCCTTCCAGGATTTCTAACATATCCAGGAGTTGGCTTTGTTATCCTATTGTTTTTAGTTTTACTAAAGGTAATAACGAAAATAATGAAAGGAAGTTTGACCATTAGCATGCAGGCTTTGCACATAATCGACCATTTGCTATGTGAGAGAAGTTGAGCTCTACAAAGAATAGTTAAAGCAATGCAAAAAACACATGCATTTAATGTATAGGGACTGGTAGAGGCGACATCAGTTCGAAAACAAATCCAAAGTGCAGATATTTCAGGCACTTTAAAAACCCAGGCCAGGACATGTCTGGAAAAAAAAAGTGTGATCAATGATTAAGGGAGTTTTGGCCTGTGTGTTCCTCATATTTGTAGTCCTGTGAAACATGAAGCCATGACTGGACAATTGCATGCTCCTAGTCACTCTGGAGTGCTAAAATGTTTAAATATGAAAGGGTGTATACTTTACATATTTTTTTCTCATAATAATTTCTAGGGGTGCCAATAATTGCGACCTAGGTGTATTAGAGAAAAATTATATTTCATAATCTGCTTTCCCCCTGTTGAAAGGTTAAATTCTTGTATTTTTTTTTTGTTTGTTTAATTAAAGATTAATAGGATAAACAATACAGATTTATTTTCACACTATTTTTTGATCATATTGCCAATAATTCTGACCATGACTGTACTGACAATTACAATGCACCATATTTGCTTTCAAGCAGATATCTATTATCTAACAAGGTTTAGTAGCCAAATTTGCAATAACATTCTCAGTTAACAGTAATTTCAGGAAAAACACTGCTTTTATGGCCCCAAAAAGAACCTAAAGTGGCTCAAGCATATGATTATTAAACAGTCAATGCATAAGCTTGCTTTCTGTTTTGCAGCATCAAAACCAAACCTAGAACTGATAAGGTTAAGGAACTTATTGTGTGGAATGGCACCAAATCTGTCAATGAATCTCTATTCAAAACATCATGAAAGACGAGGGAGGAGAAGGAAGAAGGAAGAAGACATCATTTGTCTGTTTATGTGCATACGTGCATGTCTTGCAAGCACCCTGATGTTTCACATGACATCAAGGACATGCCAAGATTTGATGAGGAACATTGAAAGCGTAAACTGAGAAAAGAGAAAGGTTTTCATCTTGCCTCTGGCAGTATGTCCCAGCTCAGGCGCTGAGGAGCTGGTAAGGAGCGCTCGATCTCTCCCCTGCAGTTTCCATCCGCGGTGTAACCCAAATGAAATGCGTCTGTGGCCAGAGTGAACTAAAAGAGTGAAATATACAATCACAAGACTGCTTGCACTTTTACCTAACATAATGTTCATTTAAGAACACTACACATTTGATCTAAATGTTTGGTGTGTCTGGAGGCGTGAATGGAATGTCTCTTGCAGAAAGCTGCTGTGGAGGACGTCAAAGTGGTCTTTGTCCCAAACAGAACACCCACAGACTCATTAACTGCTTTCTAAAATCATTGTCGTAAATGATCTAAAGGACATGGGCAGTGGGTTGGTTACTAATATTGAAACTTGAACCCATGACATTTGATGCATGATGGACTGTTCTGAGACTCCCACACTTACCTCCCACAGGTGGGCCACTACAGGAGCATCGGCCCAAGAATGTTCTGCATTCAACCCATTCTTTCCATTCTTATACACCACGACAGAAAACGACTTATCAAACCACCTGAGGAAAGGAGGACACAAGTGAAACCAGTACTGGATGCACAAAGTTTCTTAATACAAACAAGTTATGCAGCTCTTCCACCTGTCATAGCATTTTCCGTGAAGGAGGGATTTGGCATAGCGATCCAAGTTCACGGCGGGATCTTCCCCCATCATGCCTTCTTCCTGATCATCCAGAGTAACGAAGAAGGCCGCTTTCTCAATGCAGTCCAGCGAGCGCTTGTTAACTCCAGAGCTGAAGAACTGCTTCCTCACCTGAGCCCAGGGTTTCCTGAGATTAAGAAAAACAGTTCAAGACACACACAAAACATATGTCTTAAAGCACTTTTATTGCCACATGCACTTCTAACTGATAAGGAAAACTTCCTTATAGATGTCTAAGTGAGATCTTAGTAGGTGGGGAAATCTTAAGAATGTTAGTAAAGTTATATTTGGCTTTGAATCAGGAAGAACTTGCATGCTTCCGATGCTTCTAATCTATTGTTGATGCACCGTAAAAGGTCCTAAAATATGTATTCAAAAATATTTTAACCGATAGGATTTTTGCTGACTCTGTCTGACCATTAGGAAAACATTGCTATGTATCGGTTTGAAGTAAACTTGTAACATACCACCATATTTCATATAATAACATTATCAAGAATAAGTTAAGCTTACTGTCCAGGTCCAGGTACAAAAGTTAATTAATAAAAAGCATTGTCAAGTAAATGTCTGTACAGTGAAGATCAAAATTAGAGAACATCCTACAATTTCCTAAATTTCAAAGTCACAGCTTGGGTCAATATCACTGTAGGGTGCCTTTTGGTGTCCTGTACATAAATAACTCATTTGCCATGATAACTTAACATAAAAATGACTATGAAAGGGTGTGTTATATTAGGCTAAGTTTGTATATTCATACTTGGCTCTTTGGATACATTTTCTAGATTTTTGCTATGTCCCATGCATTGCTCAATAAATTTGAATGAGATTAGAATATAGTCAAATCATAGCATTTTAAAATTTTGTTTTCCTATTAATAAATTCCCAAATAAAAGATTACTCAATTTGAGTGTATGGTAATAAAAACAATATTTTTATTTAAAAAAAAAAGAAGAGTTTGTCCATGTCCCTTGAATGGTTGTCCACCCTGTCGTATTGGGGAATCGGCCTCTTTAAGAAAAGGCAATCCCCTTTAGTGACATGGACAACTAATTTTTTTGTCTCTTTAGTTGTGGGAATTGACAAATTTTCTTCATATGAGTTTGCTTACTTGTGTTGCCAAAGCTTAAGATGTCCACCCCGTTGGCATAAAATATGCCGGAAGTGATTAGAATGCAGTATTTTCAAAATATGTACGTTTAAATATATCAAATTCTCTTCAACAACCAAACTAACTATTTAGCTAGTCAGTTTGTTTGTATGCTAATTTAAGGTCAAAATATCCACCCTGTCGTTGTTCCAAAATGTCCAGCCTATCAGCCAGTTAGACTTGATAAGGTGGACATACACATGACAGGGTGGACATAGCATTCAATTGTAGTTAATATTGCTAACAATTAAAATAATTGTGTGTGTGTGGGGGGGGGGGGGGGTATCAATGTGATTGAGAATGTAATAATATTATTTATTATTATTATTATTATTATTATAGTTTTTTCAAAGTTGAATAAATGTTTCATTGTAATATGTGTCATGCTTTGTGTGTCCACCCCATCATGTACTGGTCCACCTTGTCATCCTGTGTAACACATGGTTTACATTAAATCTTTTATGTATTTATAATTTGAAAGCAAACGAACACTGTTTAGGAAAGGGACACTATACCTTTCAGAAAATATCTTTTTCATCTTAATATTGCAATGAAAACATATTTAACAGTAATGTGTATGTCCACGACAGGGTGGACATATATTACGATTTATGCTTCAAATTATGGCCCACAATTATCTAAAAAAGTGTGGGAGCTCAGCTAATATGTTTCTATAGTACTTGAGTGTCTACTATTTATGACATGACATAAAGCGAATGGGAAATTAAGACCAAAATTTTTGAGTATTGTGAGGGTTGAAAGGCTCTCTGTGGTGATACTGACCCGCTTAGTCCTATCTGAAGTTATTCTAACAGGAGTAGAGGGACAGTTTTTTTTTAAGTGCATTTAATAAATTAACTGTATTCTGAAGCACAGAATAAAAAACTTAAATTAGGTACTTGAATAAGAACTCTGATTAGACAAACCTTTCTTTGACCTTCCTATCACACATAGCACAGGTCATTGTGTACAGTATTACTGAATTGTATTTTAATTTTGTCTGTTGTATTGTATTTGGCTTTGGACTGTTTTATGCATGCGTTATGATAGATGACTAATCGTGTAACCCACCTATGCCATGTTTGGTCTCTTTGTATTTGTATTTTGATGATCTAAAAGATGGTGTAAATTAGATGTTGATACCTATGCAACATATTAGTGTTTTAAGAAACCTTAGTAGTTTTGCATTACACCCAGTCAAATTACATATGCAAAATACCATGCTCACAGACAAAGAGCCGTAAACTTTCCCTTCCAAAGGAGAAAGTTACCATTGGTTCATGGACCTCCTGGAGGCGCAGGCTCCAGAGAGCTTAAAGGCATCAAACGATTGACCGCCTCCCTCTTTTCACTCTTTTCGCTCTCCTCTTCAGATTGCTGCCCGTGTGGGGGAACCCACGGCACAGGGTGTGCCCGGCGGGCCCAACAGGCCCCAACATCTAGAGCTGTGGCTCTCGACCACAAAGAGCCAGACATTTTCACTCAACCCTGGAATTCATCCTCATGAAATGTCCTCGAACAGACATTTCTCTCTTCCGCGTTTTTTAGCTTTCTTCACTTGTCTCACATGAGTTCTTTTAGAACCTAAGGAGGATGAGCTAGAACTCGTCGGGACTCTAAGCTGCGCCAGGCCTTGCGGCCTTGTCTTTCCATTCTCCAAAGACCACAGGACTTCAGCTGGGTCCCTCTCAGCTCTTGGTTCTTCTTCACTTTTCACATGGGAAGAAACTCCCAGTCACCATCGAGTCAGAACATTTTTAGAGTTCATCACTCTTCGGACCTGGAAGAACGTGAACGCGATTCCAGAACCACCACTGCTCCAAACCATCAAGACTTTCACCCGAGACTGCATTTGGACACTTGTTCATCGACCAAGGCAATGCAAGTGTCGTACATTTAACTAAACAAAACAAGCTTTAGTACAAGCTGTAGACAGCACTGATGGTCTCACTCAGGTGGTTAACTGACTCTTTTCATAGCTTCATTCTCTGGTCTCTCTAACTGCTTCTCACTTGCCCTTCCCCCATGTATGAATTATTTCATGTAGGTTTGTTTAGATTAGTTATGTGTTAGTCCTTCGTTAATAAACTCTTGTGCGCAAATTACATGAGTTTTGATTCTGATTCTGCCTTGCTCTAATGCAATAGTACTTTAAGAAAGTTATTTCCTGTGACCAAGAAAATATCATTTCTTAGAGTTGATATAATAATTATACTGAATGTTCGCTGGACGAACAGACTAGCTGATGGAAAATTAATTCTGCTACAGTTAATACTGGCAGCTGATATAAATAATTGTAATTAATCATAATTAATTGTAATTATTTATATATATTTCCCTTTTGAGCTAAATCGCAACATAATAATATTTCTCAAAGAGTTATAAGATCAGGTATCAGATCAGATGAATGTGTAATATGACATTTGTATTATCAGTTTGATTATTTTGATAGTACTGCATTTCATCTAGCAGTAATATTTATTAGTAGTATGCTAAATATATGTTAACACTGTATTTTGATGGTTCCCCAAAAGACAAACTGATTATAAGTAACGTGCAAGTACGTGAACCTGCTACCTAGCCTAACCAATAGGGTCTGACTGCAGACATGCACCTGCACTCTCAGATACCTGCACTTCCGCAAGTGATGTAATTTTCAGTCTATTTTATTTTTTACTTTATTTTATATATTTATTATTTTTTTAATCGAATCTCTTAACATTTTACAATAGTAGCCAGGTGGTGATGAAAAGTAAAAAAAAAACTAAATTACAATGTCACTCGCAATCGCCACCTGCACTCTCAGCTACCTGCAGCTTCACTTGCAATCCAAACAAATGGTGCGTGTTGCCAGTGGAGACAAGAAGCTGTGTTGCTTAAATGATTAAAACTAATTTAGCATAACATACAGGGTCCTGCAAGTCATCTGTAGGAGACCAGCAAAACCGTGGCCTCAGAACAGTAGAATATGAACGAATATGAATATGAAGCAGAATATTAACGAGAGAATATGAAGTCTCTCGTTAAGAGTTTTCCTCCCGTAGAAAACCATTAACACTTATAATGGCTCAACGTATTAAGATGCAATTAAAAGATCAAATTCGATATACAGTTTATTAATACAATGTATATGTAGGCTATATAGTGTTTTTCTTCGCAAAACGTGGCATAATGTGGCATAACGGATTAAGATGATAAAGACTAAACTCAATATGCTCCTATTCATTATTAAAACAACTACACACAAGCAGGTGAGCCCAGAATAAATGCAACGGCGTGTACATTTGCATTTTCCCATAAAGAATAATCTCTACAGCTGTTTTATATCGCTGTATTTTGTTTATATTGATTTTCTACGGGAGGAAAATGTCTATTTAATGCATTGTGTTCTGGGCTCGTCTGCTTGCCTGTACAGAGTTGGTCCTTTTAATATCACATAATGCCTTTCTTATGGTGCGTTCATATCTGCTGCTATATCGTTTGACAACAGTAAGGTTTATATTGAATTTATTCTTTATCATCTTAGTCCGTTTTGCCACATTAAGCGTTTGCTGGGCAAGTATAAAAGTGAAAGTTTGCGCATTATGTTCATGGCCATATGCTTGCCTTGAAGTACATTAAATTAATAAACTATATTACAAATTTGATCGTTTAATGGCACTTAATGTATCTTAATACATTAAGCCATATCAAGTGTTAATGGTTTTCTACGGGAGGAAAAAGTGTAATGAGAGACCGCATTGCGTTCATATTCTGCTGTTCTGTGGCCACGGATTTGCGGGTCTTATTTTTATCTCCTACAGATGACTTGCAGAACCCTGTACATTATGCTATTAAATTAGTTTTAATCGTTTAAGGACCACAGCGTCTTGTCTCCATTGGCATCAAGCACCATTTGTTTGGATTGCAAGTGAAGCTGCAGGTAGCTGAGAGTGCAGGTGGCAATTGCGAGTGGCATTGTAATTTAGTTTCTTTTTTCTTGTCTTCACCACCTGGCTACTGTTGTAAAATGTTGAGAGATTTAATAAAAAAATAAATAAATAAATAAAATAAAGTAAAAATAAAATCGACTGCAAGTGACGTCACTTCCGGAAATGCAGTTGTCTGAGAGTGCAGGTGCATGTCTGCAGCCAGACCCTTCTCAACCTAACCTTAACCTAAGTCTACTAATACTCTAAGGCAGTGGTTCCCACCAACGTTCCTGAAGGCCCCCCAACACTGCACATTTTGCATCTCCTTTGTCTGACACACCCATTTTAGGTCTTGGAGCTCTACTATTGAGCCAATTATCTGAATCAGGTGTGTCTGATTAAGGAGACATAGGAGACATGGAAAACATGTAGTGTTGGGGGGCCTCCAGGAACGTGGTTGGGAACCACTGCTCTAAGGAGTTTTAGTTGACATGTAGTTGGAAAATTGCTTATTGTCAATAGACTAGGGGGACCATCAAAATAAAACGTAATATAATGTAAAAAAGAAATGTAATATGATGTATTTATATGCTGTCCATTGTGTGTTATAAATGCAACGCATAATCTCATAATCTTAAAAGTTACAACCTCAAATACTCAAGTATTATAATGTATTATAATTGTTGTTATGATTATTCATGAGATGATATAACATATTATAAGGTTTTTTATAATAATATTTGAGTCAAAGCAGAAACATGCTGTTTTCGTGCATGTCTCTTTAAATGCAAATGAGCTGCTGCTCCCCACCCCCTTTTTCAGAATAGGGCTGTGCCTTTACAGCTTGTTCGTCAGATACTTTGCCAAAAACATATGTGTGGTTTTTATTATCATGTCTATCATGCTGAAATCATGTATTTTAAAGCATATTAGTTTAAAGTTCTTCTGATGTACGGTTTTCTGAGTGCACACATACAAAGCACGTGCACAGAGGGCCCTATCATACTGCCAGTGCAATGCCATCTTATAACAGACAGAGAGGTAGATAAATAGCAAATGCACTTGCACTTGCGCCCATCTGTTCGCCCATGGGCATGCTGGTCTGAAAACTAGGTGTGTTCAGACACATTGTTGGCGCATTGCTATTTTGAGGCAACTGAAAATGATTTTGCCATTGACCAACTAAAAACTGGCCTAAAGTCAATGGCGCAGTATTTTATTTATTTTTTTATTTAAAGGGTGTGTAGGGTTTCAGGGTAATTAGATCAAATTCGGAATCGACTTGATTAATTGATTCAGAATTAATACGTTACACTTTATTAACTGTTCGTCCAGAAAAGTGGACTTTTAACTTAGTATATCTTACCAATTCTGGATGTTTATATTATTTCCGTGCCCAACAGATTATAATCTACACAGTATTAGGTTGCTATGAGCTAGGTAGCAAAATCTCGGCACAGGCAGTAACTTTCTGAACACAAGAAACAAGACAATGTTCTTTCCAATGAAACAAGAATTTATTGAAATACTCTAAGATACATGAACCAAACTACTAACAATTACACACACATACACAAACACACACACACACACACACACACACACACACACACACACACACACACACACACACATGCATACGGTTCAAGCAATGAGAATTTATGGAGTTTGAAGGGAATCCCAAAATTACTAGTATCTGCTACTAGTTCTTAAACTGCAACCCAAGAAAACCACAAAAGCAGAGATTTATCTTTTAGCTGCTTAAGGAAATTTAGCACCAGTTCAGCAAGAGATTAAGGAGACCTTGTTTTACTTGCATTCGGGTTTTCCTCTGTGGGCTCCTCTTAGCGGAGGGAATCACGCCACTTCTGATTGGTTGCCTGGTTCTTTGGATGACGTCTTTGGGAAGCCTTCTGTGGTGATTGGACAGTTGGCGAGGTTGGATGAAGCTTCGGTTGGTTGCTTGGTTACACGGATGATGCTCTCAGAGCTCAGGTGAGCACTGGCGAAGTGTTTCTCTCGACAGGGTGTTTTAAGCTTCGGCTGGTTGCTTGGTTACCGAGCGTGATGAGCTTAAAGTTCTTTGAAAGTCGGAGTTGCGGGGCGCAAAGACTTTCACGAAGCTTTAGCTGGTTCTGTAGAGTTCTGGATGGCACAATCGCGTAGTTGGTCAAGCCGGGAGCGCCGGTGAGAGCACGAAAGGCGACCGCGAAAGGCGAAATTTGTTAGGAATATTTTGATTTTAACCGGGCCGACGAAGTCCGTCCCATAAAGCTGTGTTCCAATCATTTGGGTTGCAAGGCGGGGCTCCGCCCTATACGGTTGCCCATTTGTGCATACCTTTGCATAATGTCTTTTTGTCACGTGGAGGCAACTTTCTGCAAGAGTTTGTTAATCTCCTCAATAAGTGTTGTAATGCAAGCATCATACATAATATCAACTTTTCATTCACGTCAACATCTTGGAAATAAAATGAGCTTTCATTCAATACCAAACATCGGGTATCTTTCATACATATTAATAACTTTTAACTACCTAACGGGTTATACACACATTAGTTAGCTTCGTAGGTTATAATAAACACACCAAGCATATAGGAAGTATAAAAACATACTACTAATTCATATTGTTGCTCTAACAGCAATACTCAAATAATTGTCCTTTCAAACTCGTAATGTAAATGTAATTCGTGATGCGCATTCGTGTGCATTCTTCAACGGGGCAGAAGGAGAGTGCGCATGAGGAATGTGAGAGGAGGGGGGGACAGGATGTCCAAAGGGTCATGAGAGTCACGCGGGATGGATCCTGTGAGCCCTGCAGGCTGGACGTGTCAATGTAAATCTGTCTTTTCGTGTTTATTCGATTCCAATTTATGTATAGCTGGTCACCAGCTACACTGCCCATCTGTCCCGTGGCTAGTCTCAGAAAAGGGGGAGCCTCTGTAAATCAGTCTTTTCCTGTATTTCTTACATGGGTCTGACTGAGGCTAGTCAAGAAGGTGATGACAAAGTATGTTGTGACTTCACGTGGTCCCAGCAGAGAACAAAGCTAAGCACATCATGGACTGCGTTCACCAACTGCTCCAGAGTAAACCCGATGCACTTATGCTGATACTCTGTGATTTTAATCATTGTAGTTTGACTAAAACATTCCCTGGTTTCCATCAGTATGTGAAGTGCAGCACAAGGAATAACAACATTCTTGACAAGTGCTATGGTAATATCAGGGATGCCTATACAGCTAAAACCAGAGCACCCCTCAGTAACTCTGACCACAATGTTATTTACCTGCTTCCAACTTATCGGTCAGTTTTTAAGACCTCTAAACCTGAAATGCAAGCTGTGAAGGTTTGGACAAGGGAAAAAACAGAGGAGCTGAAGGGTTGCCTTCTCTGTACAGACTGGAATATCTTCTTTGAGAATGCAAGCACTGATAGGGTGGTCTCAATTACAGACTACATCTCTTTTTGTGTTGATTTTATTATTCCTCAGAAAATTGTCAAGCGATATCCAAATAATAAACCGTATATTACGAAAGGTATCCGGGAATGTATCAGGAAGAAGAGGGCTGCTTTTACATCCGGCAACTGGGCAGGTGTTCGGGATGCTCAAAAGGACCTCAATTTCCAAATGAGAGAGGCACGGTGTCGGTTTAAGGAGCGGACAGAGCAGGATCTGTCTACAGCTAATACAAAGAAACTGTGGAACTCAATCAGACAGATGACAAATATGGACAGTAAAAGAAAGCCACTGTCTGCTCTAAATGAAACTGCTAGGGCTAATGATCTGAATAATTTTTATTTGCATTTTGACACAGATAATGACAATGTTAAGGAATGTATGGCTATCTTAGAGAATGTAATTTGTGATATGAATTCAGATAGAATCTTGATTGAACCACAAGCTGTTACTAAGGTTTTTAAAACTATGCATATTGACAAAGTTGCGGGTCCAGATAAATTGTCCGCGTTTGTGTTAAGGACCTTTGCGGAGGAGTTGTCACCTGTCTGGCATAAATTACTATTGAGTATCAATAGTAAATTATTTCACTATTGATACTCATACTGTGCCGGCACTGTGGAAAAAATCTGTTATTATCCCAGTACCCAAAAAGGGATAATAAGGATAATAATTATAGACCGGTGACACTCACCTCAAATGTTTTTAAAGCATTTGAGAGGATTATGTTGGATAAGCTACGTATAGATGTGGAGCCATTGCTTGATAAATATCAGTTTGCTTATACAAAAAAAATTGAAGTACAAGTGATGCTATTTCAACAATAATGCATCTTATGTTGAAGCATCTTGAATGTCTGACTGCATATGCCAGATTACTCTTTATTGACTTTAGTTCAGCTTTTAATTTAATACAGCCACATATTCTTCTTAGTAAGTTGGCCCAAGCAAAGGTAAACCCTTTTTTAATCAAGTGGTATCATTCTTTTTTGTATGATAGGCCACAGCAGGTGAGGTTTAACTCTGCTTTATCCGACATAGCAGTATGTAATACTGGCATCCCTCAGGGTTGTGTATCTTCACCATTCTTGTTTACATTTTATACAAATGACTGTGTTAGTGTGGAATCAAATCAATATATAATGAAATTTTCAGATGATACCGTCTTACCGATGATACTTAGTCTGTTAACAAAACATTCTAACTTGAACACCTATTTTGCAGCGGTAGAAAATCTTGTGACTTGGTGTGATGCACATAAACTGCTGATTAATATAAGTAAGACTGTGGAAATGGTGGTGGACCCTGGTTCAGTAGGTGATTACGGCCCGGTGGCCATTTATGGCCATGAGATTAAGCAGGTGAGCTCATTTAAATATCTTGGAGTTCACATTGATAGTGATTTGAGCTGGTGTACATACGTTACAAGTGTTTGCACCAGAATTCACCAGCGTCTTCACGTTTTGCGGAGACTTAGACTCTTTGGGGTTTGTAAACGTATCACATTGATATTCTATAGAGCAGTGATTGAATCGATCCTTAGGTATAGTATAACTAGCTGGTTTGGTCATTTAACAATTAAATCTAAAGCACAGATCTCCAGCTTAGTTAGAATGGCAGGAAAAATTATGGGTACTCCTGTTCCCCTTAATCCAGAGCAGCTGTTTGAGCAGGCCGTAAGCAGACAAGCTAGAAGTATTTTATCAGACAATACACGTGCTGTATCCTGAATATAGGACTCTATCTCCAGGCTTTATGTATATACAGAGTTTTCACAGGGTCTTTACTTCCTTGTCCTGGTTCTCTTTTTGTTTATTTTTAAGTTGTTGTTTTGCTTCTTTGCTTTTGTTCACCCCAGCAAGTGTCAACAAGTCCTGGTGGCAGCAGCGTTCTGGATGAGCTGCAGCTGTCTAATGGTCTTCTTGGGAAGGCCGGTGAGGAGACCATTACAATAATCCACCCTGCTGGTGATAAAGGCATGAACAAGTTTCTCCAAGTCTTGACTGGAAACAAAACATCTAATTATTGCAATGTTTTTGAGATGATAGTATGCTGATTTAGTTACTGCTTTGACATGACTACTGAAACTAAGGTCTGACTCCAGAATCACACCGAGATTCTGGACTTGGTTTTTAGTTGTTTGACCCCTCGAGTCAAGGTATGCATTCACCTTAAGAACTTCCTCTTTGCTTCCGAATGCAATGACTTCAGTTTTCTCCTTGTTTAACTGAAGGAAGCTCTGGCACATCCAACTGTTAATTTCATCAATGCATTTGCAGAGGGAATCAATGGGGCTGTAGTCATTTGGCGATAAGGCTAGGTAAATCTGGGTATCATCAGCATAGCTGTGATAGGCAATTTAGTTTTTTCTCATTATTTGATTTAGTGGGAGCATGTACAGGCTAAACGAGAGCGGCGCAAGAATTGAGCCTTGAGGGACTCCGCATTTCATGGACGTCCACTTAGACTGATGCTCTCCTATACTCACATAATAACCTTTCCCTTCTAAGTATGACCTGAACCAATTGAGAGCCATCCCAGAAAGCCCTACCCAGTTTTCCAGTCTCTCTAGAAGAATGTTATGATCGACAGTGTCAAACGCAGCACTAAGATCTAGTAGTACCAGCACTGATATTTTGCCAGAATCAGAATTTAGGCGAATATCATGTATTATCTTAACGAGCGCTGTCTCTGTACTGTGATGCAGTCGGAAACCAGATTGAAAATTATCCAGGTATCCATTTGAGTTTAAGTAGTTGTTCAACTGATTGAAAACTACCTTTTCAATAATCTTGCCTATAAAAGGAAGATTTGATATTGGTCTATAGTTGCTCAGTATGGTGTTATCAAGATTGCTCTTCTTCAGAAGGGGCTTAACAACTGCAGTTTTCAGGGAGTTTGGAAAAGTCCCAGAAAGAAGTGAGGTGTTCACCACTTCTAAGAGATCTGCTTCTAAACAGTTAAACACACTTTTGAAAAAAAATGTGGGAAGTGTGTCAAGGTTGCAGGTTGATGATTTAAGGTGCTGTACTATTTCTTCCAAAGTTTTACCATCAAATGCTTCAAAAACAGACATAGTGACTTCTTTTTGAATCATGCGGTTGAATCGTTCTGACCTCTACATAACTTGAGGATGTGCTAATCACCTTTCTGATATTATTGATCTTCTCGGACACCAATGGCTTATGGTCCGTTTTCTCTTCAAAGACCATAGACAAACTGATGGAACCTTTCACAGATATACGTACAAGCCAAAAGTTCCTTCTCGATTTGTGCATAGTTGATTTCTGCACCCATCAAGGCCCTTGATGCGAAAGCTACCAGGTGCCAGCTCTCACCATATTGCTGGCAAAAGCACAGCACCTAGGCCATATTGTGAGGCATCTGCTGAGAATCTTGTGCTTTTGTGCGGGTCATAATATCTCAGCACTGGCTCTTCTGTAATGATGCGCTTCAGTTTTTGAAAGCACACCTCCTGCTCATAAGCCCACATCCATTCATTCTTTTGAGTGGAGCTGAATGCATTGACAGCTGGGGAATGAATTTTGCCAGGTAAGTGACCATTTCAAGGAATCTCCTCACTTCCTTTTTATTTTGAGGCCGTTCCATGTTGATGATTGCTGAAGTTTTTCTTGGGTCTGGCCTGACCCAGAATACCATATGGATGATGAAAAAAACGATATCTGCCTTCTGGCGTATTGAAGGTACACAGTTTTGAACAGCAAACTGAGACACACTGTAAAATCCAATAGTGTACCTTACTTATATATAATTAGTTATCTTTACTAAGTTGCTCTACTTACTAGGTTTTATTAAGTTACAGCTAATTTCAAGGTGAATAAAACAGTTTACTTGCTGCTTTGAGTAAGGCTGGCATTAACTGTCACTCCCATTTTTGAACACAGACATAAAAATGCAATATCCAGACTTTGAAATTTTTATAATGCAATGTCTGATTTTAAAATGCCTTTCAAAGGGTGAATTTTGAGATTTTAAGTTTTGAACTGATATATAATTTCTTATGATATCTAAAGCGTGAAAGGGAAAAAGGAAACGAAGAAAGTCTTTTGTGACAAAGGTCAGAACTCATGTTATGATGTAGATTTTTTAAGTTGCACTCTTGACATATATTAATCTATTACTTTTCCTAACACAAAAATATGGTAAAATATCTATTTAGGAGTCTTAGACCTTTCCAACGATGTATAGTCTGTCATGATTAGATTAGGATTTATTTGTAATATGGTGAAGTAAACTTCACATAACCGGAAACCCTTCACAGGGTGGACGGTGACAGTTAAAGGGTTAATGTAACCTTTGTAAAGCATGCAAATATCAAGGAATGAATGTTTCTGTAATCTGTAAGTCACAACACTAGTGAAACTTACTTTTATTTGTCATATTTAGGACAAGTGTTTGTGGCAACTGCCTTCTCTGAACAGCGGTCTCGTCAGGATAGGCCTCAGGGGTGAGGTATTTCATCTTAAGCTATTACACAGCAGTACAGCCATTTTTTTTTTTTGACTCACTAATCACTGTGCTACACTTATTACAATTTCATTTTAAAAAATCTTGCATATGCAGTATACCTGTAACCACTTTTTTTTTGCAGATCTAAGAGGACACTTCACACCCTACAGCCCCTAAAAATGTATGTTGCTCCCTTAATTGTTTTCAAAATATTAAAATAAATATTAAAATAAACAGTCAGTTTGCTTCTGGACTGTCATTTGGTACATTTGGATTACCGCTACATTTGGATTGCCCTAATACCATGAAAAAAAAAAACTTGGAGGTTCATTCAAAGTGTGGTGCTTGACTTGGGACAGAACAAAACCCAAAAACTAAAGTGACTTTTTGAACTTTAATTATATAAACCACTGGCAACGTGTGCAGCCAACCCAGTGCCATACTTAAACTCATCCTCCTACTGCTACTTCCACTGTTTACAGGAAGTATACACTAAATCAGATTGTTGTTAGTAGTAGATATAACAGGACTAAACGTCAACTTTTTTGATGGATGACCTTTAATTATCATATAATTAACCTTTGCCCTTTTAATGACCTTTTAATGATCTCCAGATGTGATATAACAGCTGTTTGTAATATAAGTGGATTACGGAGACTGACCTGTGACCTCCTAGATGAAAGAGGAGAATGTTTACATTTGGTCAGTCTTCATCTAAAAACTGTACAAAAACAATGAAAAAGGTATACATCGTCATAAGCTAGCATCAAAATCAACATTAAAAACTAAAAATGGTTTAGAAGAGCGTCTCCTTTTTTATATTTTAACATGTTTCTGTTGTAAATTGTACAAACATATTTCCTGTATAAAGACTATGTCTCTAACCTTTTCAAGGGCGTGCAGTGTAATTGCGATCACATTACAAGGTGGCAGTATAGTCCCTCCAGCAAATCTGCCAAAAGTGTACACACTTATGACCGATGGGGAGTACACATAGGCCTATGCTTTATTGTCAAGCGGAAACGTTGACAGAATCGTTGGTTCAACAAATAAAATGTGAACACTGTCGTCAGCTATCTGAACAAGACATCTGAATCTAGTGCCGTAAGGAAAAAGTAATTTAAAACAATGTTTATACAAATATACCCAAATGATCACGAGCGGAATTTTCCGCAATAATACGATCATTTTCTTAGTGATTGAGTTACATGGGGGTTTTGCTCTCACAAAATTTGATTATATTTTGTGTCCGTGTGTTTTTCAAGAGTGTGAAACTTTGTTTAGCTTTTTAGTTTTGTGCAGCTTTGAGCGCAATGGTGAGATATGTTTCAGCTGTAATAGTGCAAAACAGCAAGACTTACTTTATGTGCTGATGGCTCATGGTAGAGATGGGTAAGAAATATCAATTTAGTCAAACAATCTCAAGTAGAAAATTTTAATTTATTTCGATAATCACTAAACACCGACAGCTCTCAGAGAGGAGACCTTGCCTAAAGACACATTCAGTTTAACAAACAAATGTGAACACTGTTAACCTTTCTGAATGATGTCGTGTGTGTGTGTGTGTGTGTCTGTGTGTGTGTGTGTGTGTGTGTGTGTGTGTGTGTGTGTGCGTGTGTGCGCTGTATCTCCTCCCTCACCCCTCCTGTCTCTCTGTGAGGGTCTGAAGCTGACTGGTCTGCCCTTTCACAATGGACAAGGCATGGGACTACATGTTTATGTTTATGATTCAGCTTAAACTATTATTTTGTATTATTACTATTTTTATTTCTATTTTATTTGTAAATCACTCATCCATGTTTGGACATCATTGTGTAAAGATTTTATTTTTTTTTTTTTCATATTTACTGTTACCTAAAACTACAGTAATTGTTCCTCTGTGTTTAAGTGCCATGTTTATTTTTATATCGAGCATTATATATAGTCACATATTTTATTACCTTTCTCTTTAAAGTAGAGATAAGTTCCTTTTATACAACTGCTTGAAGGGTGTGTGTGTGTGTGTGTGTGTGAGTGTGAGTGTGTCTGTACTTGTTTATATCATTTATCAATACAAAATTGTTATGATTTTATGGGTTTTACACAGCTATAAGTACATAAATGCAGTTTATGAGGATATTTCTTGAGTCATTATAATTAAAATACTTTTTTTTAAATGTAAAATATACAAAAAGGGTTTCCGGTTATGGCGGCCACCTGAGAACTAAGTAGTCTTAACTAAGTAGTCTTAACTACTATAATTTGCTACTAAAAATACTGCCATTTGCAACAAAACGTGGTAGCATAGTGTTGATGTCAATACTACAATGTCGAAGCCTGGCAAATCAAGTAAAGAAAATAACAAATCGACAAAGCAGCCGAAGTTAACTGATTTTCGCGTTTGCGGTGAGACACAGAAAGGTAACGAAGAAGTGGCGGAGGACTAGAACAGTGGAGAAGGGACACTTGAAGGGGTGAAGGCAGATGCAATACTGGCTGCCATAAACTCCATGAAAACTGAGTTTTCAGCCAGATTTGATGGAATCATGACGGCGATAGAAAGTATGAAGAAGGAAACGAACGACTGCAATGAACGAGTGTCGCAGGCGGAATTGCGGATATCAAACACGGAGGACGACGTTGCTCACTTGCAAGCTAAAGTAGACAAGTTGGAGTCAAAAAACAAACTCGTGGACTTGGAAACCAGATCCCGCTTGAATAATTTGAGACTGGTGGGCCTGCCGGAAGGTGCCAAGGGACGGGATCCATGCTCCTTTTTGGAGAAGTGGATTCCAGAGGTGTTGGATGCTGTGACGTTACAGTCCTCAGGTATTATTGAAAGAGCACACAGAATCGGACCAATGAAGGACTCCAAGGCGCCGCCGAGAACGCTGATAATGCGGTTTCTGAACTACGAGGATAAACAGGCGGTCATCGCAGCTGCACGGGCTAAAAAAGACATTCAGTACAAGAACCAGCAAATTCGGTTTTATGCTGACTTGGCCACTGGAATACACCAACTGAGGAAACAGTTCGACCCAATCCTCCAGGAACTGCGCGACTTGGGGATCCGACACGGAGTGGTTCACCCAGCCAGACTGTTGGTAACTTAGAAAGAACAGACCTGTAGCTTTAAAACACCAACTGAAGCGTGGGAGTTTATCAAGAAAATTCAGGAGGACACTGGCGCGAGTTAAAATGAACGGTAGAACATTTGCATTGTATGGCACTTTGAAAGTGCATTAGCGTTCAGAAGCCAGTCTCTGGTACGAAAAAAAAAATACTTTCAAATATACACGTTATGATTAGGCTGTATCAGACACGTGTGATGTTTAAGTTAATAAGAAGAAGAAATTTGTGGAATAGATTTAAAGTAAACGTGTTGCATATGTTGCAGATGAGTGTTATAAGATAGAGCAGCAGCGAGTGTTCAGTTAAAAGGATAACATAGGGTGGTTTGACTGATCCTCACTAGGTGTGGAACAGTCTCTAGTGATACTGGGAGTCAGGGTGTTTTTAGGGGGGATCTCACGGGAGTGGGAAAAGTGTAGCTCATGTTCAGTGTGCTGGATGTGGGTTCAAGCATCCAGGTTTGCCATGTTTCCCATGTTTCCCTGTATTTTTATTTTTATATTGCAAGGTAATCTATCTTTATCATTTCTCAGAGGTGTCTCAAGGAGTATCTCTTAATTTTGTCTCTTGGAACTGCAGAGGTCTACAACAACTCTGAAAGTGAAACAAGTCATGAATAAATTAAAGGAAATGGAAAAAGGAAAAGGAAATTCCAAAATTCCAAAAATGTGTTTTTACAAGAAACACACCTATTAGAAAAGGATGTTATAAGGATAAGGAGAAGATGGCAGGGTAGTGTATTCTCAACATCATTCTCATCACAGGCCAGAGGAGTTATGACCCTTATTCATGGTACAGTCGTAAGTTTGGGAGATATTTAATAATTCAAGGTTCTCTATTATCAAAAAATTTAAATTTAGTAAACTTGTATGGCCCCAATACAGATGACCCTAAGTATTTTGTAGATTCGTTTCTTACTCTTTCAACATTAGCAGGATTATACATAATAGCAGGGGATTTCAATTGTACACTGAATCCCTGTATGGATAGATCCACAGGACTGGATCAGTCACCAGAGGCGAACCAAGGTGAAGTGGGGGCCCCAGGCAAAATGAATAGATGAGGCCCTTCTAAAAGATTATTTCGTTAATATATCTTGGTGTATATATATGTATAATATTTCTGTGGTGACAGGAACTTAAGCAATGCTCCTGAATGCAGAAATATATGATTAGCATTTTAATTTAATCGTTTTAATTTAATTTACAGTTTATTAACTATTAGTTCATTGTTAGTTGACAACTATTTATGTTAACTCAACTATTTTAATGTAGAAGAGCTAAATAAAAACGTCAACTAAGTAAATGTAATGATATTTATTTAAATTGTTTTGTGAGCTCTCCACTGGCAGCAAAACACAGTACCAAAACTTGCCAAGTGGTGATGTTCACCTCATTAACATTATCACCTATTGCAGCCTATTAACACCTGCATAAAATACATGCTGCTGCTACAGTACGTGTAACCCTAGCTAGTAACCCTATTAGAAATTAGACAATCTAGAAAATTATTAAACGAAAATAAGCTGGAACAACAAAAACACTGGTTTGTCATATAATTATCATTAAGTCATCAATGATCATTATCTCCATCACTTAACTTACCGCTGTCATGTTTCCTCTTCTTCTTGTTTTTTTTTCCGCTTTTGGCTGCAAGATGGATAAGTCCTTTTCATTTTTAAAAAAGCCTAGTAATAAGTGCTGCTGTGCCAGTGTGAAAACCGCGGCTGACGCATCACGCCACATATGGGATTTAGAACGTTCGGTGACGTCACGCAACTGCCAAATTCAAGCTGTGTTTTCGCGCGTTGGCTGGCGCTGAGCCAGAGAGAGACGCTTGTTGCGCTTGTCATATAATCACAATTGTGCATTGTTTTCAACGACTTAACGTTTATTTTAGGTTTCAGGCATTTAAATACACATAAGTACTAGTAAAACAATACATTTAGAGTTTGTAAAATACACACGGATGTCTATGGAAGCAGCAATAACAATCCATTCAAGTATAATTTGCCGACGTGTTTGATTCATATCAGATACACATAGTGCAAGTAACGATATAATTCACTCCATTCCTTTCCCAGTTCACCAGCCACTTACTTAAGTGTATTTCGGGAGAAACTGGTGAATTTACGTGCTGTAAATCCGGCTGACAGGACTCTCTGAACGGCAGCGCGAACAAACATGGTGGCGCCCATCTGACGTTATAGATCACGATCCAGATCATTTATAAAGGTTTTAAAACGGCAAAATACACTCACTTACACGTATTCGTGAATCGGAATATCAGATAGTTGAAGACAAGGTAAGCAAGTGTGTGAATATTTTGAATAAAAAAAAGGAAAAACGAAATAAAAGCGATAGGTCTGTTATACAGCGCTATAGTGGCTGCGGTGTCAATCATGACGCGTCGCCATGGAAACAATAAAGGGAACGTTCTAAAATAACGGTCGCTTAAAAAAAACTCACTCTGGGGGGTCAGATAGACTATATTTTAAACTCACCAGTGAAAGGGTTTATAATGACATTTCAGATGTTCAAATGGTCAGCTGTCGGGGCCCCCTCAAAATGTCTTGCCTGCCCTATTGCTACGCCTCTGTCAGTCACATAATAAATGTAGAACAGCTATTCTTCGTTTAATCAATGAGTTTAGTCTGTTGGATATTTGGAGAGAATTGAAACCACATGCTAAAGCCTATTCTTGCTACTCAAAAGTATTTAAGACATATTTTCGAATAGATTATTTTTTAATTTCTTCAGAATTACGGTCCAAAATTCATAACAGCTTCTACGATAATATCGTGATCTCAGATCACGCCCCATGTTGTACAGAATATGTGGATAGAAAATTAACAAAAGACCCGGCTAGATGGCATTTTCAGCATAAATGGTTACAAGATGAAGAATTTGTGAAATATATAGAAAAACAGATAGAAGGGTTTTTCTAAATTAATACTGCACAGACTTCTGCATGTACAAAGTGGGAAGCATTTAAAGCTTTCCTCAGAGGACATATTATTAGTTACACAGGCTCAAAATCAAAAAAGGTACGTGAGGAGAGAATACAGTTGGATCATAAAATAAAGACTCTTCAGGAAAAAGTTTATGAGAGAAGTGATCCACAAATGCAAAGTGAGTTACTAATTCTGAGGGCTGAATATGATAAACTGTCTGCTTTCAGAGCCGCCTCCAGTCTTACGAGACTAAAGCAATCTTTCTTTGAACAAGGAGATAAATCGGGTAAATTACTAGCATGGCAGATAAAACAATTGGAGGTAAAAACACCAATCACAACTGTTATAACAAATGGAGAGGTTGTAGTGGATCCTGTAGAAATTAATGGCGCTTTTAGAGGTTACTATAAAGAATTATATGATACAAAAAATGAGACTAATTCGCAAAATTTAAATAGGTTTTTAGATTAACTATCCATACCTCATCTCCCAGATGAACATAAAGAAGATCTGGAGATGGAAATTAACAAAGAAGAAACAGGGAATGCTATCGATAATATGAAGTCAGGAAAAAGGGCAGGACCAGATGGTCTCCCAATAGATGTGTATAAAAAAATGTAAAAATAAACTGCTAACTCCACTTCTGGAAATGTTTCTGGAGGCATTTCAGAAAGGTAGTTTCCCACCCTCTATGAATAGTGCTCTAATTATCTTATTGCCAAAACCAGGTAAACCCTCTAACAAATGTGAAAATATGAGACCCATAAGTTTGTTAAATTCTGACCTCAAGATAATATGTAAACTTTTGGCAAAAAGGTTACAAAAATTATTGCCAAGCATTATTAATAAAGATCAAAATGGATTTATAATGGGAAGACAGGGATTCCATAATGTAAGAAGGGTATTAAACATTATTCACACTAACAAAGAAATGTCAGATACAGCACACCTATCATTAGATGCCGAAAAGGCCTTTGATAGGGTCGAATGGCCTTATCTTTTCAGTGTTTTAGAAAGATTTGGATTTGGAGATAACTTCATAAAATGGGTTAAAGTAATATACAAAAACTCAACTTCAGAAATCTTGACTAATAGAAATATTTCAAAACCAATAAAAATTAGTAAAGGATGCCGACAGGGTTGCCCACTCTCTCCTTTGTTGTTTACGCTAGCAATTGAACCTCTTGCAATTGGAGTACGTTCAAATCAGCAATTCTGTGGAATAACAATAGGACAGACAGAACACAGAATATCCTTGTATGCTGACGATGTCATTCTATTCATGTCAAAACTAAGTAAATCAGTTCCGGCTGTGTTGCAGCTAATTAAAACATTTGGTGATATCTCTGGTTATAGGGTAAACAACACAAAATCTTCTATATTACTGCTAAATTCAAATGAAAGAAGAAATCCAATTTTAGAGGTAATTCAGTTTAATGTGGTTGAGCAGTTTAAATACTTGGGAGTACAGATTTTGCCAAGACTGGAAAACATTGTTGATGCCAACTATGAACCTTTAATGGAAAAAACAGATGGATGTCACTACCAGTATCTGTAATTGGGAGAATTAATATTTTAAAAATGAACATACTACCCAAACTACTTTATTTATTTCAAAATATTCCGTTACCGCCACCTTCAGATTTGTTCTCAAAAAGCAAAACCATGTTTGTCAGATTTATATGGAACAATAGGAAGGCATGACTTTGTTTGTCTTTGTTGTATTTACCATTTGACAGAGGAGGTTTAAAATGTCCAAATTTATTGTGGTACTACTGGGCTGCACAGCTGAAGTCTATTATGTTCTATTTTTCAACAAGTGAGTCTCTGCATTGGATGGAAATGGAATCTCATAATCTAGCCCTACCTCTTCCCTCATATATATATTCGGACACAGCAAAAAAAATTACGGAAACCCAATTATAAGACATATGTTAAAGATATGGTATGATGTACAAAATAACTTAAAAGACTCACATTCATTATCTCAATATAGTCCAATATGGGGGAATCAGTTCTTTGTACCAGGAAGAGCGGATGCAACGTTCAAATTGTGGGAATCGAAGGGACTTAAAATGATTCAAGATCTCTATTTGACAGACTCTGATATTATGATGTCTTTTGAGGAGTTGAGGCTTAAATTCAGCCTTAATAGGAAGCATTTTTTCAAATACCTCCAGCTGAGAAGCTTCGTTAAAGCAAGTCAAGATAACGCTCTCAGTAGGCCTCCACTTTCATCTTTAGAAAAAATTATGATAAAGGATAATCTGAGAAAAGGTATTATATCTGAATTTTATGAGTTGCTAACAACTTACTCACCTGAGAATTCACAATATAAGTTGAATGCATGGAAGGAAGATTTGCAATTAGAAGTTTCAGATGAAGATTGTCACTAAAGCTTGTACTAAAGTTCACGCAATGTCTATAAATACACGCCTTAAACTTACACAGTATAAATGGATAATGCGGATGTATATAACACTGGTTGAATTAAACAGATTTAATAAAAACATACCAGACATATGCACAAAATGTATGGAAGTTAGAGGAAGTTTGTTTCACTGTATTTGGCAATGCAGAAATATTCAGTTATTTTGGGAAGAGGTAAAAGTCATAATTGAAAAGATAATTTCAAAACAAATTTTACTGGACCCTAAGCTTTTTCTGCTGGGCTTATACCCAGAGAAACATAATTATAGTAGAAGTGAACAAGCATTTATAGACCTCAGCGTGCTTTATGCCAAAAAATGTATAGCTCTGTTTTGGACTAAGATCCACAGACCAAGTACTAATCAGTGGATAAGACAGATGTTGTCGAGCCTTCCATTAGAAAAGATAACGTACATATTAAAGGCCAAACAGTATGTATTTGAAAGCATATGGAGTCCTTTCATTAATTATATTAAAGATTTGGATTTAACCGATGAAGAAGTGGATGACTAATCTTTATGGACCTCTTAGAGTGATAAAATCTTTAACATATTTGTTTCATTTAGTATTCAGTATGATTATAAAAACCAACTTTGAATAGATTACCATGGGCTAAAACAGGAGTAACATTCTTGTTCAATGTTGTTGTGTTTTTCTTTTTGTTTTTTTGTTTTGTTTTGTTTTTTATTTTCATTTTGATTTATTCCTCTAGAGTAAATGCAGCAATCTTGTGGTTGTATGGTATTTGGAAAAATGTACGATTGTAAATGGCTGTATTTCAAAGTGTTTAAAAAATGAAAATAAAATAAAAATATTGTGGAAAAAATATATATATACAAAAAGATTTGCATGATGGCAAGGTATACAGTTTGTACTGTAAAAAAATCATTACACCTATGGAATGTCCCCAGAAAACATAAAAAACAACGTGTGTGTGTGTGTGTGTTTATCAATTATTTTTTATATGTATGCGACATTGCAGGTCGTGAGATCTATAAATTCAGACAACCCCAGACGTAACATGATAATCGGGGGCCCCCCTGACTTTCAAAATTTCCCATGGTGATCCGATATACTATAAACCTAAAATACAGGTGAAACGGATCATTATCTAGACGAGTCAACCTGGAATCTCTCTCCCTTTCACTCATGGCCAGTGATGTCAAGCACATATCTAGCTCACCAGCATCCGTAGGACTTCAAACACACAGAAGCCTTTTTGCAAATTTTTACAAAGTTTCTACAAAGTTTGTAGAAAGAAGAAACTTTTAAAGAACCTGATTAATATAAATTATAGCTTAAGTTTAAGTCAGAATATTTTTACCATAGGACGGAAGTGGTAGGAAACACTGTTTATTTAAACTTTAAAGCGATATTATGCTAATAAAATATATTTAAATAGCACATTTAAAACATTCACTTAAACTGAGCTGGCTAACTTAACATCTGGTCTGCATCTCCTCCCTCACCCCTCCCGTCTCTATGAGAGGGTCTGGAGCAGTCAGACCCTCAGTTTCACAATGGACAAGGCAAGGGTCTGCAAGGTTTTGTGTGTTACTCAACAAAAGCTGAATGCATTTTAATTTTGTACAATTATTTATTTATTTATTTTAATTTTTTTGTAAATCACTCATCCATGTTTGGACATCATTGTGTAAAGATCTACCTCTTAGCGCTCTGAAAAATGTAAGGCTTTTTTAAATATCTTTTCACTAAAACTATACAAAATGTTTTGCTGTGTTTTAGAGCCATGTTTATTTTTATTTTGTGTTATATAGAGCTGCATATTTTATTACCATCCTCTTTATTGTAGAGATAAGATCCTTTTATACAAGAGCTTGAATGGTGTGTGTGCGTTTAGTTATATTTTATTTAATTATTATTTATTTAATTAAATTATTAAACATAATTTGTCGGGACAAAACACCGTTTGAAGCTTTTTAAAGAATCTAAAGTGATTGAAACAGAATAAATCTAATATAAATTATGCGTTAGGTTGAAACTAAACAAGCAACACATGATTCTACCAAATGTTTATTTAAATTTTAAAACATTATTATTATTATTATTATTATTATTAAAGTTTTATACACTCTCTACCACTCTCTCTGTGACTCGCTCTGTCTCAGTCTGCCTGCCTGTGTGTGTGTGTGTGTGTGTGTCTATGCTGCTCCCCACACCCTTCCCGTCTCGCATTTCACTCTTGTGAAAAGTTCTCTGCACTGAATTACTGATGTGAACTAAAGCTCCTAATTTTACTGAGCACACGAGCAGTGCAACGAAACTGTAGACAACAGGGAACCCATTACAATCGGCTACTCCGTCTACACTGGATGCGGCAAAAAAAACTGACACAAATCCCTGACAGTAAACTGATGGCCAGGGGTCAGTTGCATAAACTTAGCCTCTATGTTAAGAACTAGTTTGACCAACTATTAGTTAGCTAAGGGGTAATCAGTTTTACTTTCTGGATTCAACATAGACTAATCAACATTTCCATGTAACCGAATTTTCAAATTTATGACCAGGAAAAAATGTGATGACTAATTTTTAAGACTAGTCTAAACCTTTTCTGCAACCAGCCCCTGCTGTTCTATTTCTAAAGTGCTCCAAGCATTTGCGCTGTTTCTGATCTAAATGGGAAATGTTACAGTGCCACGTAATGTTGTAATGACATCCATGTGGTTCTTTTGATGGAGTAATTCCATCAGCTTCAACTATTTGAGGACTCAACTATCCCCTCTAGGAGCGACTCCTGGCACTCAAAACAACAACAGACCAGAAGGGTGGGGGAACAGAGGTAAAACAGGGGGTGGGACAGAAGGGACAGACAGTGAAGCACTGGAGGACCTGGGCCGTGGAGCAGTAGCAGACAGTGGAAACTTGGATAAGTAATCCACCATGTTTGATTTGGAGGAGCCTGGAGCCATGGTGGAGCAGGGAGAGCAGGCAGCCATGGCAAGGCAGACAGAGCAGGCAGAGCAGACAAGAGCAAAGATATCCACAGTGGAACTATTGACAGCCATAGCAGAGCATAGGGTTCATGATTAGCCTTCTTGGCCGTGACATGACAGGCAGAGAGTTCATAGGAGGACGCCGCCACCTTAGGGGGTTCTGCAGCTGGAGCCACCACCTCCGGGGGCATTGGCGCAAACTCATAGTCAGACGTGGCAGTGAGTTCATTAATGGACGCCACCTCCTTAGGAGGTTCTACAGTGCATGCTGACACCTCAGGAGGTATTGGCGCAAACTCATAGTCAGACGTGGCAGTGAGTTCATGGATGGATGCCGCCTCCTTTGGAGGATCTACAGCATAAGCTGACACCTCTGGAGGCATAGGTGCACATTCTTGGACAGGAGAGGCCTCTGGCATAGACTTGTGGTCAGACGAGGCCTCTGGAGCGCAGTGTGTAGCCCACACGCTCAAAATGGCGATCGCCATGACAGGCAGTACAGAAGATAGTGGGATACCTGTCGGTCTTGAGGGTGTGGACGCTGTGGACATGTGGCTTGGGGGCGTGGGCCCTGTGTGGCTTGGGAGATGAGACAAGACTTGACGAGGCTTTGAAAGGACGGCTGAGAGCAAGTAAGTTAGAGTTCTGTTCAAGTAAATACAACTAAGTGATTCTGAGCTACCAGAACTTGCGTGTAAGTTTACAACACTAAATAAACCTTTGCAAGTACAAAATACTTATTTCACTTTACTTGGTTTTTTCGGCAATCGGTTTGCATGCTTTTTTTAAGTAAGGTTTACTAATTGAAATTTTCAGTGCATGACCTGGTTGGCAGTTTGAAATGTTTATGTTCTATGGCCCTGTTGAGGTTTCCTGGGTCAAGGCATATTCTCAAAGAACCGTTTTTCTTGAGCACAATGACTAGTGAACCCAGTCTGTTGGTTTATTGATTTTCTTAATGACATCCAGACATCCATTCTCCATGTGAACCAAGTCCTCTTTGAGTTTTTCTCACAATGCAAATGGAACTTTTCTGCATGCTTGGACCACAGGAGTCACAGTGTCATAGATACTTAGTCTGTGTTCCCCAGACATCCTTTAAAAACTTATTTGTACTCCTCCATGAATAAAGTTTCATTTGCTTTGAACTGTGATGTCACCACAAACACTCTCCTCACTAAGTCCAGTTTTTCACATGTGCTGAGTCCTAGGTTACTTTTAGTTTTGTTGAATGCATTTTGTTTTTAACTTTGAGGGATCTGTAGTCATCCATAGACAACAGGTTAAAGTGTGCACCTGTATCTAATTTAAATGGAATTATTGTCTTATTTACAGTCAGTGGTACAATCCATTCATTGCATGATTGTTCTTCCCACAACTATTGCAGGTTTTTTCCAAGGACAAGATCGTGGCATATGTGTCCCCCCACATCTGCTGCACTTACTTTTTGGGGTTTCATTGATTCATTAATTGATTAGTCATTTATATTATATTATATAATTGTTGTTTGTTTATAACGAAAGGTTGTGGGTTTGAGTTTGAGCAGGGATTGAAGGTGGGGGGAGTGAATAACCAGCGCTCTCTCCACCCTCAATACCACGACTGAGGTGAGTTTCCTTTGAGCAAGGCACAGAATCCCCAACAACGACTTGCTGCAAATTCTGATTATTTATTAAGTGCACACACACATAGCACTCAACTCTACAGCATGGTGCACTATCCAGAACTGTCCAGTCCACAACACCTTACCGGAACTAAAGTTGTTATCGGGTGCAACTGTTACAAAAACAGTCGGTTATATCTGTGAAGGTAAACAGCTGGGAAAGATATTGCATGTTTATATTAGATCTGTGTGGCAGCAGCGCATTATAGAGTAAATAAAACAATAAAGACACTGTGTGTTTACAGTGTGTGCATGTTTGTTTACTAGTCACTACTGTGTGTGTACACTTGGGTTAAATGCAGAGCACAAATTCCAAGTATGAGTCCTCCTACTTGGCCATAAGTCACCTCCATTCCTTTCCTTTTTCTTTTCTTTCCTTTGCTTGAACTTTTGCCATGGCATTAGACTGTTACACTATTGTCGCTTGTGAAAATTAAATGACGGTGTCGTGGATGGAAATGTGCAGATTAAGGTGCAGTAATATTATAATAGATCTCCTTTCTACGTCACAGGGGAGCGAAATCTGAGCGGTCCCTTTTCGTCAAGTGCTTGCAGAAAAAGGCTTACCAAAACAAAGTCACTGGGTTGTCCTTTTTCATGTTTTTTTGTCATACTGGTGGCCTTTTAAACAATAAAGATAAGTGAGAGAATATTGACATAATTTGTAAGTGCAATCGCTATGAAATGATTTATAAAAGTCCTTAACTGTTAAAGGGGTCATAAAGTGCATTTTTTATCACTTCATATTGTTTTGTGAGGTTCATTTATAATGTTAGTGTTATGTGTTGCGACATAACTTCTGGATCCACTTCAGTCAGACTCAGAACTACCTCCTTTACTTTCAGTCTCTTTAAATAGCCTGCATTATAATGTCGTTTAAAAAGCTAATCCATGTGAAAGTAAAGCAAACAAACAAACAGGGTTTTATTGATGTGAACTAAAGCTCCTAATTTTACTGAGCACACGAGCAGTGCAACGAAACTGTAGACAACAGGGAACCCATTACAATCGGCTACTCCGTCTACACTGGATGCGGCAAAAAAAACTGACACAAATCCCTGACAGTAAACTGATGGCCAGGGGTCAGTTGCATAAACTTAGCCTCTATGTTAAGGAACTAGTTTGACCAACTATTAGTTAGCTAAGGGGTAATCAGTTTTACTTTCTGGATTCAACATAGACTAATCAACATTTCCATGTAACCGAATTTTCAAATTTATGACCAGGAAAAAATGTGATGACTAATTTTTAAGACTAGTCTAAACCTTTTCTGCAACCAGCCCCTGCTGTTCTATTTCTAAAGTGCTCCAAGCATTTGCGCTGTTTCTGATCTAAATGGGAAATGTTACAGTGCCACGTAATGTTGTAATGACATCCATGTGGTTCTTTTGATGGAGTAATTCTGTGTTTGCGTCCCTTTAGTATTTTCTCTTCTCCTGCTACAAGCACGTATCAGTGGGCACGGCTAAACAGGCATTGGCATCGGCGTTGATCTTCTCCTTCAGAAGTGGGCTTTCACTGCACTATTATATCATAAAGTGGCCTGTTCCAAAACGTGTCGTTTTCTGAGTTTGGTATCAGTAAAAGCTGGTTTTAAACGAACAAGAAAGTTTTGAAACTTAACAGGATGTAAGTAACTGACCGGTTATATGTCAAAAGATCAAGGGACATTTGATTTTTCCAGTTCATGACCCCTTTAAAATGTTAAAATGAAATTGTTAAAATGATTGCAGATATGCTGAGAGGATTCTACTGAAAGGAAGGAAAAGTTCAGAGGCCGTTCACACAGTTTCAGGAAATTCCTGCAGTTAATGGATCAGCGAATGGACTCACTTTTAACTTTAGTAAAACTTTCAAAATTCCCAGTGACTGGTGCTGTGACAGCACAGCTGTTATATCAGGCTGTTATAATGCACTGTATTATTGAACCACTCATTCTTCATAGCTCTTCTTATGGAGTAAAATTACTAGTCAGTGAAAAACATAAATGGAAGTATTGGAATTATGACCAAAAATGATAAACAAAACTCCCTTATATTTTTCCCATGTAGAGTATACTGCACACGTGATGATGCTTATATATACAGTTTATATTTTTTACAGCATTTATTAATCTTTGTAAATATTAGTTAATAAAAATACAAATCGCCACATTCTGTTTGTTCACACTGCTTTAACTAATGTTAGTGTTACTTTGGTTTTTTAAAAATGTATTTAAATGTTTTAAAAATGTATTTGCAAATGTAGAAATTAACATTAAGATTAATACACGCTGTAGAAATATTGTTCATTGTTTGTTCATGCTTACTAGTGCAAGTAATGTTAACAAATGTAACCTTCTTGTGAATTGCCACCATAATATATAAAATATTTTGTTACTTCCTAATCAGTATTTTATAAAATACTCTTCTAATGTTATTGTCTCTTGAGAGTACTATTGGTCGACCTATGTATCCGCAATGCTGATACATGGGCAGTAGAGATGCGTGGATGAGCTCAAACGTCACCTGAATCCACAGCTTCAAATGAATTATCCGCCCGCCACCCACATGCACCTGTATTTTTCTCTGATTCAGATAACAGCACCCAACCCGCACCCGATTGTCATTTACAATTACTGTAATTCTTTGCTTTGCATAATGATATGATGAATGGATGGTTCATTTTTAACAGCAGATTGATTCAGCTGATCTGCACATCGCTGCACACTTATATAAGCTTAATCATACGTGCTTTTAAGCCAAATCCACGCTAAAAAGAATAACGTTAACTGACATCTGGAAGTGACTCTCCGCAATGTCTGATGAAATCGGTTGGGTGTTAAACGCCTACTGGATCCTTGGACAAAAGTTTACAGGGGTTCAACCAGTTTAAGAAATTTTAATGTATTGTTTTCGTTATAATGTACTGATTCAAATTAGTAATCAATAATTATTATTTCAATACTTGGCGTGCCTCCCTTGACATGCTCTCGCGTATGAACAGGCAGCAAATGTGGTGCTGGAGCGGACAGCGCGGCCGCATCAGGCGCAATCATCAAACATATTTCAAAGGAAGCCGGCGCCACGGTCCTCACCGTCTTTACTGGGTTTATTGAACGAATGTTTGCCTGTATTCACATACGATTTCATTAGAAATGGTGGCCTGTCATGATTTTGGCTAATGCAGGACACTACTGAATGATGCGCATCAGAAGGGATTTAGAAGTGGGTATACGCAGGTACTGTACACCACTGCATATTACCCTACCCAATAGCATTAACACAGGCGTAACTCCCTTCAAACTTTATCTGGAATGTCACCTTTTCTGTCACAACTTTTCAAACAGGCGAAGAGACACACACACACACACACACACAAACATTTGTTTTTGTGAATTGTAGGGAGTTTCCATAGACTTCTATAGTTTTTATACTGACCAAACAATATTGTCTATCCCCTAACCCAACCCTAACCCTAAACCTACCCCTTACAGAAAACATGTTTGCATCGTTACATTTTCAGATAAACATCATTTACTATTTTTAATCATTTTTTTACATTGTGGGGACCGCAGACCGTCAAAAATTTCAGGTTTTAATGTCCCCAGAATGTAGCAAGAACAAGTACACACACACAAAGTATTTAAAACAGGTTCATATTTTAGAAAATGTAGTTAATATTTGCGTCATTATTGATTTATCTCATCCACCCGCGACCCATCCGCAAATAATCAGAATGCATTTTTTTATTAACCGACCCACCCGACCCGTGGATTATCCCCATTGCCCGCGGATATAACCGCCATCCGAGCATCACTAATGGGCGGATATCTGCCATTTTTTTAATTCAGTTAAAATCAGCATTCAGTGTCTTTGAAAGGTACTGTTGATAACAGTATTAAAACATATGCTATCATGTAAACCATGTGTTAAAGATCCACGCAGGCTCAAAAGCTCTCTCAGTTTTGTTGTCTAATAGTCAATCAGATAACAAAGGATGTGAAAATATATGTAAATATATTCTGCGGGTACCTCTGCTTAACATAAAATCCCGTAACACACAGACATAGACTTTCTAAGAATCTGACCTGTTTCCTGCTGTCAGGGCACCTAGTTTGTCCTCTCCTGGTGAAGGAGGTGAGGGGTCATCCAAGATCCTTTGAATCTGGTACTGGATCTCTCTGGGTGACAGCAGGCGTCCTGCTCGGTAAACCCACAACCTGAAATACCGGCCCCTGTGGTACACGGCGACAAACTCGCTGTCCTGCCAATGCTGCAGCACATCTGAGAGATCAAGAGACTATGTCAAGGACAAAAGATCACTTTTTATGTGTATTTGTGTATGTATGAGGGTGTGTGTGTACCGGTCTCCTCTCCAGGCGTGCGTGTGGTGTTGAACATGCGTTCACACTGAGCTGCACACAGCGGTATGACCGTACCAGGAATTCGACTCTAGGTGAACCAGAGTACAGGATCAAAAAAGACTTAAAGCAAAACTGTTCAAAGCATTCTCAGCTGAACAATACAGAAGTATGACAATGTTGATGTGTTTACAACTGATTTAAAATTCACATTTTGTATACAGGTAGTTATGTGAGTGTCTAATCAGCCATGGACATTAAAGACAAAATCAAGACAAAAACATAACCTAAAAACAAAGTTTTGTCACATACAGGATTGAGCTCCTCTCGGTTGACTTTGCGGCGATACAGGAACAGGGCTGTAATAGTATTCCCAGCACGAGCTGCCTGACTAGCTGTAGGTGTCACATACAGGAAATCCTGTGCATAGATCATAGATAATAGAACAAACCTTGCCATAAAGGCTGAAACTATCCACCCAAAATAGTTTAATTTCTTTGTTTTTAGAGAATTGAAATACTGATGAGTCGACATGAGTCACTTATCACGAACCATGCCATAATAGTTACTGTTGACCATTATAGGACTTCGGCTCCGGAGATAAACATACTCTTCCCACCAGTCACTAACCTGGATGAAACCAAAAACAATGAACATTCAGATGCTAAAAAAGACACACTAAATTATCCTAAACAAATGCCTATGAAAAACAAAATAAATTACAAATTAAAGATCTCCAAAGGTTCATAATATTGCAGTGCTGATCTGATAAACACACGCACACACAATGTACATGATTATACACTTGGCTATGGGAGTATTAAAACATTGCTTTCAAAAAATGTTTGAAAACTGCTATTGAAGGGTTGTTATTTAATAGAAAGCTGGAACATCCACTTGCAACCAATTTAAAATGTCAAGTCAATTTAAGATGAGCTCTTCGGATCACATTAGAAAATTATTGCCAGTCCGATAAAGTTGAATGGTTTAAGGAAAAATGAAGTTTGCTGAAAATGTACTCACCCTCAGACCATTCAAGCTGCAGATGAGTTTGTTTTCTAATTGGAAAAATGCTCACCAATGGACCTTGTGCAGTGAATGGGTGCCGTCACAATTAGAGTCAAAGCAACAGATGAAAACATCACAATAATCCACAAGCAATCCACTCATCTCTAGTCAATAAACTAACCACTTAACCGCTGCATGTTTGTATTCACTTCATAATTAACGTTAATTGATGGACTGGAGTTGTGTGGATTACTTGTGGATTATTGTGATATTTTTATCAGCTGTTTGGACTCTCATTCTGACTAGAGATAAATTGAGAATCACAGTTTGGTTTCAAATAAAGCTCACGATTCTCCTACGATTCTGAACTAAACAAAATGACGTAATTTTCTAGAGGCTGACAAAATATTAACTGCCTCTTCTATTAAAATGTTTAATTAATTTGATTTTTTTTTTTAATGTTTGAATAAATGCTTCAATGACTCACTTCACTACTTCACTTGTTCGTTTACTGAATGAATGAATCGTTTTTGAATGAATGATTCAATGACAATGATTCAAGTCATTTGTCGCCACCTAGTGGTGAAACTACGTAATCAACATTGCAATCAGCAAACGTTATTTGAAGCCTCAATTTGAAGTAAAAATTACATTCAAAATATGATTTGCTCTATTTTGATCGCAGTTGGCATCAGTGTTTATATCCTAACTATAAACTTTTATCCCAGTACTTCTGTGATCATATGAATAGGTCTAACTGTAAGACAGAAATCATACAGTGTGGTTGAAAAGACTGTTTGTGAAGTTGTTGCATGTACCTACTGTAAATATGATAACTGCTCTCTCTGTGTCAGCGGTAGCGCAAAACAGATTTGAATGTTCCGATGTGACTTTGTCAAAGGACACAGACGAATCGCTGGCATTTAGAAATTAGATCGTGTGGGTGTTTGAATCGAGATTGCGATCTTTTAACAATTAATCATGCAGCTCAAATGGTGAGCAAATTGAGTCTAAGTTTCTCCAAATCTGTTCTGAATAAGAACAAACTCATCTACATCTTGGATGGCCTGAAGGTAAAGAGCAGATTTTCATTTTTGAGTGAACTATAACTTTAAGAATCTAAGACTCAAAACCAATACATTTTTATTAATGACCCATTACCAGTTGTCACATACAACTGGATTTTAATCAGCTATGGTATTGTCTGTAACCACATGTTTATGATAAATAAGTCCAATAATAGTTACGACATTGGCCAGAAAATAATTGTTCAGAACGTACATAGTTTGTGGCCCACAGTGCTTTGAGTTTAAGGTATCTTTGCAGGCGGTTGCCCAGACTTTTCTCAAACTCGGCTGCTAGTCTTGTCATTCGCTGAAAACCAGCCATATCTTGCAGTGGTCTCACTGACTCAAGATACTGAAATAAAAAGAACAATAGAGATAGCATGAACTGGTATTTTGACAAAGCTCAAACATCCACGAACCCTGCCAATTTTATGAATCACTTCCCAGCAAACACATTATGTGCACATAATTTAACTCTCGTGCATTTACTCACTCTTTCCAATGTGTCTTTAATGGGAGGTACAGGCAGGTGTGGTAAAGACGTCTGATAGCTGTACAGTAATGGCTTTCTACTGGACAGCAACCTAACTAGGGTCTGACATGGAAAACGAGACAAAAACAGTCAAAAATAAAAATATACAGGGTAAATATACAGAGTTAAATGGTAAGGATGACCTCTCTAGTGTGAGAGGTTTTGGCCAGTTGACTGTAATGTCAAATTAAATAAAAATAATTTATTTCAGACTTTTTAGCACGCATTACTCCAGTGTAACATGATCCTTCAGAAATCATTGTAATTGGCTGATCTGGTGCTTAAAGAAATAGTTCAGTGTTGAAAGCAGTGTGCTAATGCCCCTTTCCAGCAGTGACTGTATGATTTTGAGATCCATCTTTTCACACTGAGGACAACTGAGAGACTCATACGTCCAAACACTCACTGATGCTCCACAATGAAAAACAATGCATTAAGAGCCTGGGGGTGAAAACGGTTGAATGTAATGAGGATTTGTATATTTTTATTATTTTGCCTAAATATCTTTTTTTTTTTTATTTAGTACTGGCCTTCAGAAGCTACAGAAGATACTTACATGTACCCTGATCTTCAAATCTTCAAAAGTCCCCCCCCCCCTTCATGCAGTCATTGTTGGAAAGGGTTCAAATAAAAAAAAAAAATGCTGATAAACCAAAGAATTTGTGGGATCTGAAGGATTTTTTCTGAAGAACAGCAGGCAGTTTAACTGTTCAGGACAAACAAGGGACTCATGAACAACCATCATTAAACCAAAAAACAGCCGTGGATTATTCAGGTAACAACACAGTATTAAGAATCAAGTGTATGTAAACTTTTGAACAGTCATTTTTATAAATTCAGCTATTATTTTCTCTTGTGGACTATATGTAAATGTCTTTTATGTGAAATATCTTATTCAGGTCGGTACTAAAAAATATCATGCATTTTGTATGATCTCTCTTATTTTGGTAAAATAATTAACATTTAGCAGATTCTGCAAGGTGTATGTAAACTTTTGACTTCAACTGTATATCAAATGTCTAAATATAATATGTAACTAAAATAGCTGTTTTATAGCTTGCGGCAAGTGAAAATGCTGGCAGGGAAAGAAAAAAAATCGGAACAACTGGCCAGAAGACAAATCCCTATATTGCTTTTGTTTAAAGAGCATATCTTTAAGAGTTACAGTTTACTTTAACAGAAACAGTTATTTCTTCAAGGCACTAACCGCCCAGACTTTGGTCTTGGTAGACATGCGTCCATGTAGCTCGAACATCCATCGGTGGTATGATAGGAGAAGCTTTAGGCAGAACCTCAGCGCCAGAATGAGAGACAACCATAGCAGAGTACTGAACAGCAGCGCCGACAGCACAGTCTGACCTTGAGCACTCAACGACAGACTGACAGGAGAGAAACACAGAGGAGAAGGCTGACATTAGGCTGTTTAAATACACTCAAATGTTGTCATTTCACACAGACTTCAAAGTTGTTACAATCCTGCAGGTTATTCTTTCTTTCACTTTCACAACTCCTTGTTCAAGCTCTTGTTCAGTCCAGGCTGGACTATAAGAATGCTCTCTTGGCATGTCTTCCAGACAGTCTTATTCAACATCTGCAAGTAATCCAGAATGCGACTGCAGGATAAGTCTTTAAAAGCCCCTTACATAATTTCACTACTTCAGACTTATGTGCCCTCCATAAGCCCTCCATTGTGCAAGTAAATGGCATATAATAGTGTCAACCCAAAGAGGCACAAAATCACATCCACAGACTTTTCCTTAACTGTTCCCTGCACTCTTAAAAATAAATGTTTTTGCAGTGATGCCATAGAAGAAACAATTTTGGTGCCCCAAAGAACCTTTCAGTAAACAGTTCCTAAAAGAACCATTTTAAAAATCTAAAGAACCTTTTCTTCATTTGAAAGGTTCCATGGATGTTCAAGGTTCTTCATAGAACCACTGATGCCAATAAAGAACCTTTATTTTTAAGAGTGTGCTGGTGGAATGACTGGAATGAGAACCTAATTTGATGTTGCACATACGGGACTGAACGAATCACTCAATCAACTCGTTCGTCCGGAGTCACATTACAGATTCGTTCAAAATGAACGAATCGTTCAAGAACGACCCATCACTACTCTCGACCTGTGGTTAGAAGCATAGTTCCTTGTTAGTAAGACATATGGGCTCAACAAATTATGCTCTTGGGCACAGTAAGCAAGCTAACATGCAGTACAATCTATATCTTTCACTCAGTCTAAATATAAATGCATTTTAATCTATGTATTTTTAAGCTTCCTCTGCAAGCGACGTTTTTGAATAGTGCGCATGCGCATAAATGCTTACGGGAACCCCGGAGTATGACGTAAAAGGGAGCCCGCGATGAATGAAACATCAAACAAAGCGAATTAACATGGAACAAAAATAGTAAATTAGTCATCGGTTGCCATGTTTAATATAGCTGCATTTTAGAGATCTCTAATAAGTTAAATAGCATAAATTATTACTCGGTGACGTCATTAACAAAGGCCCTACATTGTTGAACTAATGTGGTTCAAACGACGGAGATGCGACCGTGTTCGGGAAACAGTCGTGACTAGCTAGTTCATTTCCACATCAATACATCATACCATGGAGGTTAATCATGGAGTTACGTTACTGTACGGGAAACGCACCCCTGGTTAGTTTCCAGCATCTGTTGTTGAATGGCTGTATGCCCTGAAGTCTCTGTGGTTTTCCCACTCATGTTCCTGCCTGCATTGTATTCTCTTGGTTTGTTTATTTAAAAACAGATTTTGAGGTTAATCCTGTCTCCTCATTCCTCTCCTTTTAAGTTGTGACAGAACACCAAACCATTAAAGATGACTGAGGCACCAGTGGTCAGATATTGGAGAAGTATGTGGAGGAATTCATCAAGCTATCTAACACGACGCTGCACTTGGTGCCTGTTTTCAGTTGGGGCTAGATGAGGAGCTCATCCGCTGCAATCTCCCCACGTGTGAATTATTATTATTATTATTATTAGAGTGCATAGGGCCCAGAGGTCTGGGGGGCCCGCGATCCGCCCCCACCCCCAGAACGTTATTTTGCGATCGTGACCCATCTCCCTTGCCTCTACAGTGGGCCTATCCGTCGCATTTAACTACCACGTGTGAATATGAAAAAATACTAAGGATCACCAGTGTGATGAACCATTTTGAAGGTCATTTTAAAAATCTAAAGAACCTTTTCTGCATTTGAAAGGTTCCATGGATGTTCAAGGTTCTTCATAGAACCACTGATGCCAATAAAGAACCTTTATTTTTAAGAGTGTGCTGGTGGAATGACTGGCCCTACTCAATCTGAACACTTGAGTCTTTAGCCATCTTCAAGTGACAGCTAAAAAATGAATTATAAAAAAAAAAAAAATAATCACCTGACCTTCTAACTGTCGTTACGTTTGTTTTCCTCCCCCATATTCCCTTGTTTAGTTCCTCGTTAGTTGAGCATTTAAAGAAGGTTGTGGTTAGTTTCCAGCATCTGTTGTTAAATGTCCGTATGCCCTCTAATCTCTGTGGTTTTCCCACTAATGTTCCTGCCTGCCTTGTATTCTCTTGGTTTGTTTATTTAAAAACTGTTTTTGAGGTTTATCCTATGTCTCCTCACTCCTCTCCTTTGAAGTTTTGACAGAACACCAAACCATTAAAGGTGACTGAGTGGTCAGATTCAATTACTCATTCATAAAGACTGTCACTTAGCTCCTGATCCTAAATGAATCGGCTGTTCGAATGAATCAATTGAATGAATGATTCACTGATAAACTCAGTGACTACTGGCAGTTTTAGTTTCATTTTTAAAATATCATTTCAGTTATTTAATCATTTCAAACCATCAAGATATTTATGTTTTCAAAACTGTTAAATTCTAACATTATTCTCACATTGTTATGAATATTAACATATATGAATATGAACATTGTTATGGATATAAAACATCCACATCACCTCTAAGCCTCAATAAACGTATGTAAATATACCTACAGGCCACTTTTATGTTTTTCTGTGCCAACTCTGTAGTGCAAATTAATTTTGTTACTATTGATTTCTTTTGAATTTTAACTTCCAATTCTACCTGTTCTTATTTGATTGTTTTAATTAGAAATAAATAAAAAAAAACATATACATATACATTTTTGAATTTGACATAAAAGATGACATACTTTTAGTAAAATAATGGCATTACAAAGGTTCAAAAAATAATTAATTTCTCCCTGTTTCATTGTGTTCATCTGATTTATTTTGATTTTCTCATCTCCGTCATTTATGTCCTCTTTGAGTATTTAAAGAGTATTATGTTTAGTTTCCAGCATCCAGTGTTATCTGTTTATCTGTTTCCTCTATTCTCTGTGGTTTTTCCCCTAAATTTCCAGCCTGCTTTGTATTCTTTTGGTTTGTTTATTAAACAAAATTTATCTTGTTATTATAAAATGTTTTTGGGTTACTACAACATCTCCTCGTTCCTCTCCTTTGAAGTTGTGACACTAACACTAGCTACCTCTATTTCTATTTTAGCTACTTTTTTATTAGTTTCGATTCATTATTTAAAAATAAATAATAATAACTTGCTACATGTACTGTGTTAGACCATGGGGGACTAATCACAGCCCTTACATATTGTTGCTCTTTTGTTGCTCATTTCTTCTATTGTCCTCATCTGTAAGTTGCTTTGGACAAAAGCATGTGGTAAATAATTAAATGTGAACTGATGGACACATAAAACATTGACTGGACCAGTGGTTCTCAACCTTTTTTTCAACTGGGCCGCACTATGGTCCAAGTCTTGGGGGGCGCATATCATTACATATTACGTCACTAATACAAACCAACCAGATTTACAAATATTATTAAAAAAAAAAAAAAAAAAGAAATAATAACAAATTTGTTAATTCTGATGCTTAATTTTACCGAACTAATGGCTGCTGATCATGACTATTTGAACTGAATTCTGCCAAAGCGCGCACTTGTATATGTTCATTAAATGTGTAATTAGGCCTACGTAAATACATAGGTCTGCTCATGTCTTAAAATAATATATGAAAAACAAAATTATTTCATATAAAAAGATTATAGTTGATATTTCTTAAGTACACTTTTAAGTTAATGTAAACACAAAAATGAATTGTAAAACTGTAAGTTATTTTGTAATGTGTTCGGCGGGCCGCATTTAGATGTGTGTGTTCCATTCTCTTGCTGTAACAATGGTCTTATTTGTTAGTTCTCCTAAAAAAATTAAATAGGAAATAATCATTAATTAGGTAGAAACCATTAATAATTAAACAATGAATAAGAACTGCAATAATTGGGAATAAAAGACTTTTGTATTATCGTAGCTTACGAAAGGAGTTTTTAGGGAGTTCTTTGTTAAGAATACTTTATCCATTTGGCTAAATATTTAATAATTGGTAGTAATTAAGAATGGAAAAGGCCAGAGCAACTGTTCATCATAAGAAAAAGTGCTTAATTTCTCCAGCTTAAATTTTACCATGCAACTGTTAACCATTTAGAAGAAGTCCACAAGAAGTTTGTTTAAGGGTAAAAGGAAATGTTACCTGAGGGGCAGGTGATCCCGAATCTTAGCAATGAGGCCCATAGATGGATCGGACTGCATGTACATAGTGGCCAGGATTGCTATGACAACAAAAAGCCAAGAGGAGGGACTAGCCGGGTATACACCTTTAATGATCCTGTTCTGTCCGATGAGAAAATAAAAAGAATTAATGCAACCTTTGTACAAACACATGCATCACACAATTGGGCTACACTCTCAGAAAAAAAGGTACAGTTCTGTCGCTGGGGCGGTACCCTAAGGAATAAAAATGAAAAGGTACATCTTTGTACCTTACCTACCCCTAAAAAGTACATACTAGTACCTTAAAGGTACATTTAAGTACCTTGGAAGAACATATTGGTACCTTAAAGGTACATTTAAAAGCACATATTTGTACTTTTTCACTTTGTACCTTAGGGTACCGCCCCAGCGACAGAACTGTACCTTTTTTTCTGAGAGTGTACCAAAGACTTTATGGATTTTAACACTTAAAAATAATGCAAACTGCAGTAGGTGACGAATGCATCATTTAAGCAACTTCATTTCACTACAGAACAAACTGTCACAAGCCGGGTTTGATTCTAGTTTTCTGTTCTTTTCTTTGCCTTACGCTCCTATCCTAGACTCAGCTGTTTGCAGTCACAGTCAGCGCTCGCTGTGCTGATTTCCCAGCCTATTTCTCTCTGTATGTTTCTAGGCTTTTCGCCACATTATTGTGCTTCGCTACCAATCTGTCTGTGAACCTAAAGCTCTTTCTGGATCAAGTCATATCTTATCGTTCCTTGTCTAGTCGTATTTTGTCAAGCTATTGACCAGTGTTTTGTTTAGCCTCCCAGTTTGTTGTTCTCTCACCTCCAGACTCTGACCTCTGGGTTTTACTGTTCCGGCTAAGTTGTCGCCCCTCGCCCTGCTGCCTGGGACTGATCTCTCTCCTGGTTTTCCTTTGTCCCTTTTTTTTCCCCTGAGTTAACCTCCAGTTCTGCGAGCGCCCTTTTTGGCCAGTGAACGGCAGACTGCTTAAGTATTTCGAAGATAAATAAACACCCTTTTGGGTCCTTTTGTCGTGACAGACGCGACACAAACGTTCTGTATTTATTTTTCATAGTGTTTTGATTCATTCTTCTAACATTCTCACATTATTTTTACCCATTTATATTAAAAAAAAGAAAAACTGAGATACAGTACAAAAACAAAAACGTATGAGTGCACAGAATTACATGATTTATGTTTTTTCACACTCATTTGAGTCACTGACCTTAATCCTGCTGATCCGTTTCTTCCAGGATCGCAGGCCGGAGAGGTAGATTTGATTGAGGGCTTGGTAGGACAGATGCAGGTCGATCCCCTCGGGAGAGATGGTGAACTGAAAAGCTACTGCCTGATGAGCCTCTGCCATCACTATAGACAGAAACAACAGCATTAGTCTCAGCATTAAACACAGTGGATCACTGAAATATAGAAAGCAGTGTATGTTATATCACATGTCATGGAATATTGTTTCGATATACACAAAACAAATATGTGACCCTGGTCTTAAGTAGCATGGGTATATTTGTAGCAACAGCCAAAAATACATTGCATGGGTTAAAATTATTGATTTTTCTTTTGTGCCAAAAATCATTTGGATATTAAGTAAAGATCATGCTCATAAAGATATTATGTAAATTTCCTACCGCAAATATATCAAAACTTAATTTTTGATTAGTAATATGCATTGCTAAGAACTTAATTTGGACAACTTTAAAGGTGATATTCTCAATATTTACATTTTTTTTGCACCCTCAGCAAAATATTGTCCTATCCTAACAAACCATACATCAACGGAAAGCTTTTTTATTCGGATGTGAGATCGGATGAACTAAGATGAGTGACAGCTTTTAATGATTTTTAAGGGAGTTTGTAAATGAGATATTGATTTAATACAAAAATAAGTTAAGTACATAACATACATAATTACATATGTTAATATTAAGTGACTTACGTTGTCTGACTACAACATTATTGCCTGATTTTGCTCTATTTCATCGTTAAAAATAGTTTGAAACAAAGTCACAACTGAGCCGCTGTGCATTTCCATGCAAACACAGCGAATGAACGTGCATTTTCTAGTGAGTCAATGAATCAATTACCCATTCATAAAAAGAGTCACTTGCTTTATTCCTGAATTAATCAGCTGTTCAAACGAATAAAATGAATGATATGATTCAGAAATTAAATCAGTGACTTGCCACCACCTACTGGCAGTTTTAGTTTTATTTTTATCTTCTTTTTAGTTATTAAAATCATTTAATATTTCTGTTCAAAATTGTTCATTTAAAACATTAATCTCAACAAGAGTTTATGAATTTGATTGCACTTATGCCATCTCTGAGCCTCATTAAACATGAAAATATACCTAAAACCCACTTTTGTGTTCTTTTGTGCCACCTCTTCACAAATTAATTTTATTAATACTGATTTAATTTGATTGGTAACTTACTCTTATTCTGTTGTTTTAATTAGAAATTTTATAAATATAAGCTTATGAAATATAATTTAAAAAAAAAATAAGACATAAAAGATGACATACTTTTAATAAAGTTTTTAAAAAATGCCATTACAAAGGTAACAAAATTCCCCTTTAATTCGCTTTAAGGAGTCAAACATCACCTCGTAATGGGAAGGCAAATTTTGGATCAGATTTTTTTATTATTGATTAAAATAATAAAATTCCTAAAATTTTGACTGCACTCCTAAGTTTTTTTTAAGTTAGGAGCACAAGTGCTCCTAAAAGGAAAAGTAAACGTAGACCCCTAATGGATTTATTGCATTTTGGGAAAAAATAATCAGTTTTTATAATAAAGCTTTGAAAATCAAAATCTGGATTTGAATTTTTAATGTTATTATAACCTAAAGATGCTATGTGAAAGTTTGAAACAGAAAATAGTGGTTTTCATCTTGCCACTTTCTTGGCAAAGAAAACACATTTTTACTCAAATTAATCAAAATGGATTTATAGCGTTTTGGAACTAAACTCTTCAAATCTCAGTTTCAAAAAATTGACCCTTATGACTGGGTTTGTGGTCCAGGGTCACATATTAATCGCCAGATTTTGTTATGTTGTACTGTAACTGTTTCACCTAAAGCTAATGTTGTAAACCCAAGAGGGACCGAATGAAATCTGGTCAATATTAGTGTCATGAATATCCCTGTCAGTCAAAAAAACACTGTCAATATACCAGTCACATCTAGTAAACAAATGTAAAAGTGCTAGTTGTGGCAATTCGAGGGAAAACTTCATGAACTTATGAGTCTACAACTAAGACATCAATGCCCTCTAGTGGTGTATTCTATATAAAACAACCCATGACATTTGCTGATCAACAAGACCGAGCTGAACATGCAACTCAGTTTAACATGAAAATGATGTGGTCACACCAAGCTGGAATGAACAGGTTATACAAAGTAAGCAGTTAAGCTGTGTGTAAATAAAGGTTTAGTGCATTGTCTTCTCTCACTCATCATTTACAAGTGATGAAGTAAAACACAACCTTTTCACCCAAAATGGAGCATTTTTCATTTTTCAGACACATTCTCAAATGTTTATTGAGAATGTTTCTTATGTGTATAAAAAGCAAAACAGCATTTATTTAGATTTAGATTTAATAAGAACAGAAAAGAAAACCCATAGCCACCCACACAAACATATGCCCACTTTTATGAAGCACTGAACTTACCTAGAAGAGTTTTGTTGTTATACATTACAAAGAACCTTAACCCAAATATGCCAACCACAAAAAGTCTGCAGTATTATTTAATTGCATGCATTTAATTGCCAGCTGTGAAAAAGTCTTGGCAAAAGGCAAGAAATTTTATTCTATTCCACAAATGTTTACAATGTCATTTCTGAATGCATTAAAAACAATAATTTCAGAATTTATGGACATGACAGTAAAAAAAAAAAAATACTCCTCTGTAAAAATGCATGTCCTCCTTTGGAGACAGTTTCACACTATAACAAACAGTTTTTGGAAGGTTACTTCGAAAATGTAATAGGATACAGATTACAAGTTACCCTAAAATGTAATAAGTAGTGTACCATATCAATTACTTTATTAAAGTAACTGATTTGATTGCATTTTGATCACTTTTCTAAACTTCCAACAAATGTTTTCAACTGTTATTGATTTAAAAACTTTTAAAGCACAGCTACCACAAAATCAGACTTTACCACTTTTTACTTTCAGATAGTTCTGAGGTTAAACACAGATTTAAAATCATAACACAATATAGTTTAATAGCTATGATGTTTTTGAAGTCAGTAGCTTTGCATAGCTATGACAGGAAACACTGGCATCTTGGGAAAAGAAAAACAGTTCATTTAAAAAAAATAAATAAATAAAGCATATACATAAAACCAAATAGCTAGGAAATAAAAGAGTTATCAAATACGCATGTGTCCTATTCTGTGTCCTAATCTCCTGAAACACTGGTGTCTCATATTTTAAAGCAGTCAAAGCAATTTGGGATAGAAATCAATAAAATCTGTATGTATGTGACAATATTCAGATGTAACCCCCCTTTGTAACTGTTAACATTTTTATAAGTAACTGTAATTTAATTACCCATTTTTCTCAGTAACTCTAACAGATTACAGATACATTTGTTATGCATGTAAATTACGCAAATCTGTTACATGATACTAGTTACTCCCCAACACTGCAAACAATATTAGTAAGAGTGGAAAAAGTGTTTTAACAGAGATTATTTATAAAAGTCGGCAGGGTTAAAAGTCCACGTAGTTGAAAAAAAAAAAAAAACAGACGGGAAAAGAGAAGGAGAGACAGACACATTTGTCCACCATTATTGCATAGACTGGCACTGGAGATAAAGACTCGGATTTTGTTAATCGTTAAACATGAATTTCATAGGAAATGTGATAAAGATAATGAGATAGAGGTGAATGCTGTTGAACTGGTAAAACGTGGTAGTAACGAAACTCCAATAGCCGACGCCTAATAATTTACCGCGACTAAGCGCGACTGGCAGCAGCGGAATGGACTGTCCGACTTCGCTCTCTAAAAGAAACACGAGACCACTCGGGGAGGCCGTGACGTAATGTTTGGGTGTGCCGTCATTTTTTAAATTCTGAGGTGAGCCTGTAATGTCCTGAAGATTAATGGTTGTGCTTAAACGTGCTAACGATGTTGTACTGGTCGAAGAGTTTTGCTTTATTTTGCATTTAGAGCAGCACAAGAAAAAGTTAAGAAAATAAGTGTCTTAATTTGTGTCAGTTTAGGCTATTATATTTAGACGTGTTAATAAAGTGGCTAAAGTGTAAATTTCGGAAAATAACTTTTTAACCGACTTTTGCGAACAAGCAAACAACACAGCACTCAGTAAAGTTGCTCCATACTACACCTTTCCACCCTTCAACAATCCAGAGTATTCCTGAACGCTGTAGTCACTAGTGACACGACACAACATGCGTAATGATTATCGGTTTCAAATAAAAGAGCCCCTCAAACCAAAATACATTTGTAGTTTCGGTTTTATGCAAAATATGATATATTTGAAAAAGCATACCTGTAAGTTTGAGTGGTGCTCTGAGCGAGTAAGACCGAATGCAGTCTTGACAGATGTAAACTTTACGTTCTCCACCCTTTCAGTTCCAGAAAGCGACACACTGGCTACCTGAGCTAAACCGCCTCTGCTTCTCTCATTTACATACGTGATGGCATCACGCGGCACGCATGATGAGCAGTATTCTCGATTATGAAGTAGATTTATGACTTTGTATAATTTCCTCTGACAGCGAAGACTTGTAACTCTCTCATATGTCATGTGCTGTGTCTCAACATTATATGCACTTATTTGAAGCACACATTTGTTTTAATAGGAGAAAAACAGTGTGAGATTGTAAGAATTCTTACCTCCTGTGCCCCTCTCATACTAACATTATAAGACTTCCTCCTTTTGTACTTCCTCATAAGGATGTGATGTTTGATCTTTCTGTATTTCTGCTGACAACTAATCTTTTCACTGCTTTATATTTACCATAAAGATATTAGAAGCTTCTCTTAATAAAGTACCTCTGAGTGAATTGCACTTCTGTGTGTGGTCACTTCATTGGTCCGGGATCCCGATTCTCATCCCATCACTCAACCAAACTGAATCTCGGCAGTTGATTAGATATTAAATTCTAACAGTTGGGGGCTCGTCTGCGAAGGGGGGAACTGAGTCCCTAATCTCCCTAAAAAATCGGGAACACTGTCCCGAGATCGAGTGGGAAACCATGCTGAAAAAACCAGCATATGCTGGTAGGAATGTTTTGATGCTGGTTTAGGCTGGTCATTTGCTGGTTTAAGCTGGTCCTTTGCTGGTTTATGCTGGTCCTTGACCAGCAACATGACCAGCATAAACCAACAAAGGACCAGCTTAAACCAGCATCAAAAAATACCTTGCCAGCATACACTGTAAAAAAAAACAAAAAAAAAACACAATTTGTTGAGTCAGCTTAAAATAATTTGTTACCCTGCTGCCTTAAAATTTTAAGCTCAGTCAACTAAAATAAGTTTAGTCAACTTGAAATGTTAAGTTGCACTAAGTAACAACTTAGATATTTGTGTTTGTTAAACTTAACAGATGGGTAAGTAACCCAGCTGCCTTAAAATTTTAAGTTGACTCAATGCAAATATCTAAGTTGTCACTTAGTATAATTTAACATTCAAAGTTGAATAAACTTTTTTTGAGTTGACTAAACTTAAAATTTTAAGGCAGCCAGGTTACAAACTATTTTAAGTTGACTCAACAAATTGTTTTTTACAGTGTAGCCTGTTTTTTTCACCAGGAAAGACGCATGTGTTTTCGGATATTTCTTAAAGGAAATACAGCGCTTGCCCCTTCTAGGTTCCTAATTTGGGTACTCACTAGTCGCTAGTGGAATTTTTTCCATTGTTGTAACACTTCGGCTGGCAACAGTAGTTACGTGGTAACTATTAGCGTGGAGAGTGATTTGGATATACAGTACTGATCACACTGTATCTTTGCATCACGGCAGTGTAAAATTATTTTGCGGGAATAATAAAAAAATAAGGAAATAAATAATAATAATCACATATTTGTACAGGGAGTAAAACTTATAGAGTTATGCTAACTGCGCACCGGGAAGAGGTTCGTGCACTGGCTCCAACTCCAATACCTAATCATGAATCAGATTAAGATGAGTATAGTAGCTATGCTCGCGTGTATCAGCTAGAACCTGAAGGGCATATTCAGAATGCAGAAGATGAAGTCTAAATGAAGTATAACCAGAGTTTGATTTTTGTTTGCTATAATCATAGATATGATTACATGTATGCCATTATAAATCATATTCATTTGTATCCTGATGTAACAGTAATATTAATATGATTGTTGTATTTTTTTGATAAGAGGCACAGGGGTGTTTGAGTAAGACATTCTGTCTTAAAGTGGCCATTGTGAGATTGTAAGAATCCTGATCTCCTGTGCCCCTCTCATACTCTCATAAATTCTAACAAACATTTATGCTACTTTTATTAAATTGAGTTTGCTTTCTTTATAAAAAAAAATGCAATTGCCACATAATATACAGTTGTCAACATTTGAAGTGGATCAAAACCTTTCATCAAAGTTGTCCTAAAACCAAAACAATACCTGTTCTTGTCACGGTTCAAGGTGCCTTCCCTGCTCCTCTCACCGTTTGTGCTGTTCGGCAGCTTGTGGTCTGGGCAATCAGCGCTGATGGTGCGGCGGGAGTGCGCTGATCACGAGCTGACTCTCTACCACCTGTGGCTTATTTCCCCACGCCTTTATATGTCCCCACTTTTCCTTTCCTCGCTGTGAGTATATTGTTTTGTCCTTCCCGGGTTTTGTTTCACTCTCACGCTGCAGTCTGTCCCTCTGTTCTCTTGTGCTGCAGGATTCTTAGCGTGGAGTTCCAGGATGGTCCGCTGTTTCTGCCGGCCAGCTCTGGAATCTCTGTTTCTCCTAACAAGCAGTTATATATTGTTTATGTTACTTTGTGTTTTTTCGCTGCCGGCTAGCTTTGGAATCTCCGCTTCTCCTAGCAGCGGTTTACTGTTGTTTAAGTCATTTTGTGTTTTGTCGCTGCCGGCCAGCGCTGGATTCTCCGCCTAGTCTACGGCGGTTTATTATTGTCTGTGTTACTTTGTGTTTTGAGGCGAAAAGAATAAAGCTTCACTAATTCTTACTCTGCATCTGAGTCCTCTTTCACCCGACCCTGACAGTTCTTTTCTTAGGACAACTTTGATAAACTTTTTTGATCCACTTCAAATATTGACTACTGTAGTTTATACATCCACTAAATGTAAATATTACTTGCAGTCATTCATTTAATGCAGCCATTCACATTCAGAAATTGTTTTGCATGCAACTTGAAGAATCTGCAAAATGTAAATTAACCAAAATATGATGGATCATACAAAATGCATGTTATTTTTATTTCGTACTGAACTTAATAGGATTTCACATCAAAGATGTTTACATATAGTTCACAAAAGAAAATAATAGTTGAATTTATAAAAAAATGACCCCATACAAAACTTGATTATTAATACTGTGTTGTTACCTGAATGATCCACAGCTGTTTTTTTTTTTTTTTTTTTTTTTTTTGTTTAGTGATAGTTGTTCATGAGTCACTTGTTTGTCCTGAACAGTTAAACTGGCTGCTGTTCTTCAGAAAAATCCTTCAGGTCCCACAAATTCTTTGATTTTTTCAGCAATTTTGTGTATTTGAACCCTTTCCAACAATGACTGTGTGATTTTGAGATCCATCTTTTCACACTGAGGACAACTGAGGAACTCATTTGCAACTATTACAGAAGTTCAAATGCTCAGTGATGTTCCGGAAGAGAGCACAATGCTTTAAGAGCCAGGGGTGAAAACTTTTGAATGGAATGAGGATGTGTACATTTTTCTTATTTTGCCTAAATATCGTATTTTTTATTTTTTATTTTTTTCATTTAGTACTCCCCTTCAGAAGCTACAGAAAATATTTACACGTTTCCCAGAAGACAAAATAAGTTAAATTTACCCTGATCTTCAAATTCAAAAAGTTTTCACCCCCGGCTCTTAACGCATCGTGTTTCCTTCTGGAGCATCAGTGAATGTTTGAACCTTCTGTAATAGTTGCATTTGAGATGGATCTCAAAATCATACAGTCATTGTTGGACAGGTTTTAAATACACAAAAATGCTGAAAAACCAATGAATCTGTGGGACCTGAAGGATTTCAACAGCGGGCAGATTACAACACAGTATTAAGATTCAAGTGTATGTAAACTTTTGAACAGGGTCATTTTTATAAATTCAACTATTATTTTCTCTTGTGGACTATATGTAAACATCTTTTATGTGAAATATCTCATTCAGGTCGGTACTAAATAAAAAATAAAATGCATTTTGCATGATCCCTCCTACTTTTCTAAAATAATTTTTACACATTCTGCAAGGTGTATGTAAATGTTTGACTTCAACTGTATATATATATATATATATATAATAGTTGTATATAATTTATAACAAATTATGTTACAACAGAAATGAAATGAGGAGCAAGACAATTTTTTGTTTTTGTTTATTGTTCTTTATCACAGGCAATAATAATAGTGCACTTTCATTTTTTTAATTATAACACAGACATTTATTTTCTCGTCATTATTTTTTTCCCTCCAATTTAATGACTTGCATTTCTTATGAAAAAAAGTTCCTACTGTGCGCGATGGGGAAGAAAGAGTACAGCTTTACAATCTTAAGAGGAGTAATCAGTAATGACGACAAAGATAATCAATAATCATCAGGTGAATATAGAATGGATAAAGAATGAAGATATGAGTAATATTTTCTGTTTACAATGAACAGAGATGGGGGGAGGGGGTGAGCATACATTGGGGGCAGGCAGGGCGTATGTATATGATGAGAGAGGAGGGAAAGGGGGGCGGTCTAAAGTATAACTCTATGATTGGGAGGCAGGAGCAGGACGAGGTATATAATGTATGGTAAATAAGTGAAGACTAACGATACATATGAAATGTGATACGTGTGCTGTATGTGTGAGGCGAATAACAAAAACAGAATATCATTCAGTGCATAATGTGAAAGGGAGGAGGAGGAGAGGACGGACACGTAGAGCAGGAGAGTGTCATGAACACAGAGAAAGTATGTGGAGTGTATTTCACATTCACTCAGAGCTGGTGTCCAGACAGTCTGTATTTGCACACTCCCAGACTTACCCTGCCTGAGAACTAACAGAATTGAACATAGAACATCTTCAGGGTTTTGCTCTGGCGTTTCCTCTGCCTCTGCAAATGTGATGTCGGCATGTTGGAGAGCGCACATGCTGACCGTCGTGTACATGTGGATTTAAGGCATTTGGAGTGTACTAAAATAACAACGTATTATATCTAACAAACGATGCTCCTAAACATTCAGCAGTAGTGAAATACATGTGCTATTGAAAATCAATTCAGGATGATGCAGGAGCTGCTTGATGACTGAGCCGTCCGAAGCTTTGTCTTCCGCTACGCTATTTTTGGGCAGGAGTGCATGTGATGGCTGCGGGATGGTGGCAGAGGGAGGACCAGAGCAAAACCTTGCTTTGCATTTAGTGCTCCTTGCATCAGAAAAAGAGTGAACTGGAAGGAGAGAGAGATGGAGAGAGAGAGAGAGGAGCATTACGGTCAGATTCTGGGCTTCAGGGCAGAGGCTCATTGGAGAAAGAGCTTCTAAGTGGATATTCAGGATCAGGTTCCCCCCATTCACAAATGTAATGAGCTAAAAAGCCCCGCTGATCCTGAGTCTGCACTTAAGAGAGCACTTCACCGATTCCCGTGGGTGGGCGAGGAAAGGGACAACTATTTGTTCGAATACAATTCTCTTTTTAGGACAGTGCATTCCAAAGTCCAGTTATCATTCATTTATATTGTCAGTTTTGAGAAGGACAGTCTTTTTGTGTCTGCGTGTGTGTGTTTGTGTGTGCATGTGTGAAAAAAGAGAGAATACTGCTCGCGTTTCGTACGGAGGGCTGGCCCGGTACGCACGAGTCCGAAACTTTGGGCTCTTGACTGGGTAACATTCTCAAAGATGAAGAGTGAACACAGCGGGCCTTCTTCTCATTCCCTCTGTTTCATAAGGTTCACTTCAGTCTTTATGTCGTACATCCTGGAGGGTTTCGAAGTCTTTTCCTCGTGGCAGACGTCCAAGGCATGGAGTCATTGCTTGGATGATTTTTCAAAGCTGTTCTCCAGCTTTCTCCTTTGCTTTTTTTATTTAAATATGAAATGAAAATGAGATGAACTTAGGCTATTGAAATGGTTTTTAAGAGACAATTTGCAGCATTGTTTTTAAATATTTGGGAAGAGACAAATCTCGTCTATTTTATAAAATGCAAATTTGTTCACCCTTGTCATTTTGGCTTTGCCAGCCTCAACACTAATTCAATAAATAAATGCATAAATAAATAAATAAATATTTGCTGAAATAAATATATTTAAATAAAACAACATTTAAAATATTTCTATTTTTGTTTTTTGACATTCACTTCATTTTGTTGATGGAGATACTTCAGATCTCAACTCAAAAATATAATATAAATATTTAAATTGAAACCAAAACAACCTTTTTTTTAACTTCTACCAGGAGTCCCATGAGAAAACGTTGGAGGCTTTTACATTTTTTTCTTACGGTGTCTCTTTGTGTGACACAAGGGAGTGATTGGCTATTTCGTTCCTCTTGTTCGTTCTCTGTGTGAACATGTCATAGGAAATCTAGATGCTTACTCATCCCTCTGTGCCCTGCTTAGTGAGTGGGTTGGATTTGAATGACTTAAAACCGCCCAACCGTAGCTACTAGTGGGCAGATCTCCAATGCATACCTGACGCTGACTGATTTTGGATCTACAACATATCACAGAGTTCAGGATCTACAACACAAGCTTGAACAATCAGTGTTTAACATAGCCTATTATCTTCAACACTTAACATCTCGCTACAGGCGTAATCCATCCTCAGCTCACGAAGGTATAGTCATGTAGGACTATAGTAGCATCTTGAGTTGGAAAATTTAGATTCCTGTTTTAAAAAACCCAATTATTTTCATTACATAATGTTCTAGAAATCCCTTTTTGTGCTCCAAGTGATGTTAAGAAGGAAGAACTTCTCACTTTTTCCTGGTATGTTTGCTTTTCTCTGTCTCAGAGAGCTCATTGTGATTGCTTATGATGATGAGGATGACGATGATGATGACGATGGTAAGTTTTAGAGACATTCTTTCCTGTCCCACTTGGTGTTCGTTCCTCCTTGTATAGTTTGTTGCCATTAGATCACTGGATTTGTACTCCTTGTTTGTACTGTATGAAGTAATTTATAGCTGGGGTTTATATTAAGCAATACATCTTGCTTCCACTTTTCAAGTCCTTTGTTCCTAAAAAGGATTAGTGATATCACATTTTTTATTTTCCCGTCAGATGATTATTTGCATGTAAGAACACCTCCATGTGGACAGACTCCTGACTCTCCTATTGTTGCAGCTGGATCCCAGTGTTTCCGCTAGTAGTGTGAAAATCAAGGCTGAGTATACCTGTTGTTGTGTACTGTGCAGATGGACTATGAGGGAGTCGTGTCTGGGGGGATTCAAGAGCGGATTTTGTCCCCACCCGCTCAAGAGCTTGTCTGCTTAGTTCACTTAAGGTTGAGACTGGGTCCCGTTTGAGGAAAGGAGGCGAGTTTTATCCTTGCCAGACCCCTTCCTTTGTAGTACACTCGCACTACCGCCAATACTGCTCCCTTCTCCTCGATCGCTGCGCTCTGCTCGCTCACCGCGATCACTTCCGCCCTCCGAGCGACGAGAGTTCTGACGGGTCGGTGTGCTGGGTGGGCGGGACGAAAGCCCATTTTTCTCATCTGTGAGAAGGAAAACAGAAAGCGTGAGGGTGGGGATTGAAAACATTTTTGTTAACTAAAACAAAAATTAAAAGTACACTAAAATCAAAAATGGAAGTGAATTTAAGTTTCAGATTTTGATATTTTTGAAATGTGATACCTTCACATTTCACTAATAAAAATTTAAAGGAGACCTATTATGTCCCTTTTTACAAGATGTCTCCATAATGTGTGTGTGAAGTTTCAGCTCAAAATACCCCACAGATCATTTATTATATCATTTCGAAAATGTCCATTTTGAGTGGAAGCAGAAACATGCTGTTTATGTGCATGTCTCTTTAAATGCAAATAAGCTGCTGTTCCCCGCCCCCTTTTCCAGAATAGGACTGTGCCTTTAGAGCTGTAGCTCAGATAGAGCTGCTAAAAACATCTGTTTGGTTTTGGTTATCATATCAATTGCACTGAAATCATGCGTATTAAACCATCCCAGTTTAAACTTCTAACACAGGGTTTTCTGAGTGCACATCTGAAGCACGTGCACAGAAAGCGGCTGTCACACAGCATGTGAGTAATAAAGGTAAGTTCTCTTTCATGTCTTATTGCGCTTCAACTGTCAAATACACACAAGTTTATGTTAAAAAAACATAAATCATCAGTTACAAAAACAGTCAGCTGGGAAAGAAATTGCATGTTTATGTAGCATAATATTCCCTTAATAAATCAATAAATCCACTGCTCTCTTGTCTCCTTTGAGGCTGGGACTCTAAATAGTGTGCTGTGCTCGTCTGTGCAGCCAAAGACAGAACAGTTAGCATGCTTTCCTTGAGCTTTTTCCATGGTGTTAGAACTGATAAACCACTGTCGTTTGCGAAAACTGGCGGCGCCATGGGTGGAAACCTGCAGATTAAGGGGCGGTAATATTATAATAAGATCCACGTCACCGGGGGAGCTTCTTTTTTCACATGCTAGCAGAAAAAGGCTTACCAAAACTAAGTTACTGGGTTGTCCTTTTTCATGTTTTCTGTGTTGGTAGATGCACTGGGGACCCGATTATAGCACTTAAACACGGAAAAAGTTAGATTTTCATGACATGTCACTTTTAAATAAGATAAAAGATCTAAAAATTCATTTTAGTTTTAGATTTTGACTGGATATTTATTTAAAGGGGACATCGGATGGCCATTTTCCACAAGTTGGTATGATTCTTTAAGGTCTTCATGAAATGTCCAATACTTTTGTTAAAATTCCTCAATGGTCGTGTAAAACAACACCCTTTTTATCAAAACAAGCTCTGTTTACAGCAACCCGTTTTGGTGCATGTCTCTTAAAATGATAATGAGCTACTGCTCACTCCACCCCCTTTCTTCTGTTTTTAGTGTATTTGGTGGACAGCGTACAACTGGCAGCGTACAACAGTCATGGGCGGAGCCTGAGCAGTATGACATCACACTGCTCAGAAAATCAATACGGCTTGACAGTTGAGACTGTTTAAATTTTGGGGGGATTAATACAAAAAATATAATAAAATGGAATGGGAAAAATATATTAATACATTTAATTTATTGTTTATGATACAGTGTTTCCCACAGGATTTTGTAAGACTGTGGTGGGTGGACCTCGGCCCCTCTGAGGGTTCCGGGAGCATGGCCTCCGGAAGAAAATTTTGTACATTTTAAAGTTAAATTCATCTCTCTGGTGCACTTTGAGAGTTCAAAATTAAGAGCTCCAACACAGGTTCAGTGTGCAAACTAAACAAAGAAAAAGCTGGTGAATGTTGAAAGCTGGCTGACTTGTAGCCTACTTGAGGTTTAAAGTGGACTCAGTCCTCTTTTTAGTTGTGATACAGTGGCTCAGTCTAAATTACACTCACACTGTTTTTTTGAAAGCCAAACAAATTAGAATATAATAGTAATAATCATTTATATTATTATTCATTATGACAGTAATACCCATATACTGTAAAACAATTGCATAGTAAAATCAATGAAAATGAGTATTTCACAGGTATATTACTTTACCTTATTCTATGGTAGGGAAATTACAATACTTTTGTCCTAATTTCTACACTTGCATGCAGGGCCTAAAACAACTAAACACATTTAATTAAAAAAAAAAGCCATTTGAAATTAGAGCCACTGCATTTTAATCACAATACAAAGATGCTACACACATGTAGCATGAGCAGTTTTTATTTATTTATTTTTAGTTTTTTTTTTTTTTTTTTTTTTTTTTTAATTTGATTGTATCATTTCAACATTTAAAGCTAAATCAGAATGGTCTGACTATAGCTTTTAGCTTTGTGAAATTATGTAATAACCTGCATAAAACAAAAAGTTTCATTCTCTGACAGCAAATGGCGCTTTTGGAACAACAGTGATAAGAGGGAAAAAGGCCATCAAAACTTCCCTTCAGTTGGTTCCCTTCAGAAATACATTCATATAAACCTTCACCCCAGTATTTATATTTTTATTCCAAAAAAAACAGTGATTTTGCTCTGCCTGTACAGTGTTTTCTTTGTGCACGTCTGTTGATTTTAGTCCTTGCCTGCAAGAGATAAACCTACGAGCTTTCATTTTGGCGGAAAACTCCAGCTTCAATGAAAACAGGTTTCCAACGTGTCTTATCACAAATCTAGTGATTGATTTTGTTGATTTTTTCAAAATCTGTTTATTTTGATTGCTTCCATTGTCCTTTTTTGTAAGTCGCTTTGGATAAAAGCATCTGCTAAATGTCTAAATGCAAATGTAAATGTACACTACCGTTCAAAAGTTTGGAGTCAGTACATTTTTATTGTTTTTTTAAGAAATTAATACTTTTATTCACCAAGGATGTATTAAGTTAATAATTAAAAGTTTATTAAAAGTTAATAATAAATAATTTACATTGTTATAAAATATTTATATTTTGAATAAACACTGTACTTTTTAAACTTGTTATTCATGAAAGAATCCTGAAAAAAAAAATTACAGGTTCCAAAAAATATTTGGCAGCACTGTTGATATTATCCAACATTGATCATTCTAATAATAAATCCGCATATTAGAATGATTTCTGAAGGATCATGTGACACTTAAGACTGGAGTAACAGCTGATAAAAATTCAGCTTTTCATCACAGGAATAAATTCTATTTTAAAGTATGTTAAAATAAAAAACATTATTTTATATTGTAAAAACATTTTGCAATATTACTGTTTTTTTTTCTATATTTTTAATCAAATAAATGCAGCCTTGATGAGCATAAGAGACTACTTTAAAGACTATTACAAGTCTAGTGTAAATGTAGTGAAATACTGTAAAAATTCACCCATTCAAATGTTGAAAATTATGCTAATGTGAAAACAAAGCGTAAATGGTGCTTGTTGCGTTCCCAAACGCGCGCTAAACACACAGCACATTCAAAAACAATGTTCACCACTTTCACTCTCAGTCACAGGAGAAGCTCTCACTCTGAGACACGGCAAACAGCAGATCACAAGCTGATTGCCTGAATGAAGTGCGCGCTTCACTTTAAAACAGTCAAGCAGCGCAAACAGACTTGATGAAGGGATGAAGCCATATTATGCTTTCGGTTTTAGTTCCGCGGATACTTGGCACGAAACACAACGTTAAAGACCTTTTATAAATATATTTTTGGTTTACTATAAAAGTGTGGCAGGACAGATTAGACTGTGGCGGGCCACATGTGTATAATAGATGTTTTGGGGTGGAAGTGTAGGTGTGGGACATTTACCTGCAAGCGCCTGCACAGAGGGCTGGTCATGTGTACTGAGAAGCTGAGCCTGAATGGTCTCTACCACTCTTTTAAACCTGCGACTAGGACCTGGAAAACATTTCACATTTGTAGAAATGACAGCATGTACAGACTCGTGATTCGTGACACTGGCTCTCTCGTCTTTTTAAATACCTGATAATAGGGTAAAGGTGACGCTGTAGATGCCGGTCTCCCTCCTTCCCTCCCTTTCTCTCTCTTTCTCCCTCTCTCGCTCTCTCTCTCCCTCAGAGAAGGCGATGTCAACCTGAAATTTGACAGGCTTCTGGAAGACAGACGGACCTCCGGAGGACTTGTACTCCGCCCGGAAACTTGTCTGAGAGATGACACTGTGACTCAGGGAGGGAATCTAGAGGAGAACAGAGATGTACATCAAAGTTTGAATCTTCAAAAGAGGATGAACAAAGCTTATTTCAAGTGCAGAGGAAGTTGAAGAGGAAGAGGAAAGAAAACACTGAACATATTAAAATGACACTAACTGATAGAAAGGCATGGACAATGTCAGCCTTGATTGAGCTTAGTGGTTTGTCTCTGATCACCACAAAAATTTGCTCTTCCCTCTCCAGACTGATGAAATTTCCAAACCACGACTTCTTTGCCAGCCTACAGAAAAAGATGAAAATATATGCAGATAAATACACAAAACATACAATACAGATTATTGTTACTGTTTCATGGCTCTCATTCTCAACATAATACACATTAGGGATGTTATTTAACATCATGAATGGATCTAATTATTTGGTTATGTAAGAATGTTGTCTTTGAAAATACAGAGTCTTCACATCTGCCAAGGATTCGAACAACAATTTACAGATAATGTACTCACCCCCTTGTCATCCAAAATGTTCATGCCTTTCTTTCTTCAGTGGTAAAGAAATGTTTTTTGAAGAAAACATTTCAGGAATTTTCTCAATATAGTGGACTTCTATAGGCCTGTGAGTTTAAACTTTCAAAATGCAGTTTCAGTGCAGCTTTAAAGCACTCTAAATGATCCCAGCCGAGTAAGAAAGGTCTTATCTAATGAAATAACAAGTCATTTTCTAAAAAAAACGTATATACTTTTTAACCTCAAATGCTCAGCATGCGCATGTGTACTCTGTGTAATCCGGCTCAGTACAGTTAGGGTATGTAAAAAAACTCAAAATTGCTGCAGAAGCACGTGCAAAGGTCAAATGCCCTTTACAAATAAAGGTAAAACAATTATGTAGGACGCTTTTGAAGTTGGAATAGAAAATGAGATGGGAGTTCTTCAACCTAACCCAACTGTATTGACCCAGATTACACAGAGTATGCATGCGCATCGCAGAGACAGATAAGACGAGCATTTGAGGTTAAAAAGTATATACATTTTTTTTTTTTAGAAAATGACCTATCGTTTCGCTAGATAAGAACCTTCATTCTCAGATGAGATCATTTAAAGCCTGTTGAAACTGCATTTAAGCTGCATTTTTGGATGACTAAGGGGGTGAGTACATTATCTGTAAATTTTTGTTCTGGAAGTGAACTACTCCTTTAATTCCTAAAATTGTACCTGTTCAGAGAAAATAGCTAAATATGCTGAAAAAGCTTCAGAACAAACACACTGAATCACAGGAGCAGGTTTTTGCTGTCACAACATTAAACGTGACACATAGCACAAGTAAAATGCACCAATGTTAAAATTCAGTAACTGTTTTCATGTTATGGCTGATAACCAACAAATGACTAATATTAAAATTCTGTTTTGTGTAAATAAATAAAAAAATAAACACTACAAAAATTACAACCAGTGGATTAAAACCAAGCAGACATAAGCATCACAACATAATGTACTCAATAATTTTAGTGTACTAAAAACGTACTATTATAGTATATAATTCCACATAATAGCATTATAGTATTTTTTTATTTTATTGGTGAAATATATACAATACAAATAATATTGGCAAAGATCAAAATATATTTTTTATTTAAGTTTTTACATTTAACTTTTCCATCTAATCTATATTTTACATTTTATTTTGCCTTTATTTTGATTAATGAAAATGATTATTAGTTTTAAATTAATTATATTATTAAATTATTATAAAAATTAATATATATATATATCTATCTATCATCTATATATATATATATATATATATATATATATATATGTTTATTTATTTATCATTTTTATGTTAGTGTTTTAAGTACTTTACATTTATTCCAAAATAATAACTCAAGGCAGTAACGATTTAAACAATTTATCTTATTTGTTGAACTTATGTTCAGCTTTTCTTTTTAATAATTAACTTTTAACTATTTTTGAATTTTTCAGATCATCAGTCATCAAAGCTTGGTAAATATTGGTCACAGACAGAAATTTACGGTAACACACGTTAGACATGTTACAAGTACCATTATATTACATTATATACAACGGCCCCCCCGCCCCCCTTGAAGGTCAAGTTAATTTTTTTTAATTGCATTTTCAATATAGTTCCAGATCACAACAGAAGTCATTTAAAGTTATCTTTCCTATAGAATAGGTCTATACCTTGTTCTTTTATTAAAAAAACTAAATATATCCTTATGTTATTTATCTTATTTACACGATGGCATGTAGTTTCTGTCTCAGATGCGCGTCTACAATTTCTCCTCCGCGGAGGGGATCACAAGTCCATTCATAAAACCGGATTTTATTCTATAGCGCGGAATGCCACGGAATTCGACCTATTTTTGTTTTTTGTTTAAATAAACCAAAATATTTACTTTACCCAGATTTACTTTAAATTTACTAAAAATTACTTTACTTTAAATTTCAACTGATTACTCCCTAAAAGCTCCCACAGATCATGTTTTCATGGCATTTTAAGTCTTATTTTGACGTAACAATAGTGTGTGAGTTGTTTACTTCATTTTTTTAAAGTAGTCTTCCCATTAACGTCATTATATTGTTCATTCAGACTGATTTGCGAACGCACACAAACACAAGAGGCAAGAACCAATCACAGCCGATCATAACCAGTCACATCCAATCATATCGTGATGAAGGCATTGTCTCCTCTCACGTGACATTCCTCCATTCATTCCCAATTACCCCCCACCAAACCCACCACAAGCTTTAGGGGGTCTGTTAAAAGTCAACGGGCTCAGGGGAGGTGAGAGAGACACTTTTCAGTGCGTTTGTTGTTAATTTGTTCCTTTAAATACTTACTCTGGGCTGGACTCTGGAGTTAAACTGGACATATCTTCTGACGTAGGAACTATTGAAATAAACAAACAAACGTTACAATGACGTTTAACTCAAGGACAGCAAGAATAAGGCGATGCTCCTCTCACCCTGTAGCCTTCGGCGGTGGAAGCGTGGCGAACCCAGCAGGTTGTTCTTGAAGGAGTTGAGGCGAGTCCTCCAGTGGGCTGAACTACTGGCAGCCATTCCACCACTTCCCCCAGGACTGGAGGGCGGGGTTAGGGACATGGAACCACCACCCACACCACCACCACCTCCTTCAGCTCGTGAGGAGGAAGAAGAAGAGGAGGAGGAGGGCGGGGTGGGAGGGGGGTGCTGGGGATGGTGCACAGGGGTCCCCAGAGGGGTGGGGAGTGGGGAGCCCTGCGGGGTGACCTGCGACACATGGGCAGAGTTAGGATAGATGGTCTTAGTGACAGACTTCAGGACAGAAGGAGCAGGGAAGAAGAAGCGAGGGATGGGGGACAGGAGCGGAGAGGGGGAGGGCGAAGGAGACGGAGGAGTCTGCAGGGGGAGGGACTTCATAGACTGCAGGTGGGGGCGGTCAGAGGCTGCTTTTGAGGGTAGGGTCTGGGTTTTTTGGTCAGGCGCACGTTGGGACGCCCGGGCTGTGGTGGAACTTCCTGCTTTGGGGTCTTTGGACTGGGCGGTGGAAGCAGAGGTGACTTCAGTTTGGCTGAAAGTGAAAACTGGGCTCTGACAGGTGGGAAGAGAAAGGACAGAAGGATGGAGAGGGAAAGAGGAATGGAGAGATGGACACAGCAATGGTCATGAGCGTTAATGAAAGATATGGTAAATGATTATTAACATTAGAATTAAACTGAGAAGAGTTAGGAAAATGATGCATAGCACTTTGAGAAGCACATGAAATCTAGTATCAATTAGTAAACGATTGTTAGGTCATTAATTAAGGTGCAAAATGCAAGTTAAAACAAGCTTAACATCTGTGTGTGTGTTTGGTGTGAGTAATGACTCCAGTATGAGGACAGTATGAGATAGATGAACATAAAAAGAGCAACTGAATCCAATTCAGCTTTGCTATTCATACCACAACCACAAAAACAAAGCACGATACCTTTCACCATTTTAAACTGAGCTCTACATTACAGTAGTATTTTGCCTCTAATCCAATATCAGTTAAAGGTGTGGAGCAACTTACTCGAGGGCTGCTGAGGGGACTGGACGAAAGGCCGGTTGAAGCTCCGCTAACTGACCGAGACCTGTCAGAACACCAGGACATATCAGTCAACCATCTCTTTATGTTCATTATCTTTGACATACACACCTCTAGTGTAAGTACAAGTCTTAGCAGGGAATTCACTAGGAATGAATTGCACCAACTTATAATGCTAATTATTTGCATGCTCCACACTGTGCTTCTGGATATATTTTTTGATCATTCGGTCATCGTTTGATGAATTAGGAACATTTTACATGGTACACAGCAATCAATCGCCAGTTCATTTTGAAAATGAGAGACTGAGCCAGTGTTGGCTTGCATTCACAAGAGTACAGGCGCTTTGTCATGCTAGCAGTGGAAGATTAAAATGTTTTTGTTTTTTTTTTGCAACTGCTGTATGTCATTGACCAATCATAATTTAGTTTAATCACAACCATCATTTAGCTTTCACATGGTCAAAAAACAACATGAAAGAAGATATAATACTCACTGTTGCTGATTTTTCTAAACTCTATGACACCAATATGTCACACATACATGTCATTTTAATTTCTATAATTTAGTTTTATTAGCTTTCACTTACATACCACAAAAATACTATATATACAGTGATGATGAAGATGAACTTCCTGTTTGCACACATAAGAAAAACCTGCAGCGTACCATGTAAAATGCACTTCACTGTTGCCACCATTAAAGGGATAGTTCACTTAAAAATTAAAATTCTGTCATTAATTACTCACCCTCATGTCATGCCAAACTCATAAGACATTCATTCATCTTCAGAACACAAATTAAGATATTTTTCCTAAATCCGTGACCCTGCATAAACAGCAATGTATTAACCATGTTCAAGGTCCAGAAAGGCAGTAAGGACTAGGCTTGCAAAAAGGTGGAAAATTTCCAGCAAATTTCAGAAACTTTCCAGAAATTTTAGTAACTTTCCAGGATTTTTTGGAATCTTCCAGGGATTTTTGGAAAGTTTCCGGAAATTTACCCTTTGCAACCCTAGTAAGGACCAGTGTTACAAAAAATTACTTTTAAAAGTAACGCATTACAATATTGCGTTACTCCCTAAAAAAGTAACTAATTACGTTACTTAGTTACTTTTTATGGAAAGTACATTTTTAGAGTTACTTTTGGTTTACTTTTTAAATCTGGGCAGGGCTTGATTGTTTGTTTTTAATATATATAAAAGTTTTATTTTTGGCAAATGTAAAAGCCCTTTCTCACCAAAAACCTCAGGCTGGAGGAAAAGTAAATTCACGTCTGTACAGAAAAAAGGCAGCATTTAAAAAAAAAAGAAAAACAAATGTTAGTTTATCTTGAGTAATTTTTGCTTATTTATAAGGTTGAATTGGATCATCGAAAGTCAGCAGCAAAGACACTGATTAATAAAATGGGATTTAATACTTAAAGAACATTTGTATTATTTAACATTTAATTATTGCAGGTTTGCGTCATATTCTGAGTTGCATTTCACTGTTTTTATTCATTTTGATGAATACTGAATCTGTTTTTTGTGCATGTTCACATTTATTTTAGAACTAAAGTAACATCTTAGGTAAAGGGAAAAAAGTAACTGGAGTTACTTATTTGGAAAAAGATATTTTCTTGTAAATTAAAAAGTAATGCATAACTTTACTAGTTACTTGAAAAAAGTAATCTGATTACATAACTTGCATTACTTGTAATGTGTTACCTCAACACTGGGAAGAACATCATTAAAACAGTCCATGTGACATCAGTGGTTCAACTGTAATGTTATGAAGCTACGAGAACACTTTTTGTGCACAAAAAAACACAAAAATAACTTTATGACTGACAAATGACTGACTTTATCAACGTCCTTACTACCTTTCTGGCCATTGCACAAGGTTTTGCTGTCTATGCAGGGTAAGAAAGTGCTCCAATTTCATCAAAAATATCTTAATTTGTGTATGAAAATGAACAAAGGTCTTACAAGAGACATCTCTTTTCAATTAAATTATGAGAGGCAAACAGCTTTTTTTGTGAATAAGGTGCATCTATAATGAGTTCAGCTTACATAAAAGAGAAAAAAATAAATAAATGCACAAGAGTGCATGATTAAATGCACAATACTGCATGATAAAAACTTTTTTAATGCTAAAATTGGCCTATCACACAAAGGTTGTGCAACTCATCAGTGAATTTACCCACTTTTTTATCTGCATTTTTTTAACAGAGGACACATGTGGTACATCAAGCTTGACTTTCAGATGAAGGTTAATACAAAGTTATCTGAAACAGTTTGCATGTACCTCTGGCTATGTGCAGAGGTATCCAGTGCTCTGCGGGGAGGAGTCGGAGAGCCCTGCTCTGTCACACTCAGCACCTCCAGGCTCTTTCTCTCTGGCCGACAGCGCCCATGACGGGTCAACATGGGCGAGTCCACCCGCTTACGGGGAGGATCTGATCACACAACCACAATAACACACATACACGCACTGTAACACAAACATCCACTGTGTACTCTTCATGAACAAGTCACATTACAAACCTTACTATATCCATAATGGAATCTAAGGTTTGTTTTATATATATAACTATATATAAAATATACAACTGCAATGCAGCAGAGATTATCTGTATTACAGTGTTACAAGGGAAATTAGCATAGAAGCTGAAAAAGAAGTCCTTTTCAGTGTGTTGATGAGAGACAGAAAGCTTCTAAGCAACAGGGTAAATTGTACCTGGCTACAACCAGCGCTATATGAGAGACGAATCATGGCATGACTGGGAAATGATGGACAGTAATGTCTTGCATGATTTGGCCAAATTGGATTGCAATTGTTAGGGCTGCCTCCTAATAGTCGACTAACCGTTAGTCGACGAGAAGAGGCTTGGTCAACCAAAATTTTATTAGTCGCTTAGTCGCAGAAAAAAAAATTCTACAGGAAGTGGCGAAGTCACGCAGTCCGTGACGGACAGATTGTTAACGGCTGGTTTATGTGGTAATATAGTACATCGGGCATGACATCCAAATGCTCACCTATCATTCATCGACCTCAAATATGCTTTTTATCTGTAAGTAATAGCAACTTTACATGGCCGTTTAATCTAATGTTAACCTAGAAGTGTCTGTGCAGAGTGTGGAAGCTAAATAGTAGTGCGCTCACTGCATGACAGATGAAGGCACCGGTGCGGTCACTTGCTCTTAAAATACTCATTTTGGTCATACAGATAAAAGTAATACATCTTTTGAATCTGTAAAGACTCTACGTTTATTTGTGCGCACTGACAATAACAAGGAACTGTTGCACATTTCAAAGAAAGTACTAGGTAATCAACAAATTATTAAAACATTAATGCAGTCTACTTGAAGTCGACCAGAAAAATCTTTAGTCGAGGGCAGCCCTAGCAATTATTTTCTCATATTTCGGCAAGATTCTGTCAGATTTGCACTATGATATGATAAACATTTAACATGTTACAATGTGTTGCATCTTAGATTTTGAGGCAATTCAGTTCAGCGTTATTAGGTTTTTTTTTTTAGATTACAACAGTAATTATTTCAATGTATTTCAATGGTAATATATTTCCATCCCAATTTCTTTACTTTCGCACGAATTTTTTAATAAACAAGTGTATTTTGATTATTTAACTTTTTATTTTGATTAAATGTGCAGTCCTATCCGGGAGAGACCTACCTTTCAAATAATAAGACTCTTAATAAACAAAATATATGCAAGTAAATGGAAAATGTCATGACTCATTTGTTTTGTATACATTAGGAAGTCCCGCTCTGATCCAACCTGCAGCACCTGCTCTCGCTACGCTGCCCTAACAGCCGCATGCTACGGCTTTCCTGTCAACCTCTTAATGATGATGGTTCTCCACCTTGAAGTCTCTTTTTAGTACTGGTCTAGTCTTGATCTGTTTATTTTGGGGAACAAGCCCTCAATATGTTACATTTACAAATCACTGACGTTGCCTTAGAGCCCTTAAATGAAACTGGCTTACTTTCCAGGCCTGAAGCACAAGCGTGCTTTCTAGGTTACCAACTATTCTCATGGTGTTCAATAACTAGCTTTGAACATGACAGCAACACACACAGGCCTGAGGCGCACAAGCTCACTCACCAATATCATTTCTGGGTGGAAGATGCTCATCTTCATAACTAGGGTAGCGCTCCTTTCTGTCCAATAGAAGATAGTAGATCAACTTCTCCTGGTTTTCTCTGGGAAGGGAGAGATGCAAGTCAGAAGACCCAAGTGACGTTCATTCTATTGACAAAAGCATTCTTTAATATCTTCTTTTAGATTTCACAAAAGAAACTACTGCAAGTCATACATGATTGGAATGAGTAAACTCGTTTTTTGAATGAACTCCCCCTTTAAGGTCAGTTGTAATCTTGAGCTTGTGCACTGTTCTTTTATGAATTACATGCTGAGATGTGTTGAGCACACAGACAGAAGTTCAGACTCACTCTTCACACTGCAGGTCTCTGGTGAGCTTGACACGGTCTCTGAAGCAGCCCAGGGAGTGCATGCTCTCCAGAACATCAGGGTCCAGATCTGTAAGAGACAGAATCCTCTTCACACACACACGCCTCGGGGGTGGCTGCTCTGGACACGGCTCGTTCCTGCCCCCTCTGAGACAGAAAGACACACAGATACACAAGCAAATCAATGTGAAGTGCACATGTGGGCATTAGATACAACAACATAAAATAAAATCCACTTTTAATGGCATAGTTCTGTGGAACACAGAAGGAGAAGTCTTGCATTGCATAGTGACCATGACTGTCAAGTTCCAAAGAAGACAAAGAAAAGGCTATCCACCTGTTTCCGAGGGGCGCTACTGTAAAAAAGAACGTGGGTACAACTTCCGGTGAGGTGGCAGTAGTAGTATACCAATGCTATTTTGTGTGCTAATTAGCAGAAGTATTAGAAGTGTTTTTCAAGTCATTGTGTACTTTGTAAAGTTGCAAACCTTTATGAGAGATGTCGTTACGGTGCTCGGGAACAACATGTGCTGTTCGAAGCTGTGCTCCCACATCATTAGCAAGTTTAGATCGCTAAATCTTGAATGACTGTTAACTAGTGATGTGACATTTCAACCAAGGCATCGGAGCTTGTGTCAAGCGGTGTGCCAAATGAAGCCTCGATTCGAGGCTTGTGTGGTAACGTAGAAATCACAAAACCAGTGACAAACGAAGCCTCACTTTCTCTCCAGTTCTGCGCACAATTCACTTTGTGTGTCGGTTCGAACCCCTAGACACACTGTTAGACTTATATTTCTGCACGTAACATGAGTCGAGCTGTGGAATGTGTGGTGAATGTTTCGTCCGACGGTGTTTCTTTCACAGGCTTTTGGCTGCTTTATTTTTTACTAACCACCAGATCGGGCTGTTTTTGACACTCTCAAAGCTTTGAATCTTTTACTGAAACAGTCGGAGGAAAATGTCAGTGCTTCACGAGGCTTCATTTGCCCATCACTACTGTCAACTGTTGAATGAATGAGTGTCGGGTCCCGCTTGTTTACTTCGAACCGGAAGACACTCCCACTTTTGATGCAAAGCCTCACGAAGTGTAGGAAACTTGTGGATATTCCAGATCTTCAGGTGACATGATAGCTTTGTGTGAAGCACAGACCCAAGTTTAAGTTATTTCTGCCTGTCCATATGACACATGCCATCATGTCAGTGAAGTTTTATCATGGGACATTTCAGAACCCATGACGTTTAATGATTTCATCGGCATGCAACCTGACACAATATTTAGCTGAAGGCTACACTGGATGTCAAGATTTTAATTTAAAAGCAGCATTCAGTCTGATTGTTGCACAAAACATTTTGGAGATTGACAGACATGCTATAAATGTTGATGTAGGAAAAAGTGCCACATTAAAAATGTGTTCCATGGTAACAAACAAAAAAAAAAAATTGACAGCATACAGGTTTGTAATGGCATGAAAGTCAGTAAATAATTATCTTTTTTAAACTATTAAAGGTACCTCACACGATACTTACTGATACCAGGGGTGCTTTTGTATGTCTTCCAACTGAGAAAAGAAAAAACAAGAATTATCATAAATATTCCTTGGCAATACATTAAGAAATTAATACTTGTATTCAGCAAGGATGCATTAAATTGATTAAAAGTGACAGTAAAATATTTTTTTATGTTTATAATGTTTTTTTTTTTTTTAATTATGTTCTTTTGAATCCTGACAAAAATATGTCACAGTTTCCACAAAAATTTTAGCCAGCACAACTGTAACTGTTTTTAACATTTTAAGAAATGTTTCTTTAAACACCAAATCAGCATATTAGAATGATTTCTGAAGGATCATGTGACACTAAAGCCTGATGTAATGATATTTTAATAAATTTTATTATAAAATATATTCAAATAGAAAACAATTATTTGAAATAGTACTATTATTTCACATTATAACTGTTTTTACCATATTATTGATCAAATAAATGCAGCCTCTTACTGACCACAGCACTTTGAACGGGAGTGTAGATGCAGTTTCTATTAGGGATGTTATGGGATTATCAATATTGTGATATCGCGATAACAAAACTGTCTCAATATCATCGTGGTCACGTGACGATTTAAACCGATAGGGCAAAAAAAGTGTAATTTTTAAAATATATTTGAACTTCTTACTCTAAAAAAAAAAGGTCTTTAATGTTGTGTCTTGGGCCATTATGCTTTGGCACAGTATCTGTCAAACAAACCAAAACCGAAAGCACAATACGGTTTTATCTATTCATCAAGCCTGTTTTAGCTGCATGTTTCAAAATGAAGCGCACACTTTGTTCAGGCGATGAGCTTGTGATCCAGTGTTTTCCACATCTCAGAACGTCTCAGCTCACAGTGAATGCAATGAACTCATTTATTGCATGTGCTGTGCATTTAGTGTGTGTTCTGGAATACAACGGCCATCAGTTATGCTTTATTTGTGCGACAGATGATTACAGCATTTCACTAGATTTGTAGTGTAACTCATTTTTGTAAGCCTGTTTTCACTGAAGCTGGAGTTTTCCATCAAAATAAAAGCTCTACTGCCGTTTCTGTCTAAATAAAACCTTAAAAGTGCAGTATAAATTGCTGACAGCTAGTGGTTTAAATGGGTAACGTTACTGCAGTCCAAACTCAAAATATCTCTTTCAAGTGTAGAAATTTCCCTACTGTAGTGTAAAGCAAAAATAATATTTGAAATATTCATTTTTATTTATTTTATAGTGCAATTGTTTTACAATATATGGCTATTACTGTCATAGCAATAACAATAATATAACATTGTTTTTATTATTATTATATTCTAATTTGTTTGGCTTCCTAAAACACCAGTGTAAATGTAATTTAGACTGAGACAGTATATCACAAATAAAAAGAGGGTTGAGTCCCCTTCAAAGTTCAGGTACAAGTCAAATCACTGACTTTTTTCTGACTAAAGTTTTCTTAGTTAATAACATGGGTTGGAGCTCTTAATTTTGAACTCTCATAGTGCATTAGATAGAATGATTAAACTTTAAAATGTACAAAACTGTCATTTTTCCCAAGTCTTCATTTGTCTTTTTTTTTTTTTTTAAATAAATTTCATATCATGGGCTTCATATGGAGATACTGTATTATCATATTGTGAGATTTTCATATTGTTAGATCCCTAGTTTCTATATAAAACTAGCATTGTGCACTGTGTGCGCGTTGCATACCGTGAGGCGTTTTTCAGGGTTGACCTCAATCATGCCACGGAGGAGAGCCTGGCAGTCTGGAGGAATGAAGTGAGGCATGTGAAATACTCCACTCTTCACCTTCTCCAACAGCTGACGCAGGTTATCATGGTCAAAGGGCAACGCTCCCTGTGAGGTGAGATGTTACAATTCACACACATTTCTGAGTGCAATCTGAGTGCAATATTACTACAATCAATGGCAAATTTGAGACATTAAACACTTATTTTCCAGCCACCGACATAATATGGCACGTAAGGAAGGTATTAAAAGTGGGGAAAATGTCAGAAATGACAAATATAAGATGCAGCAGGTCTCTTACCACCAACAGAGCAAAGAGAATAACCCCACAGCTCCATACATCTGCCCGACGTCCATCATATTTCTCTCCCTGTGAATAAAAATAAAACACTAAGTACAGATAAGCACCGGTTGTTTTGTAAAATATGAATCTATGAGGCTTGTGCGTTAAAACATATGGTGCTTTTGTTCAAAGAGCTTCGTCCTTACCCTGATGACCTCAGGACATGCATAATGGGGTGATCTGCAGATACATAATACAGAGCATTAATACTTCATCTTCATTAATACAGTATTAAAAGCACACAAACACAAACTACTGACCCACAGCTGGTCTCCAGCAGACTGTCCCCAACCTGTAGGGAGGCCATGCCAAAGTCAGCAATCCTGATATTATTCTTCTCATCCAGCAGGAGGTTTTCAGGCTTAAGATCTCTGTGACTGAAAAAGAAAACGTAATGACCACGTAATATATTTTTGTATATTGTAATATTTCCCTAATATGCTCACCATGGCTGTATTTATTTGATCAAAAATACAGTAAAAAGTGTAATATTGAAAAATATTATTGCAATTTAAAACAAATGTATTCTATTTTAATTTATTCTAATCTAATGTAATTAATTTCTGTGATGGCAAAGCTGAATTTTCAGGATCATTACTCCAGTCTTCAGTGTCACATGATGCTTTAGAAATCATTCTAATATGCTGATTTAGTGGTCAAGAAACAATTGTGCTGCTTAATATTTTTGTGCAAACCATGATATATTTTTCTGGATTATTTTTATAAATGCTACTGTTAAAAAACATTGCATAACATTATAAATGTCTTTTGATCAATCTAACTGAATAAAAGCATTAATATCTTTAAAAAGCAATCTTAATGACTCCAAATTTTTTAACGGTAGTGTATCTGGATACGTATAGAGTGACCCATATATTGAAATAGTGTAAGTCAGCTTGGCTTCTTAACTTGACCGCAGGTTTTCATCTCAACTCACATCCATGTAATCTTAAAGTTGCAATACTTGCAACAGAATGCTGATTATGCAGAAATATGGGAAAAAAATATGCCTACAAAGGAATCTGTGTGTGCAGCACATTAAATAAAAAGCAAAAAGAGACATTTACCATATAGAGTGACTGTGACAGAAGTCCAGAGCAGATATGATTTGTCTGAAGAACTTTCTAGCCTCTTTAGGGGTCAATCTGCCTTTTTTTACCAGGTAGTCAAAAAGCTCCCCGCCAGATACATGTTCCAGCACTAGATACCTGAGAGAATGAGAAAGATATTTATAAAACATATGCACAGAGATAGATGCATATGAAATGGTAAACACAAGCACACCTCCAGAGATTGCATGATGTAAGTCTAGACAAGATAAGACGAGACAAGGCCAGACATGCTTCAGATGTGTGGAGAAACAGAGCAGTACTTACAGATATTTGTTATTCTCGTACACATCATACAGTTTTAGGACATGAGGGTGCTCTATTAGTTTAAGAATAGCTATCTCTCTCTCCACCTGCAGAAACGGGGAGAGCGAGGAACATTGAATGAGAGTTGAATAGGGAAAAGGAACAACTCTGATGTAGGAAATAACCAAGCTTCTCAATTGGAAGTGAACTAATATAGTTAGTTTATTAATATAGTTTGACGATCAACAGTAGACATGGACAAAAATGACTTGGCAGGGAGATTCTTGCATTTCTTTAGCACTGAACATTAGGGCAGATGCAGCATATACTGTGGTTAATAAAGCAGTTGGAGTTATGCAGCTGCTGTGTTATTGAAGAGTTACTGTAAATAAGAAAATGCTGCGTAGGCAGGAGGTGACTGAGAAAAGCTACAACTTTTAGACATTTCAGTTGTAAATCTGTCATATGCAAAACTTACTTTCATAAGAACAGACTCTGATAGCTTTTCTCTGTTAACTATTTTTATGGCCACCTTCTGTCCCGTGATACAATGAACTCCTAACTTCACCAGACCTGCAAGAGGAACACAGATGGTCATTCTTCACAGGAGCATTTTAAAAGTGGACAACATTAAAATCCAGATGAGAGGGGCTTGTAAAACCTGAAAAGTAGGCCACATATGTCTGCAACATCCAGACAGCACAATTTCAAGTAATCAATTCCCATTTAGAAACTATTACAGCTGAAAAAACAGCACAACCAAAAACACTATTGACTTATGCATACTCCAAAGAAAATATCCTAAAAACACAAGTACATACTGCTCATATAGACAGTCACATAAATCGTTAATGGACACCCTCTTTCACTTGCCAAAAAACTGCTTCTTAATGTATGTAGATCTATATTACTCTTGAGCACATTTATACGCTATTTGCAATGTACTGACAAGCAGGATCTTTGTGGCCTTTGCATTCAGAACAGATTGGTGGCAAGTCATTGTTATGCCTTAAAAGGTTTACATGACTAGTACCTTTGTTAATTACTAGTAACCTAATAGAGATCTGAAGTATTTTAAATGTAACCTTTTACACTAGTATACTACATAGTCCTTTACTAGTTGCGTTACCTGTTTCATTGTTACTGGTAACAAACTGCATTTTGTTGCAAATTCATTTTAAGTTTTTAGTATCAAGTTTTCCTAGTACTATCTGAACTAACTAGTACCTATCTCATATGTACTGAAGGTATTAAAACCTGAAGTAGTAGCTAACTAGTCATTACCTACAACATGGTAAAAAAAAGTAATTGTATTGAGAGAGAAAAGAAATAGTTACAATAGTTGTGGTAGTTACTACTTTTCCATAAATATGCACTAATGTCAAATATCAAAACTACCAGAAGAGACATACTAACTATTGGAATAGTAACTAGTAAGACTAGAACCTATTGAACAGTTACTAGTAATAATAAGTTTTAGCTACAATGGAAAGTGAAATGTTGAAAAACAGATTCTTTTAGAATTCAAAGCCAAAAAATGTGCAATTTGTTACAAATAACAATGGAATATATATTTTTAATGTTTTTAAAGGCGTCTCTTCTGCTCACCATGCCTGCATTTTTTTATATATATATTTTTACTATTTAAATTGACTGTTTTTTATTTGAATATATTTTAATATGTAATTTATTCCTGTGATTTCAAAGTTGAATTTTTAGCAGCATTACTCCAGTCACATGATCCTTCAGAAATCATTCTAATATTCTGATTTGCTTTAAAAAAATAAAATAAATTAATTTAAAAATTAAATTTATTTTTATTATGTTGAAAATTCAGAGCAGTACTAGAGCTGTAGAATTTTTTCAGGTTTCTTTGATGAATAGAAAGTTCAGAAGATCAGCATTTATCTGAAATAGAAATCTTTTGTAACATTATAAATGACTAGATGATCATCACTTTTGATCAATTTAAAGCATCCTTGCTAAATAAAAGTATTAATTCTATAATTTCTTTACCAAAAAAGATACTGACTCCAAGCTTTTGAATGGTATTGTGTATAACGTTATTAAAGCTTTTTATTTCAGATAAATGCTGATCTGTTCATCATAGAATGATTTCTATGAAACATGTGAAACTGAAGACTGGAGTAATGATGCTGAAAATGTAGCTTTGATCACAGGAATAAATTACATTTGAGGATATATTCAAATAGAAAAGTTATTTTAAATAGTAAAAATATTTCAAAATTTTACTGTGTTTGCTTTGCTTTATTTTTTGCTGTTAAAATAAATGCAGGCTTGGTGAGCAGAAGAGACTTTAAACATTAAAAATCTTACTGTTCAAAAACTTTTCACTGGTAGTTTATCTGTCTCTAATGGGATAGCAAAAGAGTAAATACCAGTAACTATCAACTTTGAATAATTGAAGAAAATGGACAAAAAAAAAAAAAAAAAAAAAAAAACAGCTTGCAATCACATTCAGTCTTTGAAACAGCACGTATGAATCACTGCCACTCATGACTCCAAAACAAAACGCCAGAAAGATGAACTAATCTTCCTCCCTCAAACGCTGCCCTTCCACTGTCACTTGCCTCCGTGCCTCATTACATTTCATCAGCTGAAACACCCCTGCACACACATTAACCGCTTTGCTTATTGCCGAATCAACCTTTCAATAGATTAATTCTTTAATGAGCGAAGTAGAGCAGAATTTATTCCAATGCATTAACTGAGTGCTAATATCCCAAAGAGGAAATGCTCTTACCTGTCTGGCCCTTCCCCAGCGTCTTTTCCAGTCGGTAGGGCCCGACATACTGAGCTGCCTGACTCCCCGACAACTCCTTACTGGACATTTCGTTCGACAGCTATTTTGTCACAATATTACGGGGGTTAATCAGTGTATTCTCACAATGTATCCACTGGTGTCTGTCCTGCTCACGTAATAGCTCCGCCGTACAGACATCACAGACCGTGAGCGATGACACAGGGATGCTGAGGCGTGATGTCAGTGCCGTGGCCTACTCCCAAACATCTGCCGTCTCCTTAAAGTTCGTGGAAATGGATCGGTAACATCTTCCGTTCGAAAATATCAAAAATAAACAGGGAGTTGCGGTTCCAGCCGAGCCTATACGCCAAACTACAGCTGTTATTGCGATTTACACGGCCTGTGGTTTGCTCTTGGAAGAATGATGAGGGGACACGATTAAATCTGTCAGGATATGGGCCGATACAATTTGACTACATCAGATAATAGCTGTGAACGACAGTAAAATGATTATGAATATTGAAGACAGATAGAGATAACAGGAATATTAGGTGGCCTGCTTCTGTCATCAGTTTATTTGAAAATATAGCCTATTCATGTAGCCCCCCGTTATTTTCAAACTCCAAGTGACCTATTTATTAAAAACTTGGCCACATCTATTCTGCGAAAGAACCGCACATCCGGTTTGTGACACCTTATACGTATTATTCTGTCTAAGATTAAGTGTCTCTTTCGTTTGTCACTGACTCTTCAAAGTGTTTCGTTTTATTTTAGCAAATGTTTGGATGTGAAGGATGAGCGTCCCGTGCCTGATATAAACTACGGTATCTTCCAGGCCTCACATCCGGAAATACGGGAGAATCGTACGGGAGAAACAGCCACCCTTTCGCGAAAGAAAGCCTCGGTGCACGTCTTCCGTCACATGAATCCGTTAATTAATCCACCGAGTGTGCATTGCGCTATTGTAAGCTATAGTGTTTGCGCAGAAATCCCTTCGTTTTATTTGTACGGAACACATTCCTGGTCAAAAAACAAGCATCTTTAACTAGCGTAGGAGCCTCCTCTCCCCCTCCCTCCCGCTCGCACTGGCTATGTGCATATCACAGCATCTTCTCTCGCTCTCCTCCCGTCGCCTCGGCTACCGCGCCTGGAGTCATTCTCTCGGGTTTACGTTACAGTCGCTTGAAACCGCCTCGCTTTAATCCGTCCGCTTCGGTTGCCTTGTGGCCGCAGGGATAGCAGTCCCTCTGTCAGCGGGGCCTTTCTCTGTTTTCTAGCTCTCACTCTCCCTGTATTCCTTCTCCCCATCCGACACGAGCAGCATCAGCATCCGGGTTCTGCGCTGCTTGCGTCCCCTCCCTTACGCGATTCCCATCGAATATGCTCGTCATAGCCCCCCCACCCCATTTCCGCCCGGTAGCACGTCCCTCACATTATTGAACTCATTCCGCGCATTATTGTCATTGGGCTGCATCTGTAATTTTTTTTAGTAAATAAATATTCTCTGACTATTTGTTATCATAACATTTATGGATTAGCTATCCCACCATTGCAGGAATATCTTTGATAGTTGTGTTTTTGCATAGTAGGCTAGTTTTCATCAATCTTTTTACATTTGCATGTGCATTTAGCAGACTCTTATACGAAGCGACTTACAGGAACAGAATCAGAGATCTAACAATTTTTTGTAGTACAGTGCTAGATTTATTAGAAAGTTAGATTAGAGGGCAAGCTAGAGCACAGAAGAAAAAAGAAGTGTACTTTTTGCCTAATTTCTATTACTGAAATTAAAGCACAATCCCTGCAGTTAAATGTGTGAACACAAGGTGGCAGTAGAGACGAAGACATTGGGTGTGTTCTGCAGGCAAGAAGTTATTTAAAAATCTCCCAACAATCTAATACGCATTTATTTTGGGAGTTTTATTTGACAAGCAAAATGTTGAGAGTATCTTTTAGTTTAAACTGTACCCGGCAGTCTTAGTCCAGAGAGCAGGGGGCATAGCTCTAGCCTTTTAAGCTCTTTTATATTTTACAAATGAGGCAGTAACTGTTCATATATTATGTTTAAGTACCTATATTAAGTACTTTGAGTGATTGCAAGGTTTAATGTTAAAAAAGGTTTCATCTGCTGACAAAATTCAGGGTTTCTAATTGTGTTCTATGATAGAGATCAGCAGACAGAGGTGATTCCTACAGATTCACCTGGGCATTCAACTCAGCACTTTCATGTTTTCCCCTCACATGATGGTTCTCAAGGTCAAACACACATTCAGTGACTTTCCTACATGCCACGAGGTTTTGTAAAGTTATTCCATATTCCTACCTGTCTGACAGACCTCCCGTCTCCCTTTTTATGGAGTCTTACATATGACAACCGAAATCTGTTCTTAGCATGGAGGAGGCAGAAGGATGTCGGCTTTAACGTGGAAACGCACGTGGGACATTCCTGGAAACGTGGTAAAGCAGGATGTAAGTGTAAGCGTAAGTGTAAAAAGTCACGAATTAAAGTCGTAAAAATAAGGTATACGTTTTATTTATCTTTCAGATTTCACATTTTACACTTTTTAATAATTTAAATCTTTTTACTCATTGTATGCATGGGAACAAACAAACAAAAAAAATTAGCCCGTTTTTAATACAGGGTTTGCACTTATGTCACGATTTTGTCAGTTACCCGGATGCGCGGCCACTGTGATACTCTGATGTAAACAACAGCATGGATTGCACGGTACTACTGAATACGTTGTTCTGCTAATTTAAGCTGTCTAAACCATGGAAAAACGTGTGGAATCTGCTAAATCATGTAGAGAAAGACTCAGTAAGCAGGAAAGGGTGCAATATTTTGACAAACTAAAGTTAACATTAGATAAATAAATAATAAAGATAGGTGCTAGCAGTATTAATTAAGATATTAGCCTAATATTTCACCTACCTGACAGGAAGTGATAAGAACAAACACGAATGTTGTCAAGATTCTTGCCCTGGAAAACCTGGTTCAGTTTGGCCAACCAAAAACATTTTTTTGTGCTCTTCTCCTTGATTTGTTATAACTTTTTGTCAGTCTACAGTTCTCCAAATGGAGTGTTTATTTGCAAAAACAAATAACTCAATTTTTAATAATTTTCAAAAATCATGTTTTTTTCATTGTGCATTCCAATTAATCTAAATCAAACTGCAGTTGGGTTATTGTGATATTGAGTAAAAATAACTTAAGAAAATACAGCTAACACAATAAAACAAAATAAAATTATAACATCATAAAAAACATTATTTTTGAACATTTTAAAAAACAGACTTCAAATGTTTTTCCCGGTCCAACTGATTAGTACAGCCCAAAACATAACAATAATTGACCATTTTCAGCAGCAATAATCAGCAAAATATGGGTGTTTCGTTCAGTTCAGTGGCACTGTTTACATTCAGTGCCGCCAATATGGCCGAATGATGACGCGTCTTAAAAACACTCTATAAAGCAAACCATGAAAGGTGCGTGATTAGCTTTGCATTTGTCTGTCTGTAAGCTATTCAGTAAATAGTCCCTTAAAATGATTGAAATAAAACTGTTGTAAAACCATTCATCACTATTCGCAACAGACTTGTTTGCCGCCATTTTTCCCATTGACGCACTTCTTCCATTGTCATCTCGATTAGGGATTTCCAACCTTTTTCCCAACCTAATATTTCAATAATTTAAGAAAATATATGTTCATGGTTATGATAAACAAAGAAAATACTTCATTCTAAAATATTCTTTATTTTATTCTAAATCAGTTGATTCATTTTTAATTTTGGATTTTTAGGATTTAATTAATGACTAGCTTTTCATCATGAACGTCCCAGTTCCCTTATGAACCCCCAGTGGTTCGCCAACCTCGGTTTGGGAAATCCTGTTCCAATATTTACCACTCCACTGGTCTGAACATGTTTAAAAATAGTTAGATACTGAGATTGTTGCATGAAGATCTGATCACATTCGAGCAGTGATTCATCATGAAAACATCATCCAGAATGGGCTCTGCTTATGCAAGCGGTAAAATTGGTGTGACAAGGCTTTTGCATTGATAATTAGCTTGATTTTCTTGTTTTGTACTGTTTAAATAATACCAAACCAGCATGTGTGAGCACAGTCCAAAACCTGAGCATTTTTATTCTTGGTTATAGAACAAGTCTTCACACTTCCAGCTTGTTTTGCTAATAGATCAGCTCATGAAAGAGCCTAAGATCTGATTGATTGACTGATGGGATAAGTGCATTTGAGGATTTGAGTGAGTGTATTTGTGCGCCACTTAATGAGTCAAAGTGTGGAGTTTAGAGTATTAGTGACATTGGAAAGCCTAATCTCCTACTTTAGTTCACCTAAACCCATTACAGAAGCCTACATAATCCTTGCCTACAATCCACTTCACTGCATCCACCTTAAGGTTTTGGACCTGCATTTACAAATAAAACCACAGTGACTCATTAGATGTCACTGTTGGCCAGACAGGATATGCTAAGCAAGTTAATGAAAGCTTTTTTTAATGAGTTTTACGTAAAAACCACAACAACATTGTGAAACAAATTCACAATGTTGAACCATTTTTAAAATCTTTATTCCATTTTGAAAGCATCTGAGACACATCATTTACAACTCTCAAACTGTCTACAGATCGGATCAATACAATCAGCCACAAAAGGGGAGGGGAGGTTGGTGGTTGGAGGAATCCATTTAAGCTTCACAGGGGGGGTAGAGAAGGGAAGAGACACAAATACGGTCTCTGCTGCCAAACCCCAAACCCCATCATTTAGTCCAGTGCCATGAGCTGCAGGGAATGCTGGGAAGGTGGAGGACTCAGTGCAGTAAAACCCTGAAAACAAACAGAAAATCATAAATATGTCTCATTCATGAAGTCGACACAAGACAATCTTAAAACGAAGGGAGCAGAACAAGTGTGCTTAAGTTTAAACAGTTAAATTAACAGCTGATCAATGACTAATATTAAGAATATTAAAAATATTTTTTTACTTGATAAACTTTTTTGGTTTTACTTGATACAACAACAAACATTTGGATGTGGATTAGATTAGCTAATAATACTTTAGTAAAATGAAGTAAATTAATTACTTTTACTTTTTAAAACATTTACTACACTCTAAGATTAATTCAACAAAAAATTAATTGTTAAGTTAAGAAAATTTTTAGGCATTAAAGCGGCAAAGTGACTCAAAAAGTTAAAGTAAAGCGGCAAAGTTGACTCAAATTTTTACAGTGAAATTTAACAAAAAATATTTTAATATTTCATAGTACTCATTCACTTATTACAACACTAGTCATTTAATAAGAAGAGTTCACTTTAATCTTCTGCAAATACCAAAATGAACATCCATTTTTATGCTGTACATTATGTTTCATCGCCTAAATTCTCTTGATACATTTAAAACAATTTATTAAATTTTCTATTGATTTTTTTTAAATATATGTAGATAAAATAGTATAGAATTTTAATAAATATCAACCATTTATCAGCTCATTTACACACAAATAAAGTTTTTTAGTTACCAAAAATTTTTTATATCAGTGCATCTTAAATGCACTGATATATTCACATTTAGAAAAGAAAACTGACATAAAATACTTGTCTCACAAAGTAAAAGAAAATGAAGCAAGTAAATTACTTTTCCTGCATGTTGAGCTCCTCATGACGCCTCAGCATTGCTCTTCACGCAGGCAGCAAACGCCTCCATTAGCTCCTTACACGCTTCCTCGCCATTCTCCTTTACACTGTAGCACATAGAAAACACGTTCATTACTCCAGCGCACACACACATGCTGATTCACATATACAACACAAATATGCAGATTTGTCCTTCTAAAGACGTTACATAACTTTGGTTGTGTCTAAACGTGTACTCATGATAGGCCGGATTCTGCTGGGACTGAATGAGACAGTATGTATGCGTTTGTGTGAGTGAGATTATTTGAGCCTCTCCACACCAAACAACGGCAGACACTGACACACTGCATTAGAGTGATGGAGCGAAAACGAGGGTTGGAATGACAGAGCAAAGGGGGGGAAGAGATGGAAAACGAGGGAGGTGGATAATCCAGCTGAACGGGCGAAAGATAGAGCCCTAGAATCACGTGACAAAGCAAGCAGGTAGACTACTGCTAAAAGACAGAGATGTCGTGACTTATGAGGGAAAGAGCTCCTCCCCTGGAGAGAAAATGATTTTAGTCTCTCCCTCCCCCACAGATCATCTGCTGCATCTCGCATGGTGACATAAGCGCGCTCTTCCTCGCTTTCTCTCTTTTCTCAGAGAGCGGTGATGTAACACACAGCTGGTCAATTTAAATATAAAGCGCCTTATGCAGACTGGTTCTGATGAGCCACGTGACGTAGGCGTAAGGATGTATGGGGGGGATTTCACTAGCCAAGGGCATTTCCTCTTCATAGGCAGCCATTTTAATATGAATGCAAGATTCAGAGAGAAGACAAGCAAAGGGAGAATGAACCATTGTGAAGCACAAAACTAATCAACAGCGTGAGACAAGAACGCAATTCGGGTCAGATTATGTCCTTATCCACAATAACCAACAAAACCGTTTTAAGCCAACTGGCAAACCAGCTATGAAAAATGGTCGATTTCAAAGCTAGTTTTACAAATCGATTTTCAAAATGTGTTAAATTCCTAGAAAACTACAAAAAATGGACCGGAACATGGTTGTGTTTAAAGGCATTTTGATTTGGGATTTAAATATTGAAAAACTCTAATCTGTTGTATAAAATTGGCGGCAAAAGCACTTTTACTTTAAAAGCTAGTGTTAAAGGGATAGTTCACCCAAAAATGAAAACTCATTAGTTATTAATTACTCACCTTCATGTCATTCCACACCTGTAAGTCCTTTGTTCATCTTCAGAACACAAATTAAGATATTTTTGATTAAATCCAGGAGCATTCGGACCCTCCATAGACAGCAATACCATGTCAAGGCACAAAAACGTAGTAAGGTCATTAAAATAGTCAATGTGACATCAGTGGTTCAACCGTAATTTTCAAAAGCTACAAGAATATTTTTTGTGTGCAAAGAAAACAAAAATAATGATGTTGTACTCTTGATAATGACAGCAGACTGTCCACGAAGAGGAGAGAGAAGAAATCATTGAGTAAAGTCGACTGTAAAAAATGACCATGATTTTAACGGTAAAAGACTGTAGAAATGCTACAGTAAAAACCTATTAATTGGTTAATGGTAAGTTCCCCCACTACAACTGTACTGGTAATTTTACGGTAGTATACAATTTTTGGAAGTGAAAAGAATGTATAACTTACAGCAAATAACCGTACATTGACACTCCCAGAATTCCCTGCTTTACATTTCACATTTGATGTTTTTTTTGTTGAAATAATTGTTTCTTCTTCTTTTTTTTTGTTTTTTTTTTTTGTTTTTTTTTTTAAATCAGTTATGTACATTAGGGTTGTATGTTACATCTAATGTTGTTAAATGAATGTTTATTGCATTACTTCAGTTTGATGTGTGATACCATAATGGTGTTTAGTGTTTGTGTGACTGATACTGTGCATCTTCTATATATGTTATAATTTAAAAACTGCTCGTGATGGGTTTTGGATTATCATGTGATTTTCTCATCACCACCTGCTTCTGGTAGTTGTCAGTGTATTACAAAGGTACAAAACAGATTCCAGTACTTCCATAGGTTGGTATATTAACATTATATTATGTATTTAAATGTAAATTTAAGTTAAATCCGTACAACCTAAATTGTTGCTACCATATGCTTACGGTAAAATTCTGGCAACCACAGCTGCCTTTTTTTTTTTTACAGTGAGTCGTTATTTTTGTTTTCATTGTGCACAGCATAAAGTATTTTCGTATCTTCATAAAATTTCTGTGCCTTGACCATGGTAGGACCTTTTGCTGTCTATGCATGGTCAGAAACCTCTCAGATTTCATCAAAAATATCTTAATTTGTGTTCCAATGATGAACAAAGTTTCTACGGGTTTGGAACAACATGAGGGCAAGTAATTAATGACAGAATTTTCATTTTTAAAATTAACTTTGTGTAATCATTTAATCAGTCTTATCTTGTTCCCAAACTAACTTCCTTTGTATGACATCCCTTTAAAGACAAATTGATTTTAAAATGTGTTGAGGTTTTTCGAACGTGCACTAAATGAACCAAACCATGGTTATTTGCCAGTCAATATTGACATTTGTCAGTCTCGGAGGTGTAAAATTAGACTGATAGCAAAAAGCATGAGACAGATGGGTAGGGGATGATCACCTTCCCCAAATAAAGACTGAATAATTCACATGATGGCCAGTCCTCCACATACATAATGCAAAAGGAAAAAGGGCACGGCTTAGGAGTGCTCTAAACCTAAACACAACAAATAGAAAATAATTTTACTTGACCTAAAGAAAAATTCAGTTGGTATCTAATAAACACTGAGTCCATAAGGAACTGATTAGTTTCCACAATGAGCTCCTATTTTTAAGCTGTCCTATGTTGATAAAGCAGATGCTTTTATTTATTGATAGATCGAGTAACACTGTTTACCCTGAGGGGGCTTCTGCAAAACTAGAACAATGCATTCCAACCATTACAAGAGCAGGCATGCTAACTTAAATGAGAAGCGGAAAAAAACAGCTTAAAGTGTGAAAGATTAACTTGTGATTTGCATTAACATTCTTGAAAGGACACCCGTAGGACAAAATGGCTGTGTGTTAACTCTGTGGCTGATGTTTAGAGACTGTAAGAAATGGAGAACATCTCAAGGTCATAAGGTCACATATTCACAAATTTCCACAACAAGCAGCCAGATGCATTCTCCCAGTGAATAACTGCTAGCTTCTGGGGTTAAACCTGTAACATTAATCCTCTTCTGGCTTTAAAGCCCATGATGAATCCCCTTTTTGGAGCGGCATGACAAAAAACTGACAAGATGGCCACCGTGACACGCTTAGACCAGGTGTAAAGTGATCCAGTGAACAGTACATGTCACACTGTATAATGAATGACAGGCACACACATCTACACATTACCATGTATGAGGGCACTATAAATACTAGTGTGTGGTGTACTTTACTTAAAGCCGGCCTTCTGTAAGGTTAAACATTCAGCTAGTCAGCAACACATGCAAGTTGCTAGTCAAAATGATCACAGAAAGGTCACAAACTGACCTGCTAATGGCGTTTTAACTGTTAACAGTTCTGCCATTCTTCATCTGTCCATGCAGCCATCCTATCAGTTTTGAGTGGCAGCTGCTCATGTGAGAGGAAATTACTTATGTTTACAGATGCACCGTTTCTCCATTTTCCCTGCCCTCACACCAATCCTTTCTGGATTAGTGGATTTTGTTGGATTTTATATCCTTTAAAGCAGTGTTTCTTAACTCCAGAGACCCTGCCAACAGAATGTTTAGATATCTCACTAATTAAAACACCCGATTCATCTCATCGGCTTCTTGGTGTGTTAAATAGAGAGGCACCTGAAATATCCTGGGAGGTGGGTCTCAAAGAACTTCAGCGCTTCAGAAGAAACATTGACACTTCATTCAACCAAATTCTTACCCCCACACCCTTCCCCTATCTGGTCCTTGCACACCAAAGGTCAGGGTATGTGCAACCTTATCTGCTTTCTCATGCTGCCCAGGCCTGTCGACACTACAAACACCAAAAGCAGCCAATATATGTTTTGGGTGGGTAAGTAGGTCTGGGGATTAGGGTCAAAATACAATTTGAGTAATGGCTGGTGTCAATGGTCCAAAGAGAAGAGACGCAATGAAACTCTAAAGAGGAGGGAAGGCAGTATATTGCATAAATGTACATAGCTGGCCGCTAGTCACAATCTCCTTCATTTGCTGGATATAAAACCAGCAAAATCCATTAGTAGGAGTGCAAGGACAAACGGAGAAAAGGTTCATCTGCAAACTTCAATAATTCCCTCTCACTTAATTAGTCAAAATTCAAACATGACAATGCGAGGCCGGGAAGGCTGCAGGGACAGAAACGCTGAAGATTGAAAGAGGAAATCAGGGATGGCGGGACGAGCAAGAGGAAAAGCATTACGTTGACACATTCCCAACAGCCAATCAGCCGTAAGGAAGAACTGAAGTTGAAGAAAAACCCCAGAATGCTCCTAATGAGCGGCCCCACTGCTGCTGCCAACTCGAATCAGACTGACACCAATCAAACCATTTAAAAACTCATTAAACTTAATCAAGTTAAATCTTAATAAAATACCAGGATTCCTCTGCACGAACCTTCCACCTCACATTCGGCTGAAGGTCCTTCCTTCCCTCCATTTTGGATCGCCATCATGATGCAGAATTTACACTGCGTATCATAATTCTGAACATCATCAATCCCAGCTTGATTCTAACTAACCAAGAGCGACAATATATCTATGTGGGAATAATTCTACATGTTGGAGCATGAGAATTTAACAATTATTTAAATTTCCGGTCCATGCAGAGTACGGACCGGTATTATGGACCATACACGACTGCTCCTCCAGTCACTTACCATTTGTCTAAATCTGCCTTGATGACCACACAGGGTGCTGGGACAGGGGTCTCGGCAGGAGCTGAGGTCTCTGAGTCCGACATGGTTCTGTGGCGTTGGTGTGTATGCGTGCCTGCTCTGTGCGCTCCTGTGCTTGCATGTGCAGGAGAAAAAGAGAGAATGGAGAGTTAGAGTTGGCAAGTGGGAGGGGGAGTGTACATAGTACACGGGGGGAGGAAGGAGGGGGGAATGTGAGAGGGCACATATGAACATGAGCAAGAGATCAAACAGTGATCGGGTTCAAGCTTACTCAGCATAAAATAAATAAATAAACATTTTAAAAGTATGCTGTTTCAGATGCAAAAAGCAAATGAGTGTGCTTCTTTCTACACCTAAACCAACAGTGTGTAATGAAGTGCGCTGAGACAATGGAAAGTATGCAGAGAAACTTAACTTCCATTCAGACACAAAAGCTGCACTACTTCTTGTGTTATATTATGGGCTGTGCATGGACACCCCCTAATGGCAACATGTTTTCATGACATGCACCGCTTCACAGTTTCTCCTGCACCACTTTACAGACTCTCCTTTTTTACAAAAAAAAAAAAAAAAATGATATATAAAATTTATATATATATATATATATATATATATATATATATAAAAAAATTGAAATAAAAGAAAAAAGATATAGTTAAACAAAAAGGTTAAATAAAAACATAAAAACTAACAATGTTACAGCTTTCTTGTTGTTCATACTTAACATTGTGGTAACAATAAGGTGTCATTTGTTAACATTAATGTATTAACATGAACGAACAATGAATAATACATTTATTACTCTATATTAATCGTTGTTTATTTTAGTAAATGAAAATGCAGCTGTTTATTGTTGTTCATGTTAGTTCGCAGTGTATTAACTAATGTTAAAAAACAGAACTTGATTTTAATAATGCATTAATAAATGCTGAAATGAACATTAAGTAAGATTAATAAATGCTGTAGAAGTATTTATCATTCTTAGTTCATGTTAACCAATGTTTAACTACTAATGTTAAGTAATAAACCTTATTGTAAAGTGTTATCAAAACTTCTGCCTTAAAAATAAAGTCTTGCTTCCCCGTATTTGCATTTATGTATACTAAATTTCACTAATATAAATAGCAGATTAATTAAAATTCCTTTTAAGACATGTCATAAATAGCCACTTTAGAGCTCATCACATGAGTTGAGCACTACATTCAACAAACCCAAGTGACTCTGAATAGGTGTTATGTAGGTAATTAATATACAATGATTTATTTCTATGTAAATGCATTTTAAATTTGTATTAAAATACCATCCCTGCTTGAAAAAAGTGCTGAATCTGGTTAAAAAAGAAAAAAGTTGGTTTATGTTCAATTCAGGTAAAACTAGTGGTCAATGGGTTTAGTTGGTCAACATAACTGGTGTTAAGACCAGCCTGGATATAAGCTAAATCAAGCAAACCAATTTATCTTTTGAAATTTTTGCTACCAGAGAGGTTAGATAGGGGAGAGCGAGGTAAGTTGAGCCAGTTTTTACTTACGGTGTGTTTAATGCAAGCACATGACAGGAATGGGTCCAACTTAAATATGTACATAAATTACAAGTTGTTGTTTACTTTGGGAATAATCACTGAGGATCTAAAATGAACTGCTTTCAAAATATGGCTCTCCAAAAAAGTGGTCTCTTGGCTCAACTTGCCCCCTGTGAAAGGTAAATTGAGTCTAGGGAGAGAGTAAGTTGAGCCACATGGAGTTAAACTGTGCCATTGATTATGCTTAAGTAAAATGAACATTTTCACCTCATGCTATATTAAAGGAAAATCAACAAAAAATGACTTCTTAAAATCTATGTGTGAGCCTTGTGATGGACTGACCATCCATTCAGGGAGTTTTCCCACCTGTGGCTCCAGATGTTGGGTTAGGCTCAAGCTCCCCACAACTCTAATAAGGACAAAGACGTTTGAATAATAGAATAGATGAAAGGATGACTTCTTAAAAGTCTTATTTAAAGATACAGTTTACAACATTGGAGGCATTTTTAAAATTATTAAGAAATTACACAGCAAAATACAGTTCAAATAGAAGAATAAAAAAAAAAAAAATGGCTGCAACAGACCTTAAAGAACTGGGCAAACAGTACTCAACATTCCACTTATAAGTCTTGCAGGGAAAGACTATTTCATACTTCAATGGCCAATTTTTTATTAAAAAAAGGCCAAGAATTTTTCAGAACAGGATCAAGTTCAAAACAAAGAACAAAATAAGAAATATTTTGTGTAAAATTAATGAAATATAACGTAAAATTACAGTAAAATCATATTTTATCATTTTAAATAGGGGTGAACCACTGGCTCAACTTAAGGACTTTTGTCTCAAATGACCCTACTCCTACCATTTACTAAACTTGTATCATCCTAACATCATGCTTACTGTAGCCTCATATTGTAACTTCATAAAAGACAAATACAGGTGATATTCTTTCAGATTTGTCTGTAATCGTTCAGACACAAGAAGCAAGAGTCCTTGAACATAAAAAAAACACTGTTTTTTTAACGTAAATTAACAATTACCATCAAAGGGCGAGTAAAATGGATAACACTTAATGTATTTGTGGTCAGATCACCAATTTTGTTTCTTAGAAACAAGGGGTGGCTCAACTTCCCCACAGGCTCAAATCACCCAGGGCACATCTGCACAATTATTCATAATAGTCATATTATTCATGCAGCCACCACTTAACATTTAAGTTTTCGAGAGAAAACTGAATCGGAAAAAAGATGTTGCATCACTCAACGCAATAACAGGTAAGTTCATTCATTGTTCATGTTAAATAGTTTTACCACTTCACAGAGTGCCTACTGCTGGACCAGTAGTAGACTACAAAACTTAACTATAAAACTATAACTGCGACAAAAGCACGTTTCTGAAATAACTGTCTAAAAATGTAAAACTGTTCTCGGATCTCTCCATCAACTCACATCCTCAACGGTTAAAACGTTAAGATTGGCTAAGCCCACCTATCTGCCTAAATCAAGATGTTACGCGATAAAACCTGTAGGAAGAACTGAAAGCAGCACGCAACCTGACGGGGCTATTTAACGGCGACTTTCCGACTAGAACGTCATGTTCTCCAAACAATCAACCCACATCTATATGCATTTAGACTGCTGTCAACGAGCTAAAGTGCAGATAATTAAATTAGCATAGAATGTCAACCAATTACATTACCTGGTTCTGCAGTCCGGAAGGATCTGGCGAGATTTACCTGGAGAACAAAATGAATATTGTTGAACTGGGATGCGCAATTAAGTTCTGGATCCACGCCTCTTTTTCCAGAAGTTTTGAGAGAGGAGAAACTCCCCAATGCAGTAGACACATGGGAATACTATTCTATTCTCGCTTTTATGAAATTATAAGGTTGTTTACTAGATTAGTCGTCCTTAAATAGCCTACATATATGTTATAGCAGTAGGGCTCTACTGTTACCAGAAGTTTTAGGAGTTGGTTAAATGAAATTATACAGTATATAGTTTCCCTGAAATATGAATGAATTAATGAACAATGGTTTTATTACAAATAAAAGACCATAATTACAGTTAAAGCATGGTAACCACAAATCACTATGGTCTTGCTACACTAATCATAGTTTAACCATGGTATTTGTAGTAAACTGTGGTTATACAAATATTAATCAATACGTCAAAAATACATACTACACTTTTGCTAATAAAACCATGGTTAAAGGATTAGTTCACTTCCAGAATAAAATACTTTCCTGATAATTTGCTCACCCCTGTGTCATCCAAGATGTTCATGTCTTTCTTTTTTCTGTCAGAAAGAAATCAAGGTTTTTGAGGAAAACATTCCAGTATTTTTCTCCACACAGTGGACTTCAGTGGTGGCCAAAGGGTTGAATGTCCAAACTGCAGTTTCAATGCAGCTTCAAAGGGCTCTACATGATCCCAGCTGAGGAGTTTTTCATTTTCTTAAAAAAAAAAACAAAAAAAAACATGTTAGACGATTTTGAAGTTGGAGGAGAAAATGAGCTGGAGTTTTTCGCCCTACCGTAATTTTTTTAACCAAAGTACACAGACGAAGAACTAACCATGCATGACTTTTCCAACATGATTATGTAATGCGTGAAGACATAGCTATTGCATTTGCATTTGTGGTTAAAAATGATATAAATTGTAATTTATTTTAGAAAATGACAGATCATTTTGCTAGATAAGACCTTAATTCCTCGGCTGGGATTGTGTCGAGCCCTTGGAAGCTGTACTGAAATTGCAGTTTGGACCTTCAGCCTGTTGGCTCCCATTAAAGTCCACTATATGGAGAAAAATGCTGGAATGTTTTCCTCAAAAACCTTAATTTAATATTGATTAATGAAAGAAAGACATGAACATCTTGGATGACACGGAGGTGAGCAAATTATCAGGAAACTCTTATTCTGGAAGTGAACTAATCTTTTAATTTTCATAAGGGAATGAATGAATGATAACATTACACAAAATGTTACAAAAGGCCTGTTATTTCAAGGTCCTGCAAGGTCACACACTGTAAGTAGTAAGTCAGAAACATGAAGGGAACAGAAATATTACATATAGAATTGTGCTCAACCAGCACATTCAGACATAAATAAATGAGGAAAGAAAATAAAATAAACAAAAATGGTGAAAAAGCTCTCAGTTCACAGCAGGAAATGACAAATGAGTGTTTCCTCATTGCTGGGGGAAGGGTCTCTCATGTGTAGACCTTCTTTAAATGTGGCTGTAGAATGGGTACACGACCTCCACAGTGGTGCAGTCTGTTAGAATCAACTTGTTTTTCCAGTCAGACACTATAAAGATCCTAAAATAATCAGCCCTTTTTGCTAAACTCTAAAAAATAGAATGTTTTCCATTTCTACACCTGGCACATCATCTGATTTTTACACTCGTGTCCTGTATCGACTCAAATAGTTTATAAATATTTATCAGTCAATACCTCACGTCAATGTTTATCATTACCATCAGGATTTAAATAATACACCTAGAGTGCCAGACTCATTAATATCCTAATTAAAATCCATATCCAAATGAGAGGACCAAGAAGAGCAGGCCTATATAATGGGAAGAAAATGACAGAGAGCACAAGAGAGGACATCAGACTGCAAAGGATCAAGCAAGACAGTAAAGAAACCAGTTAAAATGACTCAAGGATCTAGACTATACTTTGCGGGTAAGCAAACCTTATATCTTTCTCAGACTGACCTTTCCCTAACACATTTTATACCTCACTTCTCCCTCACTCATTAGATGAACATACCGTTATTTTTGAAAAGTTCCTTTTTCTTATTGCTTTTCAGTGACACTTCTGATGTGTGTGTTTGTCTCCATCGATTGTGTCGGTCTGAATGAGTTACTGGAGCGAGCCTCTCAACTTTCAGACAAACTTCACTCCATCAGCACCTCTCTCACCAATGACCTGGTCAGTACCAAACACCCTTGTAAACATGTGCTTATGTGTTGTTATATGCTCACTCACTGGGTTATTTGCAATGTGTGACTTCAGTTTTATCCAAACAGGTATTTATTTCAGTGATTTAAAGTTTGTTGTTTGATATTAACCTTGCTTTCATCCACAGGATTCTCACTTTCCTCCTGTTGGAAGGGGAATGATGCCCCGTCCGTCGATGTGCCACACATCCTCCCTTCAGATTCCCAATGACAAAGACCAAGCCCTGAAAGTACCGGTGAGAGCATCCATCTTCATCTCTATCTATTGTAAAAAAAAAAAATCTTTCTCCTACACTCTCAGAAATAAAAGGTATGAAAGCTGTCACTTGGGCAGTGTCTTTTCAAAGAGTACCCTTTTGGATCTTTCAGGCACTAATATGTACACTATAGGTACTATTATGTATCTTTAGGTACAGATATGGACCCTTTAGGTACAAGGGTGTACCTTTTAAAGAGGTATCGTCCCAGTGACAGCTTTCAGACATTTCTGAGAGTGTATTCCAGATGATTTCTTTATTATTCTATTATTAGATTTACATACTAAATTATAATTATTACCACTAAATTGTTGTAATTATTATACTTTATATAAAAATACTTATTACAAAAATGCATAATTACAAAAACGTGTGATACTGTATGACGTAAATGTTTCTATATATACTATAAATATTTTTTTAAGCTTGCAAATATTTGAAGTACTAATAGTTTTTTCATTTCTCAATCAATTCCAACCTATTTTCAGCATATTTCACCCAAAATTGAAAATTGTCATTTATTCACCCTTGATCGAAATATTTATTTTATTTCGATCGACCTTTTATTCGCATATGAACATTAATCGATGTTTCAAACACGATTAATCAAAACATATCATACGTGTGCGCTCAACTACTTACCTCACTGATAAACCTCAACAGTTATTGCAGAATCACAAATATGCTTGTGTGAAATGTCAATGGTTTGAAAGTCTTATAGATTTGGAACAAGGTGAATTTACATTTTTGGGAGGTGAGCTAACCCTTTATTAAAGGGGTAGTTCACCCCAAAATGAAATTCTGTCATTAGTTACTCACCCTCACGTCAGTCCAAACCCGTTAGACATTCATTCATCTTTGAAACAAAAATTAAGATATTTTTGATGAAATCAGAGAGCTTTCTGACCCTGCATACACTCTTAAAAATAAAGGTTTCGTTAATGGCATCAGTGGTTCCGTGAAGAACCTTGAATGCAGAAAAGGTTCCTTATAGTCGAAAACAGTTCTTTCGATTTTTAAAAATGGTTCTTTTCAGAACTGTTCACTGAGAGGTTCTTTGAGGAACCAAAAATTGTTCTTCTATGGCATCACTGTAAAAACACCCTTTTGGAACTTTTTTTAAGAGTGTAGACTTTTTTGTCGGTTTCTGGGCTTTGAACATGATAGGACCCTTGGAGGGTGAGGGTGAGAAAGCTCTCGGATTTCGTCAAAAAATATCTGAATTTGTGAATATGAACAAAGGTCTTACGGGTTTAGAACGACATGAAGGTGAGTAAAGTAGGTGAGTTTTGGGTGAACTATCCCTTTAATGTGCAGTGACAATTATGACTAAACATCTCCCACTTGTGGTCACATCTGTAGTTACAAGTGAAACAGACGAGTAGTGAATGGTGTTTTATCTGATCATTTGTGCAGGAGGATGAGTTGCTGTCTCTGGCTCGGTCTCTGCTGCTGGCGTGGTCTGATCCTCTTGCCCTTCTCTCCTCTGAGGCGTCCAGCCTGGCACATCCAGAGCGCAACACCATTGACAGCAAGACCAAAGAGCTGCAGGACAACATCAACAGTCTGGGAGCAGGTCTGGAGCACGTCTTTAACAAGGTGACTGCACTTGAAAGAACAGCTTAAAGTGCATATATTGTGAATGATGTGGAGTAAAACTGAATGACGTTTGGATAAAAACATCGAAAGAAATGTTTTTAAGCAGGGTTGGTTTATACGTTGTCCCTATCTATGTTTTCTTCTCTACAGATGGGCTCATCTTCAGACAACCTGTCCTCTCTCCCTTTTTACATCAACAGCCTTGGCCAGGATAAAACCTCTCGACTTGTCAATTTCCATTTTTTGCTGTCCTGTTTCCGCAGGGACTCCCACAAAATTGATAGTTTCCTCAAAGTTCTTCGCTGTCGGGCAGCCAAGAAGAGACCTGAGATGTGTTAGAGTGGAAATGCTGTGCTCTGCTTCTCTCAGTGTGGATGTTAAGTTAGAATGGCAGAGAAGAGAGTGACTTGAAAAAAAAAAAAACTTCTATATAATATCATATAACAAAACATGCCCTTTATTGTGTCTAAGTTGTAGATTTTTGACTTTCTTACATACTTAAATTGAATTGGACCCACACAAAGATAAAATAAATTAAACAAAGGCATTTAAATGGAATGCAGTTGAACATTTGTATGAAGAACATATGCACAGAGTTTATTTGAATGTTTGACCAGCTTGATGACATTTGTATGTTAGGTAACCTAATTTTATTTATTAAGGGAATTATGTTGTATCTTTAACCACTTTTCTGTAATGCAATATTTAAAGCCTTGCAGCAATGTCAATACATTTCTATCATGCAGATTCATACTGACTCTGACACTGAATATTTTACTTTACACACGTGGATAAGACTTGGAAATTGGTATTTGGGGCTCAAGCACCGAAAGTTCTGTTAGTTCTGATCATCTACTTCTTTTTCTGCTCAGTGTCCATCTATGAAGAATGTAGGTTGTCAAACACAACTGTTAGCCAATCATACCAGTGGGTGTTTACTTCCGAGTCTACAATCCAACACGCCTATTCAAACAGAGTGTTTCTATGAGGGGTGTCAAAACAAGAGCAGAAAATAGCTCATTACTTCTAAAGTATGAAAAAAAAAAACCTCAGAGATCACTACAAAATAATTAAAAAAAGGCAGTTTGTGACCATGTTCATGGCAGTTCAGTTCATGATAAGGACTAAAATTGGACTCTTAGCACATCTAAACATTGCAAACATACAAGCCAAAGAAAATGAACCTTCTTTTAGACTTATATCTTCTGAATGCAAAATCCAAATGTAACAAAAGTACACAAAGATTCACATAGACCAGAGTATATTCATAGGATGCATGTCAGGTCATGTCAGATTCTGCCCATAAGAGGGTGCTACTACTTTTCAGAATAGCATGTATTTCTGTAAACTGGTTTATCAAAACTTTTCTTGTCAGTGGAGTTTCAAAACTGTTGAATTTGCAGTAAAGCACTTCATATTTTAGGAGATGCATTGCAATTGTATCACCTAATCGTACACATAAGCCATTGGTGCTTGGACCTTGATGACTGTCATTTGCAGCTACATTTTTGTTGTTTTTTGTTTTACAAACTAGTTTTCGTTACATTTATTGCAGCAGTTGTGGTTGCATATGCAGATCATAATGAGACCAATATTCTGTTTCATAATGAGAAACAAGAAACTTGATGTGACACACCAACATGAAGTATTTTCCCTATTGTCATTAAAACAAAAAATATAAAACACAAAACAAAGGCCTGCAGAGTCAACTGAGTTTCCAGTGGATGGGGCTCTTGATAAACCTGTGCAGAGTCTGTGACATCTACAGATGGAGGTGGAGCATCTACTTAGAGTATAAATGTGCTGTTCATGAAACACTTTCATTGTAGCAGAAACAACAGAGCACAGAGACTAATAGGTACTGTATTTTTTTATAGAAGGAGGTTTGAATAATGTTGTAAAGATTAATTACTTTTTAGTTAAAGAATACTCCAGCAACAGGCTACATATTCATTTTGACTTGCAATGTATTTGTTCCTTTCTTTGTCAATGACAGGCTAAAATGGAGACGCTGAAAATCGTTCTGCTGGGTAAGCAAGGAGCAGGGAAGAGCGCATCAGGAAACACTCTTCTAGGTACCCATCCATTTCACACAGCGCCCAACTCAGAGCGGGTCACTCGAGGCTGTTCAATGAGCATGTCCACTGTGGACAAGCAAAAAATCACAGTGATTGACACACCTGGATGGTGTGATTCGTCTCGATTTGAGATCATCGAATTCATCAACATGCACAAGCCACATGTGTTTCTCTTAGTGCTGCCTATTGGCAGATTCACCAAAGAAGAAATAAACACAGTCATGAATATCCTGAAGGAGTTTGGGGATGAAGTCACCAAATACATGGTTGTGCTGTTCACCAAAGGAGATGAGCTGGAGGAAAGACCTATTGAAGACTACCTGAAAGAACTACATCCAGAACTGAAGAAAATCATTCGGGTATGTGCAGGAAGATGTCATGTCTTCAACAACAGAAACAAAGAAGATCGCCAACAAGTCTCTTTACTACTGAAAAAGATGAACGAGATGGTGAAGAATGAAAAGAACGAAGAAAAACGTTACACTGAAGCTATGTATAACAAGAACAAGACACAGCATAGAAATGAAAGAGAGAATTCAGTGCTAAAAAATAGAAACCAAGTGAGCAGCTATGATGCTGATAGAAAAGAGGAAGAAGAAGAAGAAGAAGAAGAAGAAGAAGAAGGAGGAGGAGGAGGAGAAGAAGAAGAAGAAAAAGAAGAAGCAGAAGAAGAAGAAGAAAAGGGAAAAGGAGAAACACTGGATGACAGAATAGACCTTGAAAAGTTAAACTGGAAGATAGATGAGCTAACTAAAATCACCCAAAGGATTGATATGAAGTTACTGGAAGACATGAGCCAGCAGAGGAAAGTCATACAGCAACTGCAAAGAGAGTTGAAAACGATGCAAGGAGAACTTTATAAAAAAAAAAAACCGAACTGATTCTAATGCGTGAGAAAGCATATCACAATGAACAATTACAACAAGAACAAAAAACATAGTAAATGATAATTTGACTTCTGTCTCGTATACACAAGTGAATTTTGTGAAATGAAATGTGAAATCTTTAATAATGTTAAACATTTAAAAAATAACAAATAAAAATATAAATCTGGTCCAGTGATCCCAGATGATGATAATCATGAGCCTTCAAAAATGCTGGGCTCTGATTCAAGTTTTGTTCAAGTTGTTTAACTTTGATTGATTTTGTCTTATTTCAGTTTAAAATGAAATCACTATCTTGGCTATTACACTATTCTTGTAATAATCAAATACATAAATTGTTTTATAAATAAAGTTTATGCATTGCAGATGAACTCTGAATTCACAGTTTTTAACTAATAATGTCACAACAGATCATTTAAAATGCATTTTCAAACATTTTAGCTTATTATCAGCTCAGTGCAAGACACAAAATCTTTTAAAGTGTAATGCAACCCCCAAATTTGGTTATTTTTTTGGGAACCCAATGAGAACGTTCTAGGAACGTTCCCTGCAGGTTATTTTTTGGTTTTATTTTTATAACCTACAGGGAATCCTTTACATCTACGGATTTGTACAGATACAAATTCTATAGAACTGTATATCAATTTCAAAAAGATAACAAAAATAAAAATAAGTTTTGTTAAGTGATAACCACTCTCATACAGAGAGATAGAGAGAGAGAGTGAGAATGAAATTGAGAGTGCAGGAAATAGTACAAGAAAGATACAATGACTTTGTGTCCATCAGATTGACACATGAAAAAGAAAAGAGACAAATACAGTCATCTTACATTACAATATGCCATGTTATGCTATTAACTGACAAAATTTGATGGCGCCCGCTGCCTCTTCTACTCTGAATAAAGATGTCAACCAGGATGAGCACTTTAACAACAGGACCTTGTTAATTATGTTAAAGGGATAGTTCACCTAGTAATTATCCCATGATTTACTCACTCTCAAGCCATCCTAGGTGAATATGACTTTCTTCTTTCAGACAAATGCAATCGGAGTTATAGGCCTATTAAAAAATGTCCTGGCTCTTCCAAGCTTTATGGCAGTGAATGGGTGGTAATATTTAATAGTCCAATAGAATTTCAGTAAAGAGCATCCATGTATACTGAAGCGAATCGATGCATTTTTGTGAGAAAAATATCCATATTTAAAACTTTATAATCCGTAATCTCTAGCTTCTGCTAACTGTTGTATGCGCATACATTAGAAAGTGGCGTTTCAGCAAATGACAGCTGTATAGCGTAAGCTCTGATGAGAAGTGACGACTGTGGAAGTGCAAAAGAGAGAGCAAAACAAAACACTGGTCACAAATGAGAAAAACAAGGATGTCAGAAAATGTCAGAGGATTTCAATATAAGCCAAGAGGAGACTGGTTTTCCTTTGCTAAACAAAGTAAACGTTGCTTCCTTTGCTCCTGTAAACAAACATCTGTTCTCGCGAGACTAGCATATTCTCACCAGGGTCATTCTATGGAAATGTCCATTTTTCTGTCCCTGAACTTACCTGAAAAACACTTTAGGTGTTGCAATTTCTTTATATTTTAAAACGAAACTATATGTTATTTGACAATTTCTATAGCCATCAATGTGGCAATATTTGTTTTTTAATTCATCATATCTCTTCTTGCTACTTTCTGCCCCGCCTTTCTGAAACGCTTTAATTTTTACAAAGCTCATCGTTGATGAAAAGCGAGGTGTTTTCTGATTGGCCAGCAATCCGGTGCCTCGATTACCTCAAGCGCATGAGGGAAATGTTACGCCCCTTACCATCTCGGCGCGCGAGAGGGAGTAAAATCTTTCCGTGCCACGGGCATATGCCACTGGACATGTCACTGCTACATGCGCATGGCACTCTACTCGGAACGACCATGGCACTTTTTGAAACTTTGATTTCACGTTCAAGTTTTATTTGAATTTTCTTCGCATGTTATCAGTGACATGCTAGACATAAAAAGCAAAACTCTTTACAGATATAGAAAACATAACAAATATACAGACTAAAAATATGTGTGACTGACGCCTCTTACTCTTAAACATACCGTGACCGCCGGGTGATGTTCTGTTCACTTAGTTTTGTCGTGGCCACGAGATATTAACTCGTGGGAACGTCATATTAACTTATGGGGGCTAATAATATGTCCTTAATATATATATGTAATAATATGTTGTTTTATCAGAAATGGATTTATTAATATTTTTTTAATGAAGAAATTAATATATTAATTATTATAGAAATTATTACATTATTAAATTATTATATTAGGCTAATAGGCCTTGACTAATGGACTGTATTGCCCGCGACGTAAACAGCATTTGAATTAAGTTTATCATGAATAAATTTTACATAAAGTAGGGCCTACATACAAATAGGCCAACAAGAAAACATTTTTATTCATCCCGTCTTGTAAGTCCATTAACTAATCTTTTTCCCTATAATATTTGTATATAATAATAATAATAATAATAATAATAATTATTATTATTATTATTATTAGCCTATTGTTATTGGTTATATTTTTATATTCGTTTTTCCCTTCATTTCTATATCTTTACTTAACGTTCCGAATAATTTGTAAATAATACTGTAAAAGCACGACATGCCAATGAAGGTTTGGTTATGCTGACTCGAATTTTTACTGGAATGCAGTTTAAATGTAACATATATTTCATTTCAGCTAATTAACAGACTATAATTATAAATACTATAGCGTTTCATTGAGAAATGAATCATTCACGTAGTTTTAAAAACGTTATTGGCATAATTGTCAGGCATTTACAAAATATAGCTCTAATCAGTTAAAATAATAATAATAATAATAATTATAATAACTGGTTAGGGCTATATTTTATAATTGTGTTTCGCTTTATTATTAATTAGCCAAAATAAAATAAAATAGGCTATATGTTAAATTCAATCATTAAACTGCATTCCAGTAAAAATTCCAGTCATATAGCATAATCATTAACAAAGGCAAACAAAGGCCTGCCTTATCAACACTAGCAATGCATGATCAAACTGTTATTTGTCTAGTATACCAAGGAATCACCCACCAAAACTTCATGCCTTCTGCAAAATATGTTTTATTCAGCTAAATGTGGTCGCATTTGTGCCAGTGCATGGTGTGCACTGCTCCAAAGCTTCTGCTCTATAAAGGTATAGAATTTTCATTATATAACTACAATCTAAAAGTTAATCAGCATGTGCTGATTAATGTTGTAGCCAAAAAAAGCGACCAATTTATATGTGCTCCTGCGGCCAACTGAGAAAGTCGCAAATAAGCGACCTGTGTTAATTAAGGAGCGGCTGCCGGCCCGCCACTACTTAGGCTAATTTATAATGACTAAGTTATAATGTAGCTATTACCATAGCATTACCCTGTTATTACTGAGTCGTAATATGATGTGGTACCACAGTTACTTTACATTGTGCTAGTCAGATAAATATCTGTTGATTACATTTAAATGAAATATGTTTTTATATTGAAATAAAATGAAATTAGTTTATTGAATTAAAAAGATGTTCGGACTAGTCAATTTGAAGTGGATCAGAAAAGTTAATCAAAATTGTCAAGAACGGCTATTGTTTTGGTTTTAGGACAACTTTGATGAAAGGTTTTAATCCACTTCAAATGTTGACTACTGTGTATCAGTTAAAGAACACAAAACATAACTTTTTCTGCATCAACGAAATCCATAAAGTCAGGCCCTGTCACAGCAACGTCAGCAACGTCAGTCCCATCACGCCACGGTCAGTCCTGTCATACAGAAAATGATGATATAAAAATACCTATTTGTCTCTATACCTATTTGAGGAAATCTTGATGAATTAATCTCTTTAACTGTGTAGATGAAGGTGGGGGTATATCCACTACTATGTTTTTGTAAAAATCTCTTATGTAAAGGTAGTTTTTTTTTTACAGCAATATGAGTGCCTGGTAGGTATTCTGTGATTTTTTTCGTACTCCAGTTGACCGAAAAGTTGCTTATATTTCTTATAGGAATTACAAAACCATGTTAGATACAATCAGGGACATGTGACCAATAAGAAAATGCTATTTGTATCAAAGAAATTAATTAGGAAACTATTCTAACATATACACATTTGTCTGTGACAGGGCCTGATATTTCAGGGGTGAAATGCGTATAAAAATGTATTTTATAGACCAAGGCAAAGCTGAATCATTGGATTTTAAGGGATTTTTCTCTGAAAGGTACAGTTCTGTTGTTTAAAGCAGAGGGACTATCAAGTTTAATCTATGCAGCTCCTTCACTCAGTGTTTCTAAGGAGATGAGTAAAGCTGTTGATACTGCTTTGTTTAATTTTCTGTGGAGGAATAAAACACATTACACTAGGAAATCTACAAAAATGAATACACATGAATCAGGTGGATTGAACTTTCTTGAATTCTGTACTCTAAATAACACCTTTAAAATTAGTTGGATTAAACACTTCATGCTTAACCCAAATTCTTTATGGAATTCTATAACTAATTTTGTTTTTTTCCAAAATTAGGTGTTCTTAGATTTATCTTGATTTTGCAATTACAAAATGTATAAAATTCTTTTAAGCTTATCCAGCTTTTATGGACACATGTTGCTGGCTTGGTCCCTATTTTATAAGCATAACTATACCCTAACTGTCATGAACCAGAAAAAACAGAGGTCGGGAAGAACAAGACAAGACAAGCATTTGACATTAAAAAGTATATAAATTTTCTTTTTTTTATGAAAATAACCGATCGTTTCACTAGATAAGACCCTTCTTCCTCGGCTGGGATCATTTACAACCTCATGTGGGATCGTTTGAAGCCGCATTTAAACTGCACTTTGGAAATTCAAACTCGGGGCACCATACCAGTCCATTATATGGAGAAAAATCCTAAAATGTTTTCTTCAAAAAAACAATTTCTTTACTACTGAAGAAAGAAAGACATGAACATCTTGGATGACAAGGGGGTGAGTACATTATCTGTAAATTGTTGTTCTGGAAGTGGACTTCTCCTTTAAATCAAGAAGGCATGTTACTCACTTATTCTGAATTTTGCTGTCCATGGAATTTCAGTAACACCAGAATAGTTTTCTATTGTCATGGATACAATTCCCACAGGAGTCTTGGCATTATTCAGCTAATACCCAAAACAGTATTACACCCTCTCTGCATTCATCTATTTAATACTAATATTGGGAAACTTTGATTTTGCCCCTGGAAATATAAATGTTAATAAAACCATTCATTCCTTATATCAAAAAGCCATCGTTTCTACTCCAAACTGTAAAATTTATTGGAACATAATCTGTTCCAATAAATTTTACAGTTTGGAGTAGAAACGATGGCTTTTTGAAGTAAGGAATGAATGGTTTTATTAACATTTATATGAATTGTTTATTATGGAAGGCCATTTGGACCTTGCCAAACAAATACTAATTGGTAAACAAAGTGAAGGAAGTAACCTTTACAATTTTACACAGATACTACCCAATAATTTACTTGTTAAATTTAAAAATGCTACTGATTTGAATTGTTTTTGTTGTTTTTGTAATATGATGACTGAAATTTAGTTTCATTTATTTTGGTATTGCTATCATGTTAAAACATTTTGGAAAGATTTGACAAGTGTACTACTTTATAAATGTAATTTAATTTTTTGTTAAATTTAATATTCATAAGTGTAAGTACAGTAAAACCAATCCTTTGTTTTTGGTTCTTGAAAAAGAAATTCAAATTTATGTTAAGATAATTTTTTATTTACATAGCCTAACAATAAAGCAGTTAAGACTGTCTCCATTTGTGAGTCCTTTAAACATATTTACATAATGTTTAGCCCACCCCCTTGGCTGTATGTGTATTTTGTATGCATATTTAGTATTTAATATTTTTTGTTTGTATTTTATGCTTTCATGTGTATTATTGTAGTCCTAACTGTAAACTTCAGTTTAAACAAAAAAAGTTTCGTTGTGGCTACGTAACTATTTACGTCATGGCAACTGGAAAAGTGAAAGTCCCATTTCGTCGCCACAACTTAACTTTGTGCCGTTCCCAGTTAGTAACTGTTACGTTGTAGCAACTGGAAAAGTGAAAGTCCCATTTCGTCGCCACAACTTAACTTTGTGCCGTTCCCAGTTAGTAACTGTTACGTTGTAGCAACTGGAAAAGTGAAAGTCCCATTTCGTCGCCACAACTTAACTTTGTGCCGTTCCCAGTTAGTAACTGTTACGTTGTAGCAACTGGAAAAGTGAAAGTCCCATTTCGTCGCCACAACTTAACTTTGTGCCGTTCCCAGTTAGTAACTGTTACGTTTAAAGCCACTAGAAGATAAGTCTGCAACCATTAGCCGAAAAAGCATAACGGTTAAAGCAAACACTTCCGGTCTGGCAGTACGTGGGAAAGGAGACCAGAGGCCATTTTTGTGAACAGATATCAATTAAGGAGAGGCTTCACTACGCTGAATAAACAGCTTTTTAGAGGAAACAGCTTATCATTTAATGAATTGATAGCCTATCTGCTAATCTTCAGCATGTTTTACACTAAACAATACTTTTGGATTAAACAATTTTTAGAGTTTACCACAAAAAAAAAAAAAAAATGTTGTTTTATAAGAGAAGTCACTGACTTTTTGTGACAGGTGGGATTCAGCTTACGGCACTTCTCATTCATTCCTATGGTATCCATAAATGGCGACTGAGCGTCGCACAACTCTTACTGAAATTCAATGACATCAAGGCCTTAATGTGATTGGTTATTAAGGGACACATGATCGAAGTTACCCGTTACGCTTTTTCCAATAGTAAGTAATACATACCCTCTCATCTCCCTATAGCAGGGGTCCCCAAACTCGGCCCTGGAGAGCCGGTGTCCTGCAGATTTTAGCTCCAACTTGCCTTAACACACCTGCCTGCAAGCTTCTATCATGCCTAGTAAGAACTTGATTAGCTGGTTCAGGTGTGTATAATTGGGGTTGGAGCTAAACTTTGCAGGACACCGGTCCTCCAGGACTGAGTTTGGGCACCTCGCCCTATTGTAAAACAATCTCTGGTTATGTTGTGGCAACCGGAAAAGTGAAAGCCCATTTCGTCGCCACAACGTAACTTTGTGCTGTTGCCAGTTAGTAACTGCGACGCCATGGATCAATAGCTGTGTGTTGGTAATCAGTTGAAAGTTTTTATAATTGTTTATGGGCAGACATATTATTTTTATTGTGAGTAACGTTATTAGGCTTGTCATTATTGCTGATCACTGTTGTGCTATGATATTGTAATATTTACCATTATATAATCAGAGGAGTATAAAAAAGTGTCACTCCACAATATAATAGCAAAATATATAAATATGTATAGTATTTTTATGTTGCATTAATCAGCGTCTCTTTAATACCGCATGGTTCATATACATGTTGCTGCTGATTGGGCTGACATTTTTGACACACCCACCAAACAAGAGAAAACATATCTCAAACCCCGTTGCATACCGTTTCCAGGAAACATGCCGTTCAACCTGGAAACCGTAGCAAAACGTTTTGAGCTTGAGCTTGCCCCTGATATACCCCTAATACATCACTATATATATTAAAAGCAATCGTCCTCATTGTGACTTGGTGAAAAGAAACACATTTTATGATAAAGGGCTTTTCAATCGTGTGTCTGACATTACACTTTTTAAATAGCAAATTCTGACATGACATGTTTTATCTGACATACAGTGTTGTTAGATGAATATTTATTGCATTATTTCAGTATCATGTGTTTTACCATGTTGGTGTTTGGTAATTCATTTAATAACACTGTGCACCTTCTATATATTTTTGGTGGTCATTAGTGTATTACCAAGGTACAAAACAAATTTTATTATCTCAGTGGGTTGGTATATTTTCATTATATCAGTTAATGAAATACCTTTTTTTTTTTACTGTTAATTTAACACTGTAAAACCTAAAATGCTGCTAGCATATTTTTCCGGTAAAGTTCTGGCAACCACAGCTGCTAATATTTTTTTTACAGTGCATGCTTCACATGTGTTTCACTTATTTCACGTGTTAATTTAACATGTGACTGCACATGTGAAATTTATTTTTTTTTTTGTAAAGGAAAAACCTGCATCTCTTACCTGATGTCTTGTGTGGATGTTTGCTAAAATGCATTGGTTTAGTTTTTGTTGGCTTTCAGTTTCTAGTTGAGATAATGTGTCAACCGCCAAGATCTAAAAGGGGCTGGAACAAGGAAGACCATATAAATTCTCTTGTAGTGTCTCTCTTAAAGAACGCTGTTAAAGTGTCTCTCTTATAGGTCTCTGTTAAACTGCGCCACAATGAGTGCACAGCTCTCAGGTCTGTAGCAGATTGATTATTTTTTTTTATTTATTTACAAATTTTCAAGTTTTTTTTTTTTATTGCGATTCATCTGAATTTTCCATTTTGGATACTGTTATGCCTCACATTAATAATCTAATAATATATTCATCAAACCGTGTTTGATATTTTCAGCCGATTTTAGAACACGTTGTTTTCATTTGTCATGCGTCTCCTAGCAACAAGGCGCACGTTTCTGCATTAGTTTGTTGTGATTGGAACTGCTTTAAAGTCTGGTAGCCTCCATCTCAATTCGCATACTATCCGTCCTAAATAGTATTCGAAAATAGAATTAGTATATTATTGTAAAGTTACATGTTTTAGTGACCTAAAACTAAAAGGGATCAACATAAATTTACCTCAGACTGTAACCTGGACCACCTCACGGGCAAATCTAAATATAAATACACTCTAAAAAAAGGTAGTATATTATTAACATTTTATTATATACAAATTATTTTATTTTTGTTAAACAGTTTTCTTTCTTGATCTATACAGTACAAGAAATTCGGATTGTCCTTATTGGCAAAACAGGCGTTGGGAAAAGTGCCACTGGTAACACCATCCTTGGAAAAGATCATTTTCACAAAGCAGCAAGCTCTAAGTCTGTGACTAAGGAATGCGGTCTGGGTACCACTATTATTGATGGCAAAACAATCAAGGTTGTGGACACTCCTGGCTGGTGTGACACAGAGCTCTCTGAGGCCGAGCTCACGAAGGCCACAGTGAAATGCATCGACACGTCATTCCCTGGTCCGCATGTCTTTCTTCTCGTCTTGGCAATTGGCAATCGTTTCACATCCGAAGAAAAGAAAACAGTCCAGCAGATACAGGAGATCTTTGGAGAAGGAGCTAAAAGATACACAATGATTTTGTTCACAAAGGGGGACGACCTGGAGGACACAACTTTTGAGGACTATCTGAGAGAGGCTACAGCAGATCTCAAAGCCTTAATTGACAAATGTAATGACAGATGCCATGTTTTCAACAATAAAGACAGAAACCGTTCACAAGTGACCAAACTCCTGCAAAAGATCCAAAAGATGGTGCAACACAATGGTGGTGAATGCTACACAAACTCAACATACCAGCTACTGGAGCAATATAAGAAAAGAGAGGCTGAGCTACAACAGAAAGCTGACGCTGCTAGGAGGGAGATGGAAGCCAGAGATGCTGAACTTCAAAGATTGATCAGACATATGGAACAGGAACAGCAGCACCAAAAGTTGCAAGAAACACAGCTGCAAGAACAACTGATGGAACACAGCCACATTATGAGTACTATGCTAGAATGCATGCAAATTGAAAAAAATGAGAGGAAAGAAAAAGAAGAAAAGACACAGAAAGTATTAAGCGCCCAGGCTGCAGAACATCAAAAGATGATGGCGCTAGAGAGGCAAAAACAGAGAGAAGAGCAGTTAAAATATCAGCATTACATGAAGTTAAAGAGAAAAAATGGAGAGTCCCAATACAAAGAGAGAATGGAGATGGAGAGGCAGAGGTTTAAAAAAGAGAAGCAAGAAATGTCAAAAAGATATGAAGAAACAATTCGGGAGCTGGAACAACAGAAACAGACAACGAAGGCTGAAATAGCAACATTATTAAAGGAAAAAATTAGAAAACAGAAAAGCTGTATTATTTCATAAAAAAGATCTATTTATTTGTCTTGAGTGTCTAAAGTTTCAAATAGTAGTGAAATTTATTTCAAGTTTTAAATATGTGTTTGTAAATATTCTTCTGCAGTAAAACTGCATAGTTCAGCTGTCAAATTATTTAAGATTTGTCACCTAATGCATACATTTTTAGAGACATTCCTCATCAAAAACATTTATGATTTTGATTTACATATATTTTACTGTTATCAGGACATCAGCCATATCATTTTCTTATGTCCACTGTATTATCTTTATCTTTTCAGATAGATCTAGATACAGCTAGTCAACTACTATATATCAATTAGACAATAAAGCCTGGGTTGCTAGAAAACCCTTACAAATAATTAAAGGGGTCATCGGATGCTAAGTTCACTTTTCCATGTTGTTTGAACATTAATGTGTGTTGGCAGTGTATGTACAAATCTACCCTATAATGATAAAAATCCATGCAGTGGTTTTTAATTAATCTGTAAAAATAATATCCCCTTTTTCAAATCGAGCCGTTCTCAGATGCCGCTCCCACGATAGTTGATTGACATGAGCTCTTACCTTAGACCAGCTGTCACAGTCCAGTAACTTTGCATGTTTTGATGCCAGAGCAGGGATGTAAGTTAGACAAGAATATTTCCGATTGAGCGACTGAGGTGTTGTGTTGCTGGATGTAATAGTGTACATAGTGGTCGTCATTTACTCCCGACATCTGAGCCGCTGAAGATGCAGTAGATTACATTTGTTTGTGAAGGGAATGCGCCTCCCGATCTACATATATCAGTCTATGTTCGCGCGAATCATTCATAATCCAGCTTCACTTACAGCAGAAGTGAGTATAAGCATTTTTTATTAATCTTTGCGATCGCCTTTCCTTATAACGTGGTAGTTAGCAAGTTTAGTGGCTAAACGGTAACAGGCTCGTCATTCCACAGAGAGAAGAGAGGGGCGGGGCGAGCAGAGCTCATTTGCATTTAAAGGAACAATCCCCTCAGAATTGGATGATTTTTGCAGAGCTGATTTTGACAAGGTAAAAACAGTGTTGTTTTACACAACCATTGAGAATTTTTAACCAAAGTATATTATAGACTTTTCATTAAGACCCTAAAGAATCATATCAACTTATGAAAAATGGGCATCCGATGACCCATTTAATAATAATAATAATAATAATAAACATTAAAGGGAAAGTTCACCCCAAAAATTAAAAAAATATTTTAATGACTGTTGGTAACATGCTGTTTAGGTTAGCCTACCATAATTTTCATTATATGAACAAAATGTTTCTCAAATGATCTTCTTTTATGTTTCATAGTTCACGTTAGGCTGTTGCAGCCTAAATGTTTATGTGTAACAAATTTTATGCTGAATCAAATAAAATATTTCTTTCTAAAGCTACAATTTGTACTTTCTCATTTAACATAAAAATAGCTTTAAATAATCTTTTGTGGGTATTTTCACAGTCAAAATTATTTTGCGATTAATGTGCGATTAATTCGATTAAATAATCAGATTAAAAATGGATGAGCTGAGAGTTGTTTTGTTGGGTAAGCAAGGAGCAGGGAAGAGCGCTTCAGGAACAAGTCTTCTGCGTAATCACTCATTCCACTCAGAACAAGTTACTCGAACCTGTTTAATGGCCATGTCCACCGCTGACAACCAAACGATCAAAGTGATTGACACTCCTGGATGGTGTGATTCATCTCGATTCAAGACTGATATAAAGCAGGAAATCATCATATGCATCAGTATGTCCAGTCCTGGGCCGCATGTGTTCTTCCTACACTGTCAGAAAAAAAGGTACAGTTCTGTCGCTGGGGCAGTACCCTAAGGTAAAAAGTGAAAAGGTACAAATATGTACTTTTAAAGTACTAATATGTATTTTTAAGGTGCCAATATATAGCTTTAAGGTACCAATATGTACTTTCACTAAGTAGAAGTACTAAAATATACAGCAGAACAGATCACAAAACACTGAAAACGAGGGACAGAAAGTTAAAAAAGATTTGACAGACAACAATGAGGACAAATTCTACACAGCTATGTGTCAAGCAGTGAAAGACCAACAGCTTTGAAGAGAAACCGAACATTCAGTTTGGAAAGAAAGCAAAGATCATGCTGAAATTGAAAACAGAGGCAGGAGAAACAGATGTGATACTGAGGAAGATAATGTGGAGAGAGAAGACATATCAGGGGAAGAACAGAAAAGAGATTTGAGAGGCAAGAACGAGGACAGGTCGTATGCAAAGTTTCGGGAGGAACATGAAAAAAGTATGAGACAGAGTTGTGGTAGTGATGGATTGAAAACTTTGGAAGACAATGAAGAAATATCATATGAGAGAAAAGAGCTGATGGTGAAAACATTACAGAAAATTATGCAAGACAGAGCTGGAGCGTCTGAAAAGGGAGGAGATTCTGCTGGCTGAAAGAGAGAAACTAAAACAAAGATTAGAGAGGAAGCGAAGAAAACTTCTACGAAGATGTTGAATTACTACAGAAGATTTTGAATGAACAAGCAAAAAAAGAGCAAAAAGACAAAAGGAAAATATAGAAAGATTAATGCAAGAAAACAAAGAGGGAAAGCAGAAAAGTACGGACAAAACAACGTAATAACAGATGAAAAAACAAAAACATTGTTTTGTATCACTCTTGGGGTAATTTTCAACAAAATGCTTTGAGCATTTTTTTGGGTACCCATATTCCAATAACTTAATGGTGAAAATTCATAGAATTATGATTTTTTTTTTTTTTTTTCTGAATTTTTAAAACAAATTTTTATGAGTTTTGGTTTCAAAAAATGTTTTAAACTACTTTTTATTTGCCAACAATTTAAGGCATCTTCAGTCACATACATCATAAACTGAATGGTTGCGATCTCCTATTACAAATGTAGGTTTTTGGGATTTGGTGTGTTTATATTGTATTTTTGTATGATTTAAGATTATTTACTTGTATTATTGTTTCATATCCCCTGTCGAAAAAACTAAGAGATTGTTCTAATTTGAATTTCTATCATAATTAAACTGCTTAGTGATCCCTTAATTTTTTTTTTTCTTTTTCTTTTTTTTTTTTTTTTTGCTTTGCTTTCTCACTTTGTGTGTCCAAAATGTTGAGTAAACTTCACAATAAATACAGCTAGCCATTTTTAATGGCTCTGCAAACAATGCCTCCTGAGTTTTGTAGTAAAGCTTTGACAGTCAAATTCATATGTCCATATTTTTACCCAGATTTCATTTTTATTAGCTATTAAAAATTCTAGGATTTGATTTAAGTACAGTTGACTGTCACTATAAATCTGAACTAAAAGGTTTGCTTGCGATATTTGGAGACTTACGCCATGTTTCATCTTCTGGGTTAGTTAAGTTCGGCAAATTAAAGTCTCACAGCCAAAGTTTTCAGTACACATGAAGCATGCATAACCTCTTTTTTCAACCAATCTTCATGACTTTGAATCAGCTTATGCATTCTGAGGTATTCCATTGAGAGGAACTGTAAAGACGATTGCTTGGACAAAATATGAATCAATTCCACTGATATAATGAATAAAAAATGGATTATATGAATAAATTAATTGCATTTCATTATTCTCTGTTTGTAACAAGATTTTTTTGTAATCCTATTTTTTTTGTAATCCTATGTTTTGCATGCTGACCCCAGCATGCAAAACATACCTTATGCTGGTGCTGGATTTTTCAGCAGGGAAGTGGTTACAGCCGAAACTATTTTAGTTCTGTAAGACCTCTCCCTTCAGTAATGCAAACTATGCTCTCCAACAATGTTAATAACCTTTTGCATGAACTTCTTTCTCCTTTCACTTGTGTACTGAAAGCACTTCTGTCATTGTTGATGAGAGCACCTGCAGTACTTCACAAAATAAAATGTTTTTTTTTTAAAGATTGTTTTTTGACAGAGATTCATCAGAAGTAATCCTGAACACCTTGAACTGTTAGCTGATGACTTTGTCATTGACAACTTTGCAACAAAGTTCAGGAATTACCATTGTTAAATTTAAATAGTGGATGATATGACATCTCTGTGCTCTTTTACAGCTGAGACAAAACTCTTCTCTTCTGAAAAAGATAAATTAGATGGTGACAATGACATAACCACATATCAAAAAGTGAAAGACCAACAAATGAATGACAGAAGAAGACAACAGTATAGGAGAGAAGTAGATAATTCAGTTAAGGAAAAAAGTTTTTAAAAAAAATCAGTCTGGAAGTGAAAACTGATCGGACCAACAGATGCCATACTGAGGTAGATAATAGGGAACTTTGCAACCATAGGAATTACAATTATGATAACTGATTTAATAAGACAATAAGGACACTGAGAATAATAAATGGGGCAGATTTTGAGAAAACTAGAAAACTGCAACTTTTTCTGCTAGTTCGAATTAGGTTAGGGCATTTTCCTAGACATCTTAATGTTTGAAATGTTAACCATTTGCAGATAAACTTTTGCTTTTTGTTCAGGGCAGATGTATCTTCTTGTTTTGCTACTTGAACTGGGAACTTGATTTAATAAAAATGTTATTATTGAGATACAGCATATGTTTTCATATGTTATGGTTTTCTTAAAATATTGAAGACATGGCACACGTTTTTTTGTTTCGATTCTAGCAGAACACGTAACTAGTTAAAAAAATAAAAAATAAACAACCAGATCTGCAGTGGGAAAACATCTAATAATGATTATTAAAGAAGCAATGTTGTCAAGACACCCTCCTCATGTGACTGTACCTTTAGTCCACATTCTAGCAACTCTCCATATACAGTTGTAAATTCTTAAAGTCAGACGTATAAACAAAGCATTTACATTACAAAAACATCTAAACAAATCATGCTTTGTTTGAAATGATCTATGAGGTATTTTGAAACTTCGGAATGTCGGAAACTTCACCGACAAATTCTGGGGACACCCAAGACCAATATTACATCTTAAAAAAAAACAAAAGGTCATAATGGGTGCAATAATCTGCACTATGACAGTGTTTGACAGTATGAGCTTGTATGTTTGTATTGCAAACAGTTGTACTGTTTACTGCACAATTTTTCTCATTTCTCATTATTTCCTTATTTTGGGAGTGAAAGCCATTTCATAACAGCCTCAATTTAATTTCTACGCAATTCAAATCAACTTCATCAATTAAGCATATAGAATACTTACACTTAAAGGTTGTAGTTAGTAGTAACTTTGGTAATTAGCTAAAAGTCCCAATATAAAATGCTTTCATAAACCCTGAAAAAATATAAATATATATATATATATAAAAAAAAAAAAAAAAAAAAAAAAAAAAAACACACAATGCAGGTTTAATTTGTTTTTATTTCAAAAAAAAAGGGAAAAAATAAAAAACAAAATACATTTCCTAGTGGACAAATGCCTGCCTGGTAATAATCCACACCAGTGCTAGACACAAGGCATGTGAACTCGCACCCCTCGACAAAAACACTGTAGTACACAGCAACACTATGAGAGATGATCACAATATGGAACAAACGTGAAGTTACTCAAACACAGGATAAGCGTCACCTTCAATAAAAGCATTCAAATGGAAAATTTAGTCTGAAGGTTTATCTCCGTGGAATTAAATTGTAGTTCTGGGTCTGAGAAACTTAGTTTTAAGTGCTTACAGTGCAAAAGAGCAGCAGATAAGCTTAAACTAAACGGTCAGTCGCAGTCTTCCTATATGACATTAAAAAGATCAACGGATCTAAAATAGTGCTCATTAACACCAGCTATGAGTTGCACACAAGATTACTATGCCGTCTCATCAACACGATAATATCCTCAGATTGAGTCATTGCAACAAGTTCTTTTAAAAAAAAAAAAAAAAAAAAAAAAAAAGGGGTGATGAGGAGCACTACACGAATTAAAACAGTTACTCCACAGAAGACAAATGGCACATGGAGGCGCCCTCTACTGATGGTCCAAAACAACTGCCTCCCAGTACAGAACAAATACAAAACCATATGGGCTCATTCGGCAAACTACTGGGCAGAGCTTCTGTCCACAGTGAAAGATTACAGGTTTTACCTACATGGAAGATGCTAGCTTTACCAGTTGGAATATCAAAACATGGCTGATTAGCTTTTTTTCCTCTCTCTTTTTTTTTTTTTTTTTTTTTTTTTTTTTTAAACAGTGACCAACACATATGTCGGTATGGCAGGGGAAGAAAAAATAAAAAAATAATAATATTAAAGTAATACACATTGATGACATTGCCTCAGACAGACAAACAGGCAGGAGGGAAAAAAAAAAACAAAAAAAAAAAAAAAAAAAAAAAAAAAAAGAGCAGTTTCACATGTGTGCGCATGTATACATGCATAAACCCAAAGGATTTTATCCAATATGGTACACCTAAAAAAAAAAAAAAAAAAAGAAAAAAAAATTTTGCACATAAGATGGGGAAAAAAGCTCAAATATGCCATGTTTAGTCCCCTTGGGTACATTTTAATGGAGGGGGGGAAAAAAAAAAAAAAAACCCAACTACAAATGGTCAAAAAACTTCCAAAAATCCTTCATGTCAGACAATATTCTGTAAAACAGAATCTCTAAAAATGTCTGTCATGCACAGTCATGGAACAATGTACATGGTTTCACACACACACAAGCGTGCACTGCTCTCTGAGTTGACCCCCACACACACACACAGATGCTATAAGGAATCTAACGCATCCTGTACTCCGACGTCTTGGACACCTCACAAAGCTGACCCTTGAAGTCGATGTCAACAGTAAAGTCCAGGTCTCTCTGGAAAACGAAAGGACAAGTTTGATTAATTATTAATTATGAAATGTTAACTTAATGGTCAGGAATGTAAACCATGTATAGATTGGTAAAAACAACACCAACATTCTCTTATTGACAACTTTATTTTTTAATATTAAAGCTGTACAGTAGTGAAAATCTTCATAGTGTGGTTACTTATTCAACAAAAAAAATAACAGCCATTAAATAAATAAAAGTTTGAAATCTACTTTTGATGATTGTTAAGTTAACGTTGCAACCATACTGCAGGGGTGCCCAAACTTGTTCCTAAAGATCGACCTTCCTGCAGAGTTTAGCTCCAACCCTGATCAAACACACCTGTCTGTAATTATCAAGCACTCCTTCAGATCTTAATTAGCTGGTTCAGGTGTGTTTGGTCAGGGTTGGAGCTGAACTCTGCAGGAAGGTCCATCTCCAGGACCAGGGCTGAGCACCTCATGCTCTACTGTCTATAGAAATAATCACTTCTGCTGTAGTTAACAATCTACACTACCATTCAAAAGTCTGAGGTCAGTAAGTTCTTTTTTTTTTTTTTTTTTTTTTAAATTTGAAAAAAAAACTTCAGCTGATTCAGGAAGTTCAAAAGTGACAGTAAATGCATTACAAAATATATAAGGCTTAAATATAATTTCACAATAGTACTGTACTTTTGATTTGTTTTTACAGTTTTTTTTGAAGAAAAACTTGGAGCCAAAACTTTAACAGCAGTGTATGCATCTTTTTAGAACCTAATTTATTGTAATACCAAATTATATAGACCAATTTGGTGTTTGTAAAAAGATTACTTTTATGGGCGGAGCCTATCTAGTGGCAGAAAATGACACTTTTCAAGTAGCAGTCTATAGAAGCCATTGAATAAAAGGGAGGGGGGGGGGATAATAAAAAAAAAAAAAAAAAAAGGAAATGTAAAAATGTTATAGGTTTAGATCGGGTTTCATGCTGCAACTCGAATATAATACAGTCCCTATGAACTGCATGTGAATATTATATAGACCTATTGTTAAATCAAATTTATGCTTAAAAGTAGAGTAATCATAGGTTTCATCCATGGTCTGTCCGTTTAAACGTCTGCGTTCAGCTTCAAATGGCGTCTTTGACGACAGCATTCCATAAAAACGATTTAAATTCCGATTCTGACATCCAAAGGAACAACATTAAATTCTCTTATTCCATGGATTTTACCCATTTTCCTCCACTTGTTACCAGTGTTTTTCTGCCACCACAATGCGCACGCTTGTGCAGATGATGTGACTGACGTCTACTCCAAATTAGTCTACAACACAGATTTTCCTACACTTTCATGCAAGCTTCTATTCTAAAAGTGTGCTTTTAGAATAATGAGTGCAGATGGAGCTTACATTATTCTTGACGTTGGGTTTCATGCTGATGGTGCCAAAGATCTCCTCTCCGGTCTTAACCGTCAGATAGTCATCAAGGTAGAACACAGTCTGCTTCCAGTGAGTGTAAGGAGACTCTGGGCCTAAAAGACAAACGCACTTTGTTTTCCAAGGGTTCGTTTATAAAAAACTCTTGATGAAAAATGTGTGGCAGAAAGAGGGGAAAAACAAAAACAGCACTCACTAGTAGAGAAGCCTGTTCTCTTGTGGCAGCGAGTAAACTCGATGTTGAAGTAGGTCACCAGCGCATGGATGTAGTCATTCCTTTTCACCTGCAGGCAGAACGGCGACGTGAAGGACAAGTCCTCAATCTTCACTGTGTAGATGTCCACCTCCTAATGAACAGAGAGAATTAGTAGGGTTGAATAAGCAAGCAAGGGTTATTTAAAACCAGACATTTTATATAATTTGAGTGCAAATTTTTGTAAAGCAAACTAACCTTAATGAGGCAGGCAGTACTAACGAGCTGTTTGGGGTCAACAACATCCACTAGTGGTTCCTTAATGGCCACTTCCTTGATACAGGACATGTCAAAGCCATAAACGTTCTCCCACCCTGAAAATGCAAACGTTAAGTGAAATGGTGTCCTATTTCAGACAACCGAAAATGCCTCAAATGCATCCAAAGATTGATACATACAGTGAATTTTGTAGTCCTTGTACTGTCGGTCCTCAATAGCAGTGATGTAGAGCGTGGCTCTGTCAGGGAAAATCAGGCCATCAGGTTTCTAAAAAGAAAAACAAACGGCCACCGTGAGCATTAATCAAGTTACGGTCAGCATGCAAAATTTTTTTTTTAACAGTGAACAGCCTCAACACAAAAGGAGATTAGCATACACCCACCAGCCATTTGTCTCTGGCATAAATGACAGTGTTAAGCATTGACTCGTAGAAGAGACAGTAGCCCATCCACTCAGAGATGATTATGTCTACATTTTCCACGGGAAGCTCAACCTCTTCTACTTTGCCCTTGATGATAGTAACAACTAAAGAAAAAAAAAAAAATGAGGTTAATGATTTGAGATACATAAATCACAACAAAATAACTTGTGCGCAAACGAGGTCTGTAATCAGTAAGGAAGAACAATGAGAAGTTCTTACTATGATCCAACTTGTTGGCCTTCACAATCTTCACAGCATAGTCTGATATACTGCTGCACTCAATCTGTGGAACGAATGACAAAAGAATGTAAATTCTGACAAAAGCACAGCATGATCACCTACCCATCACCTTGACAGGATGACTAGTCAGTTTCCATAACAAAAACTCCACTGTTGAAAACAATGAGGTGACATTTACATAAACAGGTAGGATTTACACTCACCCCAATAACTTTCTTGGCTCCAGCTTTGGCTGCAAACATACAAAGGATGCCCGTTCCACTTCCCACGTCCAGCACCACCTTATCCTTGAAGAGGTGCTTGTTGTGGAACATCGAGTTTCTGTACGTCAGAGTACGAACTTCATCTTTCAGCATCTCCTGTGGAGACAGAATGTGGGTTTACGTTAGCTGCTGATATGAAAACATTTAACTGTACCGCTATTCGTGAAACACAATGGACCAATAAGACTGTACCTCATGAATGCCAAAGTGTGCATAGGAATCAAAGTAGTAGTCTTTGGAGGTCATGTCTTCTGCTGCAGGTTTTGCCGAGGTCTCTCCCTGGGACACCTATTAAAAAAAATAATAATAAAATAATTATTATTATAATATTCAAATTATATACTATTATCACAAACCATAATAAACTTAAGTTTAAGCAGTGTCTTTTGTTAAATACTTTTAGCTAAATGGCACATTGATTACCATTTGTATAACCATAGTTTTACTACAAATACCATGGTTAAACTATGGTTAGTGTAGCAAGACCATGGTTATTTGTGTTTGTTTTTTTATTTTTTTATTTGTAGTAAAACCAGGGTTTGTGGGTCCAGGTGGTCATAAATCGGTTTTGTTGCTGTTTGTGAGGAATTTTGTACTACGCTTCAACAATTTCTGCAGTCTCTTTGCTTATTTTTATATACGCAAATTTGAACAAAGATCAAAACTTTTTTTCGGTCACGCATGACTCATTTTCAACGAATCGAATCAACGATTCAACCACAAAAGAATCACTCATCGTCACCTGCTGTACCAGCGAAGAAAGATTCACTGAACGAACAAAGAACAAATCTTTCTGGCAAATGGATTTAAATGATTCAACCCACTGCTACTATTACAGTTAACAGAATTTGTGCGGATTTTATGCCTCTTTAAAAGCAGTCGATTCAATTCAAGGTAACGTTAGTTGAAGCTTTAAAGTTATTACAGAACAAAATTTGCGGTTATTCTAATTCGGCTTTTAAACGAGAAAACTCGTTTTTATAGCGTTGGAAGGCCTCTAACTTTTGAATCAAATACTTGTGGGCAACGTGGTTGCGAAAACTCGTTAAAATTAATTGACCACATCGCCAATTACAGCAATCAGGTCACTAATAACTGATTAATCGTGATTGGTGAACAAAGCTGTAAAAAAAACAGTGGGCACATCCCATGCGGTGTCCCGTCCCATGCGGTCTGTACCCAACAATAAGTCATTCAAGCACGCCGCCAGCGTGCTCTAAATGACCCTCATGGAAACTGAACGCGGAGCTAGCTAACATGACTAAATATTACTAGATCTCAGTTCCATAATACATCAAATGGTTACACGTAACATGTGAAAACCCTGATCTAACTCGTTTTAGCCAATTAGCAATAGCAAACACGTGATGCTAAATGAATGAATTATTTGCGGCTGGCTAAAATGGATGCTCAAGATGCGTGTGCGCACATTTCTAGCCACCTGATAACTACATACGCAGCAAACAAATCTACTAAAAGACTGAAGAATCGTTGCTAGAACGTAACAAATACAGTTGCCATGTTGATTCTAACTATCGTAAATCGTTATTTAACATCGGATGCGTTCTAGGTGAAATGGCCTTGAGTAGCTCCAGCTTACCTCCATTCTGTCCGCTGTCTCCGCCATTTCGGTAAACTGGATTCTACCACGACTGCAGTACAGCTCATGTAAAAACACGCTGTTTTGCTCCCGCCCCTTTGTCTTGACTAAATGATTTGATTGGACGACAGCCACGGGGTTTGCTATAGGCCCCGCCCATTTTCTTGCAGCTCTCCGTCATAGGTTAAACTCCTCCGCGTTTTTCCGCTCTTTTGAAGCGCGACTTTCATTGGATATCACACTGTAGCACGATTACTAATTTATTCTTTCATATAAATTTTATATTACACGTTATTTGAGAATTAGGTTGGGTAGTTATTAGAGTTAGATTGATGCCAATGACTATATACGTTTATAAAAACACAAGAACACAGATTTGATCTATCTATCTATCTATCTATCTATCTATCTATCTATCTATCGACATGTGTAAACAAACAGGTGAAAATTAATGACGTCAAAATTAAAATCCTCTCCTCGTGTCTCCCTCAAATTTGTATGCATTTCCTTTTTTCCTGTGGAAAATGAGAAGATATTTTTAAAAAATTCCCAGTGATTTTTGTTCTTAAAATCAAAATAAATGTTGTTTAAACCACAACATTCTTGTGAATATTCTTCAATTGTATGTTTTACAGAAGAAAAAGTCATACAGTTTGGACTGACATGGTGAGTAAATGGTGACAGAATTTTATTTTTTTGAATGAACTATCCTTTTAAAGTCAAACCGAGCCATGAGAAAGATGCTACTTCATATTAAAACATTATTGTTAAAGGAAGATGCCTTAAGAATATTGTGCATTTACTGATAACTTGTAACAAATATAGATGTAAGTTTACCATGTACTGGATGATGATGATGTGTCATCCAGTAAATTATTTGGGGAAATTTGCTAGTTACACAAACCAGATAGGTGCCAGCTTGCTCTGTTACTGACCCCTTACCTGGGACAAGAAGCCCCCCAAGGTAAATTCTCAGATGTCATCTGATTTTTGTACAATATATAATATACATTTTATATAATTTTTAATAAATTATTGAAAAGAGCTGCTTTAATGGGCTGGGCATTTTTTTTATATACAAGCTCTAGCTTCCCTGTAACCCTACATAAAGCAAATGATTTAAAAAAAATGGATGGATGGAAAATAAAGGTGTCATGTAAAAATACAAAATCAACAAATATTCTATATATACGCTAGCAGTTAGAAGTTTTTGAACAGTAAGATTTTTAATGCTTTCTAAAGAAGTCTCTTCTGCTCACCAAGCCTGCATTTATTTGATCCAAAGTACAGCAAAAAAAAAAAAAAACAGTACAATTCTGAAGTGTTTACTATTTAAAATAACTGTTTTATATTTTAATATATTTTAAAATGTAATTTATTCCTGTGATTTCAAAGCTGAATTTTAGTATCATTCTCCAGTCACATGATCCTTCAGAAATCACTCTAATATTCTGATTTGCTGGTCAAAAAACATTTATCATTATTATGTTGAAAACAGCAGCGTAGAAATTTTCAGGTTTTTTGATGAATAGAAAGTCCAAAAGAACACCATTCATCTGAACAGCATTTATCTATTTAACTTTTGCAACATTATAAATGGCTTTATCATCACTTCTGATCAATTTAAAGCATCCTTGCTGAATAAAAGTATTTAAAAAAAAAGCTTTTGAATGGAAGTGTAAATGTTACAAAAGCTTTTTATTTCAGATAAATTCTGAACTTTGGATCTTTCTGGAAAAAATTACTAAGCTGTTTTAAATATTGATAATAATAATAATAATAATAAATGTTTCTTGAAAGGCAAATCAGCATATGATTTCTGAAGGATCATGTGACAGAAGACTGGAGTAATGACGCTGAAAATAAAGCTTTAATGCTTTAATCACAGACATAAATTACATTTTATTCAAAATGTATTTATGTATTTATTCAAACAGAAAGCAGTTATTTTAAATTGTAAAAATATATTTCACAATAATACTGCTTTTTTATTTTGGATCAAATAAATACAGGCATGGTGAGCAGCTTTAAAAAAAAATTAAAAATCTTAACTGTTCAGAAACTTTGGATTATTTATGGTATTTCTGCATCGAGCAGCATGTGTAGAATTTTTTGACAAACAAATCGACATTCGATTATTTTATGAATTCTGTGCAAATGAGCTCACCCTACAATGATTTCGATTCTAACACTTGCTTATACCAAAATATCAATGAACGTGCAGATAAAACGATAGAACTACAGGATGAACGAACGACAGATGTATTCCCCTCACACAATCAATATCATACAATTTCAAATATCAGCTTTAAACAGGAAAACCACTCGTCATATTTAATTAGCGTAATTTACAACCTCTCTTTCAGCAAGTTAATCACCATTCCAACATACTTGCACTTTGATACTTTCAACAGTGTCGATCTTGTTTTCAAGCCAATTAAAATGGTTATAAAATGTAACTGACGTACGAACGAACAAATGGAATACTGAATGACAGGGACGGAAGCGCAACTAGCCAATCAGATTAGGGGAAGCGAGCTGGGGGCGGGACATGTGGGAAGGAAGCGCTAGAGCGAGCTCAGCGCCCGTTCTGTCACGAGCTCCGTCCGGGTACAGCGACCGAACGAAAAGTCTCGTACATTATTGGCGACCAAATATAGCCCAGAGCGATCTTTTTCTTGAGAAATAGGTCTGTCAGATTAGTTCGACAGCAAGCAGGATCTCCCGTTGTCTTATCGCGGTCATTTGGGTGATGTATTCTAACATTTGATAGAGCTAGCGAGCTCGCTAGCTGTTTGGCTAGCTTGCCGTGCGTGACTCAAAGTCAGAGAGGTATCAATTGTTATTTTAACACCGACATCGGCATATAGGTGCGTAATCATAAATTAAAAACAACACGTTAGCTTGTGTTTTAATTAGTCGGTACCGCAACGTAAGCGTACGCCTTGCATCGTTTTCCCCATTGACGAGAATTCACGGGATTGAATGAATTAGCCAACGGAAACACCAGTCGCGCTGACTCCCCAGCTTCTCTCTCTCACCCCACTGCACTCACCTCTTTTCTTCATAAACAGTCGCTGCTGCATTATTTGTGTGCTTTGCGAGCGATTACCATTTAATTCAGCACTAAATTCGCCGCTCAAGTGTGAGTCCGTGTTAGTTAGCCCGCTAGCTCGGTGCATTTGAACTCAAACCACCGCCTGTTTAAACCTGCACCTCTGAACATCTGAAAGTCATTTGTTTCGTGTTGAAGCCGGCTTGAAGAAAAAAACGAGCAAACATGCCGGCTGTGTCGAAGGGAGATGGAATGCGAGGATTAGCTGTGTTCATTTCGGACATCAGAAACTGTAAGTGCCCCTGTCACACTCAAACACCATTAGTCATTTTCTTGCGAACAGCTGTGCTTAACTCTTCCTATATACGCCCTAAACTGAATCAAACGGCTTCTGTTTTGCTCCGTGATGCTTTTAAGCCAGAATTAAAGGTTAAATCGTGCAAATCAGATGAGTGGCTCTTGATGAGGGGGGTCATTAGAGTAATCGCGCCGATCACCCAGGCCCGTTAGCTTTAGCTCCGGTGATGGAGTGATGCTTTATCGTCAGAGAGCCCGCTAGGCCGCCACCGAGAATTGTGTGTTTCACTGCAGATGGTTTATCCAGCATGGCTTGTCTCTGTTGCTCTCGTCACTTTGGCTAGCTTAATAGCGGTTGATATCGCTGCTCGCCAAGAGGACTCGATTCAGATGTGTTTTTCACGATAATCCAGTTATCAAGCTGTCGCCTTGAGCTAAGCGTTATAGGAGGGTCATCTGGTTAAGATGTGTCTGTAGTCTTCTGGTACTGCCTATGTTGCACCTCTAATTTTACCTCTTGAGTCTTAAAAGCCTTTCTTTGTGGTAGGAGCTTGAAGTTCCTAGCAATTATGTGAAGTTTTAAAGAATGAAGATAAGAATGATATTCGTGAACTTTCTCATCCTCATTTTGTGCTGAACATCTGAAAATGTTAAAACATACGTAATTCCAATTCAAAAGTAACTTTTTTGCGATCAATTTTGTGAGGTTAGTGATGAATAAATGAGTGAATTGTTTTGCACATTGACACTGGGAGTCTGAGGATTTGGCCTGAGTATTGTAGTTCGTATCTTGCATCATATTTTGGCACCACATACATTCATACTTCCAGGCAACCTGTGAAATTGCTGTTTTCCTGGCATGCTGGGTTTTTCTGGACATGGAGATATATAAAGGAAATAAAAAGTAAAGTAAAAGAATAAGGAGGCATATATATGGTGTTCCACTTTATTCTATATATATTTACCTCCCCATGTCCACATTTTATTTTAAGGCCTCTTGGACAAAAATAAAGAGACAATCATGCAACGTGATGCTTGTCAATACCTCAAAATATGCCGTCATACGGTTCGATTAGATTCTGGGGCATGTGATCGATATATCGATATTACAATTATGTGCTTATTTTATACAAAGAATAAACTTTTTTTTAATTAATTTACAAATGTGAACAATTTGCAAATTGTGAATTCCAGTTGGGACATCCACAACAAAATAAATAAATTAAAATTAGTCTTCTGTACTCTCTAAAATGTGCAAAATGAGTATTAGAACATGCACAACAAAATGAGGTACTTAAACTGTTAAAAAAAAAATACATCGCGAATTGGTCAGTTGCCCGGATGCACGGCCACATTGGAGATACTCGGATGTAAACGACAGGATGGATTGCATGGTTAATGTACTACTGAATATGTTGTTCTGCTAATTTATGCTGTCTAAACCATGGAAAAAAACGTGTCGAATCGTATGAGAAGAACTTAAAGGGCACAATATTTTGACAAACTAAAGTTAATAGGTTGTAAAGATACGTACAAGATGTATTCGTTAGGATTTTAGCCTAATATTTCACCTACCTTACTGAAAAATTATAAGAACAAACACAAGTGTTGTCAAGATTCTTGCCCTGGAAATCCTGGTTCAGTCTGGTCAACCACAAATGTCTTTTGTTCCTCAGACAGTTTTTTTTTTTTGCACTCTTCTTTGATTTGTCTATAGTACTCCAAATGTTTTTTCCTGGTCTGACTGATTAATACAGCCCACATGACAATAAATGACCATTTTCAGCAGCAATAATCAGCTAAATATGCAAGTTTCGTTCAGTTCAGTGGCATCATTTACGTTAAGTGCTGCCAATATCGCCGATTGATGACACGATTTAGTGCAAACACTAAAGAAATGTAGAAAATAAAGTGGCAATTTGACATAACTCGTATGTCTTGAGTCTTGAGTATGTTTAACTTTTTTTTTTTTTTTTTTTTTTTTGTCATATCGAATCCATCCTGCATTGTGTCCTGATCCCATTGCATGTCTGTCTTGCTCTACTCATGGTTAGTTAATAAAAAAATGAATGACTTGTAAATACATTTGCTATATTATAGAATTTGTGGTGTTGCCCAATTTGTGGTGTGAAGTAGTGAATCATTCCACTCAATTTATTATTCATTAATTGGTATTCTCAGTAGTGTACAGATATTCACCATGGTCTGACGCTATTTAAATGAGCTCTTTTAAGATACATTTCAGCATCTTTGTGAGCTGGAGAGCAACACAAATAGTAAATCAAAAGGATATGTGAATGCAATGTATGTGCTGATGTTCTGGCTGACATTCGATTTTGAGGTCATGCCAAGTTAATCATAACAAACTAACCATAAGATCTGGCACACTGATGCCTTTGAGGTTAGTCCATTTTTGGTTTTGCATGTCATCTGTAAAACTTTTGTGGGTATGTTTAGTACTATACTGTCTGAGAAAGCTTTATGATGCTTTTACCATGCTAGTGATCTGTTCTTTATTATCTATATGCAGAAAGGATTGTCACTATGTTTATTCTTTTGCTTTGTCAGAGTTACCGATGATTGGTGTTAGCCACAGTTGAAATCAGATTGCATGTTACTGCAAGCTTTCACACAGAGAAGCCAGCCATTACACAGCTTGAACTTTAAGTTGGTTAAAATTACAGTTACATAAATTGCAGGAATAATGTTGACCCATGCTGTTTGCAGCAATGTCAGGTTACTTTGGTGGAATGAGAGCGGAATTCAGCTTTTCATTGCTGCCATAATTGCAACTTCGTTGAAAACTGCAAATTACATATTGATGAATTCTTCAAAAAGTGCATTTCTAAACAGTTTAATTCATTAGCATCCTACTGGAATCATTAAAACGACAGCACCAGTAAAAGCATGCTCATAGCACTGTCTGATACTACTATCAAAATGACATTACAGTCACCAAAGTATAATACTAGCTTATATGCAAAGCTGTTCAACATAAGCAAGACAAGTGTGTTTTTTACATTTCGCAAAGGGTTTATTTTCCTTCTGGCATTATCTCATGTGTCAGCAGTTACTAGGATGTCATGAGATCCCTTCTTGAAAAGTGCATATGCAAAGCAGGGTGAATATTCATCCATTGTGTACGAGTAACATTGGAGCAATTAAGAAATCTGATGGCTTGCCCAAGGGTGATTGATGGAGCGAACATTAGGAATGGTTTAACCTACATGTATGTGGTGGTGCAGTGGTGGTTGATGAGAGAAAACATTGAATAAATCCTGAGCTGTATAAAATTTTGGTGGATTTTGGATACGTAGTTGCAAGAACATGAATTTTGTCATGCAATTGTGCAAATTAGTGATGTGTAATGTTTGTTTTGTGTGGTTTGATTTTGCCCCATGTTGGCATTGAATCTTTCCAAGGACTTTATCCTGTTTAACCCCACACTCTTGAAAAATGTGTTGCTATTTCCTGTAGTCTTTCCTGGTTTCCTGTCATCTTCATTTATCATCCTCTGCTGCTTTGGCCTTCCTTTTATTTCATTCTCAATGCACCAACTTTCGTAATTCGACAATCATATACCACATGCAGTTATACTATCTAAGCTGTGCTTTGGTAAATGCAAATAGTTATCTCCATTTGAGGCAGGATATCAACAGCAGTCGGGCATTTTGTCAGCTTGTGTTATCTCCTGATATGTACAGATCACCCAGTGATAACCACTTGCAGTGTCAGTTGAAGTCCTGCGGTCTGATTTTCCCTGTTTTTTTTTGTTTCTCTCCTCAGGTAAGAGTAAGGAGGCTGAGATCAAACGCATAAATAAAGAGCTGGCCAACATCCGCTCGAAATTTAAAGGAGACAAGGCTTTGGATGGATACAGCAAGAAGAAATATGTGTGCAAGCTGCTCTTCATCTTCCTTTTGGGCCATGACATTGACTTTGGCCACATGGAGGCTGTCAACCTACTCAGCTCCAACAAGTACACTGAGAAACAGATTGTGAGTAGAACCGTCTCAAAATATCCTACTGTGTGTGGATGTGTATATTAAATTCCTGATTGAGTGTTGTGTTAAGATGAAAGGTTTTTTTGTTTGTCTTTTGTTTTGGAGTGTGAGTGTGTGCAAGCATGTATTTGTGTGGTAAGTTATTGCACACTTTACTGCTGCTCACAGGCAGTTACACTGTTCGGCCAGTGAAGTGGCCAAAGGTATAGGGAAATGATGCAAAACATGACAACTGTACAGGAAATAGTTGCATATCAGGATTGTAAGGCACACAAAGTGCAGTAGCGTCTGAATTCATACATTCATACATATCATACATACATATCAAGTCAAGTCACCTTTATTTATATAGTGCTTTTAACAATACAGATTGTGCCAAAGCAGCTTTACAGTATTAAATAGGAAAATAAGCAGTTTTAAACACTGCATAAACACGAAAGTGTAATAGTTTGTAATGCCTCTTACATGCATATGTTATCTGACACTCCTTATGACTGAGTTCAATGCCATGGCAAGATATCATGAATGAACCAAAGCAGAGCCTGTTTAAATTTTCAGCTTTCTATTGTTTCAATGAGAGTTACTTGCCATTACTTGGGCAAATAAATATCGGTAAAGATATTTATAATTAGGGCTGGACGATTAATCGAAAAGTAATCAAAGTAAAAACCGAAATTCAGAACCTTTAACCAACGTAATTTTCCCATGTTGGTTATTTAGTTTTTTTAATCCCATTTTTACTCCTGGTGCATTTAAGACAATGTGTCAAGTTAAAATAATTGAAACTTTTAAACGCAGCACCACTCATCAACGCCAGTTCTAAAACAGTGGACCAATCGGAAGATCAGCTTTTGTTTTTTCATAAGATATCTTCATTCCAAGCAATGTGTGCTTTATTTTCAGTTGTTTAAAATATTCAAAAAATAACCATAAATGGTTCACAAAGGTAAGAAATGCACTCTTTCATTAGAAAAAACCCCCCACCTTTAATAGTGGAGTATATTTACAGTACAAACCTTTTTACAACTTTAATGAACTATGAGGGCAGAAAAATAAAAATAAATAAAAAGGTAAGATGTTCAGTTATTTGATATTTTGATTTTATGTCATATCGTCCAGGCCAGTTTATAATGTTACAAAAGATTTCTGTTTTATGTAAATGCTATGGCTGCCCCCTTATAGTCGACGAGAAGAGAATTGGTTGACCCAAAATTTTATTAGTCGCAGAAAAAAATTCCACAGGAAGTGGCGTAGTCACGCAGTCCGTGATAGACAGATGGGTAACGGCTGGTCTATGTGGTAATATAGTACGTTGGGCAGGACATCCAAACGCTCACCTATCATTCATCGATCTCAAATATGGCTTTTCATCTGAAAGATGTATGTAGTAGCACCTTCACATGGCCACTCAATCTAATGTTAACCTAGAAAAATATGCACTGTTAAGGTGTCTGGGTGGAGTGTGGAAGCTGAATAGTAGCGCCCTCACTGCATGACAGATGGAGGCACTGATACAGTAACTTGCTCTAAAAATACTCCGTCATTTTTGGTTATACAGATAAAAGTAATACATATTTAGAATCTGTAAAGACACTATGTTTATATGTGTGCACTTACAAAAACAACGGAACGTGGCACTTTTGTAAAATAAAGCAAACAGGATGTGCTTTCTGACATCTCAGTCTTTGTGAACTTGAGTGTGCAACTTCGAAACTCTGTGTATACTTGCCTTACAGACATGAAAAATATATAATCCATATGAAACATCCATACAGGCACGTCAGTACTGCGGAAATGACGAGTTAGTGTCGCCGACTTCATCTCTTAAGCCGAAAAAAAAGCGTTTGTTTATCAACAAATTAAAACGTTAATGCAGTCTACTTGCTGTTTTTCCCTGACAAAGTCATAATCATGATATCTGCCAGTGAGCTGTGGCAAGTGTTTTTTTGTGTGTGCTTGAGCACTTATTAGTGTATGTAGGCAATTAAAGGCTCATTATTGTGATTTATATGGTTTATTAATAAACATGTGACTAATAGTCCACTAATGCTTAAAATGAACTAGTCGACCAGAAAAATCTTTAGTTGAGGGCAGCCCTAGTAAATGTTCTTGAGAGCTTTCTATTCACCAAAAGAAAAGTTTTCCACAAAAATATTAAGCAGCACAACTGTTTTAATGTTGATGATAATAATTAGAAATGTTTCTTGAGCAACGAATCGGCATATTAGAATGATATCTGAAGGATCATGTGACACTAAAAACTGGAGTAATGACTGCTGACTGTCATCACAGGATTAAATTACATTAAAAACTTTTTTTGAGATTTCACAATATTACCTCACCAAATAAATGCAGCCTAGTTGAGAATAAAGAGACTTCTTTAAAAACATTTGAAAAAAAATCTTACTAACCCCAAACTTTTGAACAGTAGAGAAGCAAAAGTATCCGACATTTATGACTCTGCAGTTTTATACTTGTGAAAGTTGTCTTTTCTAGATGTGAACGTCTAATGAGCATGGCTCTAGCTAGTGAGAGTCAGCAACAGATGTGTTTTTAGCTTGTCAAAGAGGCTTAGTGGCACTCCATGCCATGTAGACCTACCATGAGGTCTAATTATCTCCTGCTGATCAAACACCCACTCTAGCAGCCACACTCCCATCAGCCACGCAGCTCTCCACAGGGTAACACTGACAGAAGCAGGCCAGAATCTGGGCAATCTGAACATGTTTCGGTACAAAAAGGACAACAAACTGAGGGCCATTTTGAGTCGGCTTATCTTTTTCCTTGAAAAGGAAAAACAAAAAGAACATTTACAATGCAAACTAGACGACAACATGTGTTGCCACTGAACTCCACATGGCCTTAGCATTTGTTCTTGGATAATGCTGCTGATGGCTGTATGAAGATTTACATATTGCTAATGAATTGTGGAAGGGTTGTAGAGCACACCAGATCTTTTGCTTCCTGTTGCAAAACTATACACTGCCATAAACTAGAAATATGATGAAGTCATGCGTCTTGTTAGCCCTTTGTTAAAGTCCTTTTCACTGCAAGATGTTATAGTATAATGCTGAAGAATGTGGTGATGTCATCATGTTTTGACCTACTCCTCCCATACGGCTCAAACACATCCAATACAATATTCAGTTTCCTGTGAGCCCAGCCCAAAAATTCTGTTTCTTCACTCAAATAAATACCAATTTCCTTATATAGAACTCTAAACAGTGTCACTACAGCATCTTAAACAGTTTTCTGTGATTCCTGAAATAAGTCTTATAAGCACATTAAAATGGATTCCAAACCTGATTTAGGTCACCCTATGACCTGCTGTGTGGTAAGATTTGTTCTCTCAAACTAAACAATGAGTCACAGCCTACAGCCTAACGGTTTCAATGCATCCATTAGCCGGAAAATTCCACTGCGCTTCTGATACGTGATATGCTATGTCTTGGATGCTGCAGATTTTTTTCCCCCAGTTTTTTTTTAATATAACAAACAAATACAATAACATATAACAAATACAAAAACATGCTAATAAGCAAAAGGCGCTATAATTTGTCTATACTTAATGTATAATACTTAATGCACTTTATGCATACACATGCATAAAGTGCATGTGTATGTGTATATACACACTATCAGTCAAAAGTTTTTGAACAGTAAGATTTTTAATGTTTTCTGAAGGAAGTCTCTTCTGCTTACCAAGCCTGCAATTATTTGATCCAAAGTACAGCAAAATCAGTAAAATTTTGAAAATTTTTTTACTATTTAAAATAAGTGCTTTCTATTTGAAGATATTTTAAAAAGTAATTTATTCCTGTGATCGAAGCTAAATTTTCAACATCATTACTGTGTCACAACATGATCCTTCAGTAATCATTCTAATATGATGATTTGTTGTTCACGAAACTTTTTTTTATTATTAATATCAATATTTAAAACGGTTGAGTAAATGTTTTGTTTTTTTTCAGGATTCTTTGATGAATAGAAAGATTCAAAGGTCAGCTTTTATCTGAAATAAAAAGCTTTTGTAACATTATACACTATACCATTTAAAAGCTTAAAATGAGTATCATTTTTTTTGGGGAGGGGGGGGGTTGTAGAAATTAATACTTTTATTTAGCAAGTGATGATATAGACATTTATAATGTTACAAAAAAAATATCTCACATAAATGCTGTTCTTAACTTTCTGTTCATCAAAAAAACCTGAAAACATTCTACTCAGCTGTTTTCTACGTAATAATAAAAATGTTTTTTGAGCAGCAAATCAGAATATTAGAATGATTTCTGAAGGATCATGTGACTGGAGTAATGATGCTAAAAATTCAGCTTTGAAATCACAGGAATAAATTACTTTTTAAAATATATTCAAATAGAAAACAATTTTAAATAGTAAAAATATTTCAACATTTTTACAGTTTTCGTTGTACTTTGGATCAAATAAATGCAGGCTTGGTGAGCGGAAGAGACTTCTTTAAAAAACATTAAAAATCTTACTGTTCAAAAACTTTTGACTGGTAGTGTATATGTATACATGCATACATATAGTGTGTCTGTGTATGTATGTACTGACACATGGCAGAGAGGAAAAATAAAAACAAAAACCAAAAGTCATTCGAAAACAGTCAATCAGAGTTTTTGTAAAAATCTAAGCAAAGCCTTCTAAAGTGAAGATTGTATGATAAATTCAGTGAACTGTAATAATGGAGTTACGATACACTAAATGGAGCAACTGATTGAATTTTGCTAGCTGATTATTGCAGAATTCAGATGATTCTGATCATCTTGCAAGACGCATTCCTCCAAACCTCCAGACTTTAACGTCACGATGCAGCGAGAGTAGAAAAGAAGCAATTTAAGAGAGCTTCAACCCTTGCAGCAGTGAGGGGAGACACATTAGCTCAGCGAGGGGGAAAATCTCTCTCTCTCTCTCTTTTGTGGTTTAGTGCTTATCCACAGAGCTCGTAGGGCTGCCATTCTGAGCCTGTTTGAAGATGACAGTTTTTCAGTGACGCTGTCTTCATTTCTGCTTTACCCTACACACATTTTGTCAGTGTGTGTGCAAAACACAGAGCATAACCTTCAGCTTTCTTTTGTTCCTTCCTCTTTTTCTCTGCTCCAGGGATATCTGTTCATCTCTGTGCTAGTGAACAGTAACAGTGAACTGATCAGGCTGATTAACAATGCCATCAAAAACGACCTGTCCAGCCGAAACCCGACTTTCATGTGTCTGGCTCTGCACTGCATCGCCAACGTGGGCAGCAGAGAGATGGCCGAGGCCTTCGCCGGAGAGATTCCTCGCATCCTTGTGGCCGGGTGAGCAACTTAGGGACTGGAAGGATTGAGTGAGAGGGCAAAAGTTAAGATTCAAGTTGAGGGATTTATCTTGAAGGAACTTGCATGAAGAGAAAAAGAGGATTAATAAAAAGGAAGTGTGTATTTGTGGTGAAAAATGAAATTATGATTTCTTGTGGTTCAGGACTAGAGATTGTGATTTGTTACTTTAAGGCAAAACCCATTGTTGTTTCAGGCACTGGTCAGTTTTGAGAGTTTTACTTGCATAACTTGTTTTCTTTCAAACTAGTGGAAATAAAACATCCAAAAAGCACATTTATTTATTTAGTTAACACACACACACACACGCACACACACATTTTATTCCTAAATACATGCTGCAGATGTCTTTTTTGCTGGCTACTGACAGTATCATTCATGGAGTGGTAAAAAAAAGATATCTAAAACAAGCAAATGCTATGGATGTCTAATGTAGTTCCTATTCTAATGACAGGGACACGATGGACAGTGTGAAGCAGTCGGCTGCTCTCTGTCTGCTGCGTCTGTATAAGACCTCCCCAGACCTGGTGCTCATGGGAGAATGGACCTCTAGAGTGGTGCACCTGCTCAATGACCAGCACATGGTAAGTCTGGCGCATAGACACCACAACCTCACGATGTTCCTACACATATATGTTGATGTATATAAAATGTACATTTATAGATCAACATGTTTTTTTGTGATTATTGCATTCTTATTTCTGATTCTGTTTTTTTCTCAGGGTGTGGTCACTGCTGCGATCTCCCTGATCACCTGTCTCAGCCAGAAAAATCCTGATGAGTTCAAGACCTGTGTGTCACTTGCTGTGTCACGACTCAGCAGGGTGAGTGTGTGCATGCGCGTGTTTCTTGAATGGGTTGCAAACCCTTGGGGGTTTGTGAGATTGATGGGAATGCCAATGCTTTTTGTGAATGAATGAATGCATGCATGAAAGCAACTTTCAAAATCAGTTTCCAAAAAAATATTAAGTGGCACAACTGTAACATTGATGATAATAATAAATGTTTCTGGAGGCATTAATTTAGCATACTAGAATGATTTTTGAAGGATCATGTGACACTGAAGACGACAGGCAAAAAAATAAGTACATTTTGAAATATAATGAAATTGTTAAAAAGTAATAATAATTCACAATATTACTGTTTTACTATATTTTTGAAACATAAATTTGTGTTTGTAGTGTATTTTAAGTTAAATTTAAAATTTATTTAGTGTAAAAAAAAAATTACAAATAACAATAGAAATATTTCATAGATTAACATTTTAAAATTGGTTGGTTAACATTTCTTTATAATGCATTACTTACGTAAAAAATGTGCACATTTTTTTGTACTCGCAGCAAGTCTGTTGTTGGTTAATTCTGCCAGCTTTTCATACTTGTCTAGCAGTATTTATTTCTTTATTTGCAATCTTTTGCTACTTAAAAATCACTTGAAAACAATTTAATGAAATGTTAAATACTTTGCAGCCCAGATTCATGTGTTCTTTGATCAGAGTTTATACAAGGTGCTTAAAGGATTAGTTCACTTCCAGAACAAAAATGTTAAATTTATTCACTCCCTTGTCATCCAAGAAGTTCATGTTTTTCTTTCTTCAGTTATAGAGAAATTGTTTTTCGAGGAAAACATTTCAGGAATTATCTCGATATAGTGGACTTCTATGGTGGCTGTGAGTTTCAACTTCCAAATGCAGTTTTAAAGGGCTCTAAACGATCCCAGCCGAGGAATAAGGATCTTATCTAGCAAAACGATCTTTTTTTTTTTTTTTTTTTAAATAAAAATGTATACTTTTTAACCTCAAATGCTCATCTTGTCTTACATCGCTGAAGAAGTACTGACCCAGTGTTTACAAAGTGAATGTGCAAAGAAGGACAAACAAAGAAGTGTTTTCCTCAAAAAACATGGTTCTTTATGATTGAAGAAAGACACACATTAACATCTTGGGTGACAAAGGGGTGAATAAATTATCTGTACGTATTTCTTTTGGAAGTGAACTAATCGTTAAAAGTGCTTGAAGGACTTGAATTTGACTTTTTGACATGCAAGGCCTGGAAAACCCTTGAAAATGGCAATATTCCTGAAGAGGTACTTGAAAAGTCCTTGAATTATTGAAAGACAATGTATCTTTGAAATAAGTGTGTAATTGTCAATAAGCACAAATCTTTTCATGCAAAATTCTTGCAATTCAAAAAAACGTTCAGTTAATGTCAGACAACAATTGAGCTAAGCACTAACAGTGTCGTATATGGCTGAAAGTGCAAAAAGAGGAACAGATGAACCAAATCGATTGAGTCATTTACGCTGGAACTGCTCTGATTGATTCAGACTTGTGACTTCGATCATCCAGTTCAAGCGATACATGATTTGAAGTCTTGATCTAAATCGAATTCAGACCAGGACTTCAGAGAGTGAATCGCAAATCATTTGATTCAGATCGGGACTTCGGTGCGGATTCGCAAATCATTTGTTTCGGATCAGGATTTCGCCAATCTTTTTTTCTTAATTCTAACAGTAGAAAACATCAAACCACTAATGCAGGACAGTTATTTAAAAAGTATACACATACAAATTCCTTAAGAAAAGTAACAGTGGTTTTATAGTAAAAGTATAGTAAAAGTGCAGTATACTTTGTAATATTTTAGTAGCAATACTTGCATGTGCTTCACTTTATTTTTGCCATTTTCTATTAATATATTTTCATTTATCCGTTTCTCTTTTGTTAGAATTTGAAATTGAAAGCATTGTTCGATAAGTGAGATTTCTGATTAAAGTCCTTAAAAATCCAAAAAGTAGTGCTTGAAGTCCTTGAAAGTCCTGGAATTTAATTTTACCGTATCTGTACGAACCCTGTTTGATTCATTCATGTTTTTTCTATTTCTCAGATTGTGTCTTCAGCCTCCACTGACCTGCAGGACTACACCTACTACTTCGTTCCTGCTCCATGGTTGTCCTGCAAGCTGCTGCGACTTCTGCAGTGCTACCCACCGCCTGAGGACGGTGCCGTGAAGGGACGGCTGGTGGAGTGTCTGGAAACTATCCTCAACAAAGCCCAAGAGCCACCCAAATCCAAGAAGGTTCAGCACTCCAATGCCAAGAATGCCATCCTATTCGAAGCCATTTCTCTCATCATCCACTATGACAGGTACACGTTGTCTCCATTTCTCATTTTTGTCCCCCTTAGAAAGTTCATAAATAACAAAAAACACACAGGTTATTTTAGGAGCAATTTTCATTTCATGAAAATTCATGAGTGATTTATAATAAATTTTGTTCTGCTTTTTTTTTTTTTTTTTATTATTAATCCTGTTGTTTGATCTTTGGAATTCATTTTTGGAAATTGAGATTCTATATTTGATATTAAACTGAGAGAGTTTTTTTTTTTTTTTTTTTTATTTTATTTGGAACATGATCTTTACTTAATATTCTAATGATTTTTGGCATAAAAGAAAAATTGATAATTTTGAATTTTTTTTGGCTATTGCTACAAATATACCCAGGCTACTTACAACTGGTTTTGTGGTCCAGGTTCACATGATGTTTTGATGGGTTTTATCTGTATTAAGCATTTATCAGTTGCATTTAAACTCAACTCTCTTCATGGCCTGTTTCTCAACAGCGAGCCGAATCTTCTTGTGCGGGCATGTAACCAGCTGGGGCAGTTCCTACAGCATAGAGAGACCAACCTGCGCTACCTGGCCCTGGAAAGCATGTGCACCCTTGCCAGCTCTGAGTTTTCCCATGAGGCAGTCAAAACGCACATAGAGACAGTCATCAACGCCCTGAAGGTAAATGAATAGATTCTGATCCCTCTCCTTTTTTTTTTTTTTTAGCAATAATTTTTTATTTTTTTTTAATGTCAGGTTCTTTCTTTTTTTTTCTTGGACACTGTTTATAACTGTTTAATTGTATTTATTCCGCTGGCAGACTGAGAGGGATGTCAGCGTGCGTCAGAGAGCAGCTGACCTCCTCTACGCCATGTGTGACCGCAGCAACGCCAAGCAGATTGTCGCCGAGATGCTGAGTTACTTGGAGACAGCCGACTACTCTATCAGAGAGGAAATGGTGCGTCTCTCTTCATCTCTTCCGTGTCTCTTTAGTCACAGGTCATTGTTTTAATGTGTGACCGCTGTGTCTGTAGGTACTGAAGGTGGCCATCCTGGCAGAGAAATACGCAGTAGACTACTCCTGGTATGTGGATACCATTCTGAACCTAATCCGCATTGCTGGGGATTACGTCAGTGAGGAGGTGTGGTACCGCGTCATCCAGATCGTCATCAATCGTGACGATGTGCAGGGATATGCAGCCAAGACCGTCTTTGAGGTAACACCAGATGTTCAAATTGTCACTTCTTATACACATGCAGAACTTGATTTCCACCATCATTATGATACTTCATGCAACACTTCATGTTTCCTGCCTCTTTTTTTGTTTGTTTTTCAATTTCCACAGGCTTTGCAGGCTCCAGCTTGTCATGAAAATATGGTAAAGGTTGGCGGATACATCCTGGGAGAGTTTGGTAACCTTATTGCTGGTGATCCTCGTTCCAGGTGAGCTCTTTAGCTACTCATATCAGCGTTTGGATGTGTTTTAATCTTATTGCTGTATTAATGATGTCCTCTTTTCCTTCATCTTTCCTATCCTTTCCTAGTCCTTTGGTTCAGTTTAACCTGCTCCACTCTAAGTTTCACCTGTGTTCAGTCCCCACACGCGCCCTGCTGCTTTCTGCCTACATTAAGTTCATTAATCTGTTCCCGGAGACAAAGAGCACCATTCAGGAAGTGCTGCGCTCTGACAGCCAGATCAGGAACAGTGACGTCGAGCTGCAGCAGAGAGCTGTGGAGTATCTCAAACTGTCCTCCATTGCCAGCACTGATGTCCTGGTGAGATCACACGCTTTTGCACACGCTTTGTTGATTTGTGTTTCACCATTTCTTTGCATAATCATCTGTCACTGTGTGTAACTGTAGGCCACAGTGCTCGAGGAGATGCCTCCATTCCCAGAGAGGGAGTCGTCCATCCTGGCCAAGCTGAAAAAGAAGAAGGGACCAGGAGCCGTGTCTGTGAACGAGCTAGAGGAGGGAAAGAGGGAGGGAGGAGAACTCAATGGAGGGGGAGAGAGAGGAGGAGACAGCTCTGCCATTGCTGCATCTAATGCTGTGAGAGACAAATATGGATAAACCTGTTTTAGTGATGTAACGGTATTATCATTATCATGGTATCGTGATAGCAAAACTGTCATATTATGACGATATGAACAATAGGTCTTCCAGGCAAAAAGGTGTAGTTTTTAAAATATATTTATACTACTTATTCTAACATAATAGGCCTTTAAAGTTTTGGGTCATTATGCTTTGGCAAAGTATGTGTCAAACGAACTAAAACTGAAAGCACAATAGTGCTTAATCCCTTCATCAAGTCTGTTTTTGCTGTGTGTTTCAAAGCAAAGCGTGCACTTCGTTCAGGCGATCAGCTCGTGATTCGCACCTCAGAACGGCTCAGTTCACAGTGAATGCAGTGAACTTGTTTGTTGCATGTGCTGTGATTTTAGCACACGTTAGGGAACACGATGGCGACCAGTTAAACTTTATTTTTGCAGCAGATGATTACAGCATTTCATTAGATTTGTAGTTTTTGTAAGCCTGTTTTCACTGAATCTGGAGTTTTCTATCAAAAATCAGTATGAATTGCTGACAGTTAGTGATGTAAATGGGTAACGTTACTGCAGTCCAAATTCAAAAGATCTCTTTCAAGTGTAGAAATTAGTAAAGAAGTATTTTTTGTAATTTCCCTACTGTAGTGTAATGCAAAAATAATATACCTATGAAATATTCATTGTCATTTTTTACAGTTCAGTTGTTTTACAATATATGGCTATTACTGTCATAGTAATAACAATAATATAAAATTGTTGTTGTTGTTATTATTATTATTATTATTATTATTATTATATTTTGATTTGTTTGGATTCCTAAAACAGCAGTGTGAATGTGACTTAGGCTGAGACAGTATACCACAACTAAAAAGAGGGTTGAGTCCCCCTTAAAGTTCAGGTACAAGTCAATTCACTGACTTAAGTTTTCTTAGAAACATGGGTTGGAGCTCTTAATTTTGAACTCTCGAAGTGCATTAGATAGAATAATTTAACTTTAAAATGTACAAAATGGTAATTTTTTTTTCTAAGTCTTCATTTTTTTTTTTTAATAAAATTTCGCAATAAATATTGTATCATGGACTCTATATTGAGATGTTATCGAATCATGAAATTTTGATATTGTTACATCCCTACACTGCTTTGAAATTTCTGTTTCTATTCGAAATCATTAGAATGATTTCTAAAGGATCATGTGACACTGAAGACTGGAGTAATGATGCTGAAAATCTAGCTTTGCCATTACAGGAATGAAAAGCATTTTAAAATAGATTTTGTTTTACTGTTTTTGATCAAATAAATGCAGCCGCGGTGAGCGCAAGAAACTTCTTTCAAAAGCATTAAAAAAATCTTACCAGCCCCAAATGTTAAAATAGTAACGTATAGCAACCCATTTGGCTACAAACATTGGGTGTGGTCCACTTTGCAGCTTATTCTGACTAAGGCTGCAAAAAGGTGGAAAATTTCCAGTAAATTTTGGAAACTTTCCAGGATTTTTGGAAAGTTTCCATAAATTTGCATTTTGGGATAAACTATCCCTTCAAACATGATTCATCACATTTAGTTTTGTTTTTGCATGCTTTTTAGGATCAGGTTTATCTGTAATATCAGATACCACAGTAATAAACCAGCATCATCAGAATGCCTTACTCAAAAAAAAAAAACATAGCACAATATACTGTTCTATTTGTGAATATCATGCTACCCAGACCCTGAAAGCTGATTATTTTTTCCGGAAATGTGGCAAACATTGCCAAATAATTTTATCAGTTTTATCAACCCAGCACCTTGTAGACGTGACTTCATTTCCAGTCAGACTGGCTCATCAGATTGTAACTGCAGCAAGCAGCTTTTATCATTTTTTTTTTGGTGGGCAATATACATCGGACGGTCAGTGCGTGTACTGTGGGTTGAGGCTGAGACTAATACGTGGCAGAGTTCAGCCGTTGCAGCCACACGTTTGCATTATACAGGGAAGTGAGTCAGCAAATACAGAACAATCCCTAAGAAAACACCCACCCACTCCACACATCCTGATTCAGATACTTTCTAATTAGACATGTCTTTCTTTAACCAAAAATCCAATTTAATGAACTCCGTCTTTCTTTTAGTCCACTCCGTCTCCATCTGCCGACCTGTTGGGGCTCCGCACGGCTCCCCCGGTTACCGCCGCAGCTCCCAGCGCAGGCAGCTTACTGGTTGATGTTTTCTCAGAGGCTGGCGTCAATGATGATGGCTTCCTGAGGTAAATAAGTATCCAGTTCATTAGCATGCTGTTTTTATTTATTGCTTTAACTCAAGTACACTAATATTTTTAACATGTTCAGAGCTCGTATATACGTCCGTCAGGCTTTCTGCTCTTCTTCTGTCGTTTCACTTTCTATCGCTCGTTCTTCTTGTCTTCCTCTTTGTGTGTTGTGTAATCTTGTGTCCTTTATCTTGCTGCGTATGTGACTGTCTTTCTCTTTTCTTGCTTCTTTTTTCTCTTTCTCTTTCCCACCCTTTTCCATCTCCCTCATTTTGGTGTGTGTGCGCGCGTGCACATGTTTGTGTGTATGCGTGAATGTGTGTGCGTCTCACGTCCTTGCTTTTCATTGGACGATGGCAGAGATCTGGAACCCCCCACTGAAAGCTCTGACTCCCTATTGGCTGAGGGTCCTGGTGACTCTGAGTAAGGGGCCAGTGTAGACTACAGTGTCAATATGTTACAGAAAAACTTATTGACAGTCAATAGTCATATATAAACACTTAACTTTTTGGTTATTCATAGATGTTGTTGTGTAAATGTGTTCTTTTTCTGTTTGTGTCTGTGGATTATTTTCTATTTGTGTGCTGTGTGGTGGTAATTTTAATTGCTAACATTGTATTGGCCGCAGATGTAATGCCGGTACTAACCTCTGCCTTTGTCTTTTTCTCTCCTCTTCCTCACTACCTACTTTGGCTTCACTCTGCACTTCTATTTTTTTTTTTTTTTTTTTACCGGCTCACCACTTTCTAACATCTTTAATCTGTTTTAACCATCTGTGCCTTTTCACACTTAACACTTCTCACCCCTCTCTTCATCTCCCGGGACCGCTGTCCTCTCTCTGCATCCTTCGCTTTTGGTCTCTCAGCTCTGCTCCCCCTTCTGTGGTTTCTGAAGATCCTGCTCCTCCTCTGCCTGAGTCAAACGAACTGCTCAACAAGTAAGAGCTCACTCGCCTACTTCACTTCCTCCATTCAGTCACCCAAACAACTATCACCCACAGCCTCTCTCATTTTATTTTAAATCTTTTTCTCTTGTGTTGGAAGACAGAATACAAAATGTAGTTAAAAATAACCACAGACATTATTGAGGATTTTTTTAACACATTTTAAATATTATTTTTAAAGCAATTATGTCACTCCTATATTATTTTTTCCTGATAATTTACTCACCTCTGTGTCATTCAAGATGTTCATGTCTTTTTTTTTTCTTCACTCAAAAAGAAATTAAGGTTTTTAAGAAAAACATTTAAGGATTTTTCTCCATATAGTGGACTTCAATGGGGATCAACGAGTTGAAGGTCCAAATTGCAATTTCATAGGGGCTCTACATGATCCCAGCAGAGAAATAAGGGTCTTTTTCTAAAAAAAAAAAAAAAATGTATATATACTTTTTAACCACAAATGCTCATCTTGCACCAGCCCAACCGCACACATTACGTAGTCATGTTGGAGAGGTCACACGAGATGTAGGCGGAAGTACCGACCCAGTGTCTACAAAGTGAACGTGCAAAGAAAGGCAAATGCACTTTTACAAAACAAAAGGTAAAACAATGATTTTGGATGATTTTGAAGTTGGAGGAGAAAGCGAAATGGAGTTTTTCGCCCTAACCTACCTTTCTGAACCAAATTACACAGATGAAGAGCTAACCGTCTGTGACATTTCCAGTGTTATTACATAAAGCATAAAGTCACGTATCACAGAGCTAGGACAAGACAAGCATTTCTGGTTAAAAAGTATATAAATATTTGTGTTTCTTTTAGAAAATGACCAATTGTTTTACAAGATTAGACCTTTATTCCTGGACTGGGATCATGTAGAGACCTTTGAAGCTGCATTGAAACTGCAGTTTGGACCTTCAACCCGTCGATCCCCACTAAAGTCCACTATATGGAGAAAAATCCTGGAATGTTTTCCTTAAAAAAGAAAAAAAAAAAACTTAATTTATTTTTAACTGAAGAAAGACATGAACATCTTGGATGACATGGGGGTGATTAATTATCAGGAAAGTTCTATTCTGGAGGTAAACTAATCCTTTTATCTTATGCATGTAGTGTGGGAACTGCTAATTAATAGTTTTTGTTCATATATATATATATATATATATATATATATATATATATATATATATATATATATATATATATATATATATATATATATATATATATATATTATAATTATTATTTATTTATATATATTTATTTATATCAAAATCAAAAAAGATTGAAAGATGTTTATAGTGTTACAAGATTTCTATTTCAAATTCTGTTCTTTCTTGTACCTTTTAATCAAACAATGTTTTCAACAGTGATAATCAGAAATGTTTCTTGAGCATCAAATCAGCATATATGAATGATTTCTGAAAGATCATGTGACACTGAACACTGGAGTAATGATGCTGAAAATGCTGTCAGAGTATTAAAAGTGCATCTTAAAACATTAAAATACAAAACAGTTATTTTAAATTGTAATATTTTGCTGTATTCAGATCAAAAAAATGCATACGAGACTTCTTTCAGAAATCTTAAAAAAAAAAAAAAAAAAAATCTTACAGACCCCAATCTTTTGATGGCTATATGCAAAGAAAATAATTTATTTAATGTTGGGAAAAGCTGTCTTGTGTTGCAAATGTTTTGCTGAAAACACGTTACAAAGGCTGTAAACTGTAGTACTGGATTTACATCTTTAAACGGTTTTTCACCATTTTTGTGTTTAGGGTTTTTTGGGCGGGCCTGAAATCATGTCTCGATGACGCACTGGAGCCGCTGAGCATGGGCCTTTCACTAACACTATAATAACTAGAGCGTATTAGCATTAGTCGTTCACTCGCTTAATCGTGAGTTACTGTTATTACCGTTACTACAGCTTACAGTTTGCTAGCTAGCTATGCCTGTGTCGTAAATGCATTTTATCTGGTTGCAATAATTTACAAAACAGCTCAGTAATCCATTCAGGTTGTAGAGGTATTTAACAGTTGAGAGACGCAGCAGCTTTCCCGTGAGTGGGGCGTGGTCTCAGTGCCGACAGCACCCCCAAAGAGCTTATTTTTTCAAGATTTTAATAACTTACTTTATTTACTTGGTGAGTTTTTATTTTTTTATTTATTTATTTTTTTTGTAATGTCAAATTTGCATGGGTCATCAATAACACTTTTTTTTTGTGGTGTGACGAAATCTTAACACCTATTTAATATTGCTTTACACAGAGTTTAAATGCAAAAATGATAGGTCGGCACTCGATCAAAATCTCTAGTCCATGAAACCAATAGCCTGTGTGTCTGTTTGCACATTGTGGATACGTCTGTGAGATATCCTGTATAAGCTTCTTGGCTATATTTGCTCTAATCACTAGTTCACAGCTACAATACATATTTTTAATATTTTATGAGATGAGACTATGGCGCTGCGTTGTAAACAGCGGACGGGAGCATTGAGGTCTTTTTTTTGCTTAGGCTTCAGATTACAGTCTCTTGTCTCTGTTGTCACCCTTTAAACACCCACCCTCCACTCAGTGTCTTGTGCTGCATTCACGTGATCCTCGGATGGTCTTACTTCCTGAAGGCGAAGTCGTTATTCCAGTGTTGGTTTACATGACTTTACTTGCCTGTTAGAGTGAATACTTGATCAATTTTTAACTTAAACAAGTCACTTAGCATGGACTAAAAACGAATTGCGTCTTTTACTAACACTGTTGGTAATCACCCGTTTTAGTAATTGTCATAAACTACCATTAAAGATCAAATAAAAAATTGGAAGTGAGTTTTCCAGGTGAATTTGCCCAGTGGGCTTTGATTATTCTGACGACATGTGAATGCACCATTATGAAATCAGTACCATTGCTAGCTGTCCCTGCATGTTTGTCTGCCTCACACACACTCTTATCTCTTGCCCTCAGGTTTGTTTGCAAGAACAATGGAGTTCTGTTTGAGAATCAGCTGCTACAGATCGGCATAAAGTCTGAATATCGCCAGAACTTGGGTGAGTCACAACATCTGCAAAATTGTAATTGCATCATCTGGAGCTCTGTGTCAGCAGACTTCTGGACTGTGTCTTCAAGTTTGTTGTATTTTAACTTGCATTTACGAGAAGCTGTAGTTTCAGTTTACACATTTAAGATGTTCTTGCTCATTTTTATCCTGTTGTTTTAGCATTATAAAAACCTGATGGGTTCTTTACAGTGTTAATATTTGACTTGATATATTTAAAATGCATGCGGGTTAAAGACAAGATTTTATTTTAGTGCTTACATAAAATTAAAGGGTTGGTTAAAGGGGAAGTCCACTTCCAGAACAAGAAGTTACAAATAATTTATTCAACCCCTTGTCATCCACGATGTTCATGTTTTTCTTTCTTCAGTCGTAAAGAAATTGTTTTTTGAGGAAAAACATTTCAGCGTTATTTCCTCCATATAATGTACTGTTATGGTGCCCTGATTTTGAACTTCCAAAATAAAAGTATTTACAGATGACTGTACTATAGACCAAATATAAAGCTAATGAAAATAATGCTCTGTGAACAGTTTATATTAAATATAGTATGAAAATCTAGTGAGAGGTTTGGAAAATTGAGTCTGGACAAGTGTGGATTTTTGAAATAGAAAATGTGTAGGAATCCTGGTTAACCCAAAAATGAAAATTCTGTCAATTACTCACCTTCACATCGTTCCAAACCTGTAAGACTTTTGTTCATCTTCAAAACACAAATTAAGATATTTTTTAAATAAAAATCCGAGAGCTTTCTGACCATGCATAGACAGCTACACAACTACCACGTTTAAGGCCTAGAAAGATAGTAAGGACATTGTTAAAATAGTCCATGTGACATCAGTGGTTCAACCGTAATCTTCTGAAGGTACGAGATTACTTTTTGTGTGCAAATAAAACAATATTGTCAAAATAAGTCTTTTTTTTTTTTTTCTTACGCACAAGAAGTTATCTCATAACTTCATAACATTACGGTTGAACCATTGATGTCACATGACATTTTAGTGGGTATCTTCTGTAAACCATGGTAAAAATGTATGATAGTCATTATTTTCTCAAAAATAAAAAAAAAATTAAACGGGAAACTTTTGATGCTTAAACACCTTTTCATCTTTGACCTGTGTATGTTGTCTCTCCTCACAGGGCGGATGTATCTGTTCTATGGCAATAAGACATCGGTGCAGTTTGTAACCTTCACGACCACAGTCACCTGCCCAGGAGAGCTACAGTCTCATATCCTTCACATCCACACATGAAAACTCATGCTTATTCTTGCTTACACACATTGTGATTTGTGATGTTGTTAAACTCCTTAACTGATCCCACAGCTCAATGTTCAGGCTAAACCAGTGGAGCCTCTCATAGAAGGAGGTGCTCAGGTGCAGCAGGTCATCAACATTGAGTGTCTGACTGACTTCATGGATGCACCACTCCTCAACATCAAGTTCAGGTAACAGATGCATGGATTTAAACGGTTTATGACCACGAGCAGATTTGCGCTCCGAGATTTACTGAGCTGTTGTGCTGTTTCAGGTATGGTGGAGCTCTCCAGAATCTCACCCTCAAGCTGCCTGTTACCATAAACAAGTTCTTCCAGCCCACAGAGATGGCATCACACGACTTCTTTCAGCGCTGGAAACAGCTCAGCCAGTGAGTGTTTGTGTGTACACAGAAGACAAATTACTGTATACATGCATCACAAACAGTTCTCTGAATGGGAAACATGTTAAATTCCCTTCTCACAGGCCTCAGCAAGAAGCACAGAAGATCTTCAAGGCCAACCATGCCATGGACACCGAAGTGCTCAAAGCAAAGGTGGGTTTACATAACCTCATATTGACTTTGTAATGCCATACCAGCCTGCTGTGTACTGCACTGTATGTACTGTACACTGGCTAATGTTTATTTAACAGCAAGTAAAACAGTAGGCATTTTTTTAAACAGTAGAATGCACAATTGTCACATGACATGATTACATTTAAAGGGATAGTTGACCCAAAAATGGAAATTCTGTCTCATTCCGAACTCGTAAGACCTTCGTTCATCTTTGGAGCACAAATGTAACGATGTCCTTAACTACTTTTCTGGGCCTTAAAACGTGTCAGTTGTGTTTGTCTATGGAGAGTCAGAAAGCTCTCTGATTTCATCAAAAATATCTTAATTTGTGTTCTGAAGATGAACAAAGGTCTTACGGGTTTGGGACGACATGAGGGTGAGAAATTAATAACAGAATTTTCATTGTTGGATGAACTATCCCTTTAATGTTCAATTTAGTGTCTAGTTATCAGTTGTCTCAAAAAATAAATGATTATTTTCCATATTTAATCTAAGTTTGTATGAAAATGCGTTAATTTCAGGTCAGTAGAGTGATGAGTCGAGAATAGGTAATGCCTGTATTAATTTAGCTACATTCTTCACAATCGAGTACATTGCATTGTGCTATACAGTTCCCAGTACATTTTCCACTGTATTCTACACATTTTGAAATATGTTGTAGATGATCAGGATATATGGTGTTATCTGGTGTTTTTTTTCTCTTTTTGGCCAATGAATCACACTCAAAATATGAGTGTAGGGTGCAGAGACAAGAGTTTGTAACTATAAATGAACAAATCTTGTACAGAAAGAAATTGCTCTTGATGAGCACTTCCTGCAGACTGGCATGTCTAATTTTTACAGAATCCAAAAAACTCTCACACAAACGGGTGTGGGTAGATTTCTCTGTTTGTCCCTCATCTCTGGCATAATGTTCTGAGACAATAGTAATTACCTACTGCATTGTTGTCTTTTTTCTGCTTTATAATAGGCGACCAGATTATTTACAATATTATCATATGTGTAGCATTAAAGGGATAGTTGACCAAAAAATGAAAATTCTGTTATTAATTACTCGCCCTCATGTTGTTCCAAACCCGTAAGAGCTTTGTTCATCTTCAGAAGACAAATTAAGGTATTTTTGATGAAATCCAAGAGCTTTCTGACCCTGCATAGACAGCAACACAACTGACATGTTCAAGGTAGTAAAGACATTGATTGCCCATGTGACATCAGTGGTTCAACCATAATATGAAGCTACAAGAATACTCTTTGTGCTTAAAAAAAAAAAAACAAAAACGAATTTTTTCAGCAATTTCTTCTCTTCCGTGTTAGTCTATGACACGCGTTCATGAGGGTACCACGACGCAGCTTCATAACATTACAGTTGCACCACAGATGTCACATGGACTATTTTATCAATGTCCTTACTATGTTTCTGGGTTTTAAATGTGTTGCATTGCTGTCTATGCAGGGTCAGAAAGCTCTTGAATTTCATCAAAAATATTTTAATTTGTGTTCCGAGAATGAACAAAGATCTTACGGTTTCTGGTTTTTGATATTGTATTTAAACATGATTTTTCAATGTTTAAATACAGGGTTCCTACGTGATTCGGAAAAGTATAAAAATTTGATGTAAGCAATTTTCAGGTCTGGAAAAGTATGGAGTATGACAAAATATGTGCTATTTCAGACTTTTGCCCCTTTTTTTTTTTTTTTGTTTTTTATAATAGAAAATTAAGAATTTAATAATAATAAATCATACAAGAAGTGTGTTTTCATGGCAGCTGTTTAGTGATTGTCAAACGACTGAAGGAATTCAAGGGGCACTTTGTCATTTTGCGTTTCTTCTCGATATTCTTAGCAGCATGTAACAGCCTCAAGGACTTTCGCAAAAATAAAAAATATGCAGACTTTTATGTGCGCACGAGAAAACAATAAAATTCTGTCATTAAGCATATAGGACTGTGCGCACCGGACCATCAGCCCATTTTGAGGTGTGGTTTCTTGCCACCACAGAGTGTGTGTTAAAGAGATCTTAGGCCTTGAAATATGTCATACTGCCCTAACGAAGCCATATTTTGAACATATAGACCAGGGGTGGCAAACTCCAGTCCTGGAGAGCTGCAGCCCTGCAGAGTTCAGCTCCAACCCCAATAAAACTCACCTGTCTGTAGCTTCTTACTAGGTCTGAACTCTGCAGGGCTGCGGCTCTCCAGGACCGACGTTCGCCACCCCTGATATAGACCCTTAAACCTGGCAAAAAGGACAATGCACACAGCCGTATTATGTCATTAGCCCATTTCGTGTCGTGTTTTTTTTCTGCCGCCGCATAGGATGTGCTAAATTGGACATTAGGCCTTGATATTAGAGGTACTAACATAAGGAAAGCCAAATTTTAGCAAGTTGATCATGTGCATCCATGCTCTTCTTTATTCATAGTAGGATGGCAGTGATGCACAGTTAGAATGTATAAAACTAGAAATTGTAATGCACAAGCATGCAAAAGAAAAAAAAAAAAAAAAAACATGTGCATGTGAATAGTTTCTTGAGGGCACCAAAAAGATTCATAGGTGCATTCAAAAGTTTGCTTTTTTTTTTTTTTAATTATTTTATTTATTTTAGGGGCTCTGTATGTTGTCAAAAAATTAATGAAAAAAAAAACCCTGAAAAAATAAAATCATTTACAGATGACTGTATTATATTAAATATAAAGCTAAAAATAATGCTGTATGAACATTTTTATTAAATATGGTGTGCAAATCTACTGAGAGGTTTGGAAATTTGAGTCTGAGAAAGTGTGGAATGTTGAAATGCGTAGGAACCCTGTGAATATCACAGTAAACGCTGATGCTGGTACAGTATATTGCAACATCCCTATGCAGGAGTAGTACGATTAGTATGGGAGACTGTTACTTTAGTTATAGCCATTCAATTTAGAGGGGTGATGTCATTCTTGCAGAATTTATTTACAGTCGAGTCCATTTAATTTGATTCTCATCTCCTGCCTCTCTTTTTACCCTTCACCCATACGTTTCGTAGTTACTGGGATTGGGCATGGCTCTCTTGGAGAACGTGGATCCGAATCCAGAGAACTTTGTGTGTGCCGGAGTGATCCAAACCAAGGCCCAGCAAGTGGGTTCTCTGCTAAGACTTGAGCCCAACGCACAAGCTCAGGTATGAACAGGCACTCGTTTTATGCAATTACATATCCAAAAAGGGAAAACACCAAAGAAATGGCATAAGCACCAAAAACCCTCCCTGCTGCTATGGAGCACAGACTTCTCTCCAAGTCAGTTTTATTGCATCTTACTGTTGTCTGTGTGTCTCTGTGCCTGCTGATGCAACTCAAGTCTGGGGAGCAGGTAACGCACTCATCCTGCCACCCCTTTCAACCCAAACCACCTCCCATCCCTCCCTCCCTCCCGCTCGTGATTCACTCCATGTCTGGTAGTAAAACCCAGTTGATTTGGCGTGACAGCAGCGTCTTTCTCTTCGTATCTGTCGAGTTTCCTTTGTCCATTGTGCAAGTTTACATTAGTCTCTGTATCGGCAGTAAAGATCAGACACGCATTCGAACAGCAGAATGAGCGTCTGCACAATTGATGTGTCTTTCAGTTGTTCGCGTTTCCGTTTACACTCTCTGTTCTCTCTCTCTCGCTCGCAGATGTACCGGTTAACCCTGCGCAGCAGTAAGGACACAGTCTCCAAGCGTCTTTGTGAGCTGCTGGCAGAACAGTTCTAGAAAGCGAGCCGAGACTAGCACCATCTAGAACCGACACCCAAGACCAGACCAGCGTTCCACCTGAGAGACCCCAGAATAAAAAAGAATCTACAAAAACGCATTCATGCATAAGGGAAAAAGTAGCTGTCAGCCTCTGGCAGCCTTATTACTGTCCTTCTGATAATGATTATTATTATTACTGTTATTATCATCAGCGCTGCCCTTTCTTGTTTTTATCGGTGTTTACCTGTGTGCGAGCAATGGAGCGAAAGGATGCGTGCATGTGTTTTTTCGTACATGCGTGAAAGAGTCATGGTGATAGTTCCGTTCTCCGTCCTGCCTGTTCAACGATCAACTCCCGTGCTTGTGTTGACAGCTTGTGTGTATGTGTGTGTGTGTGTGTGTGTGTGTGTGGGTTGAGGGGGGAGGGAGAAAAGTAAAGCAAAATGATGCAAGTGCAGCAAGTCTTCCCTCTCTCCTGTTTTATCCGCAAAGTTTCAACCGCAAAAACTGCACATTCGCTGTTTCTTTGGAACATTCCCTATATTAGCAGGACAAGAAAACACAATCTCAATACACTAACGCAGTGGCACTTCACTAAAAAGAGGCCAGAATCACTAACCCCCATCGCTTCTTCTCTCATATTTCCTCCTCCGCTGAAATCACAACCAGAGCCGTTGGTGTACATAGAAAATTAAAAGAAAAGATTCCACATTTCCAGTTTATCGCACCGTACGTTCCTATCTGACGTAGAAATGGCCAGTGCACTTTAAGAGGCTTTGAGAGGAAAGGCTTTTATAGTCCCACCCCCTTTTTCCTGTTCTTGTCCTATGTATTCAGTACTCGTCCTGACCCCCATATCTGACAATGTTTATGAAAAAAAAAAAAATCTCTATATATAAATATATATATAAACCATGTAAATGATTACCCTTCATGGTTGCATTTGTATGTCTCTTTCTTGTTTTTGATAGTGGTATATTGTCAGTGTGTTTGTATGCTTTCTTAAATGGTCTAATGTTTTTGCTCTTGTTTTGGACATTCCATTCTGTACTACGAGTGAATGGGCATAACGTTTCAGGTTAGTCGTACAGTGTTAAAACGAACTGGGGAGGAACTAGAATCGGAAGCGGAGGGAAGGTCAGGTCCGGCAGTGTGAGAGTTTCTGCACGTGAAGAGTGCGACTGCTGTGGACCTTCATGTAAATGTCTTTTTCTTTTGTAATATCGTTAAAAAAAAAAACATCTGGAGGACTCTTCCAGCACAGTTATTGACTGAAATGAATGGTAGATAGTGGTTACCTCATTACTAAAATCCTTACACAACACACACACACTATTAACTTGGAGTGGTGGCCACAGCTGGAGACCCATTATTTTCTTTCGCAGCGATAAAACCTGGGAAAGCACTTAGTTTGTGAAAAGTCGTCACGTGCGCGCAGTCGTACACACATTCTTAAGCATAGAGGACGGGGGGAGCTTAAAGGGGGGAGCACTGGACCAAAGCAGCTGCCAACTGTCAATCACAAAACAGGGATCATAACAATTTTGGTCAGCATCGTTTGGTGAGCGAGTGTGTGCTGGTATTCTGTGTGATCCATGTGAAAAATATAATATGGAATTTATGCCACATTGTAATTAGTTGAGCTGGGGGTCACGCTTCCCTCGATGCAGTGCTGGGGGCATCGTCATTGTAGTTGATTATAGAGTCACAGTCATGGCGTGCGTGTGTGTGCGTGTTTCTGTGTGTGCGTGTGTCTATGCAGTATCCGCTAGCTAATGCAGCCCCGGTGTATCGCTGTTCAACCTGTCAGATACCTGTGTTAGATTAAATTTACTCTGTACTGAATAATGTGAAAGTAAAATTATGCCATATACTCGAACCGGGTGTTTTCTTTGTGTGTGTGTGTGGGTGTGTGTGTGTGTGTGTGTGTGTGTGTGTGTGTGTGTGTGTGTGTGTGTGTGTATGTGGTAGGATGGGCGCAGAGATCAGGTGGCCTGACAGATGAATCTCACACATGCACAAAGCATAAAATAGGCCATTATCTTCAGGTACAGGCCCATGATGGAAGTGGGCAAAGGGTTTAAAAATGTATAATATTTAAAAAAAGTTAAATGTTTACTACATTTGACATTATTTCATTTTGATTGGAAATTAATCACCGTTATTATATGTGACCCTGGACCACGAAACCAGTCATATATAGGTAAAATTGAGATTTATACATCATCATTGATGTATGGTTTGTTATGATAAAACAATTCGAAAATCTGGAATCTGAGGGTGCAAAACAATCAAAATATTGAGAAAATTGCCTTTAAAGTTGTGAGTGAAGTTCTTGGCATTGCATATTACTAATCAAAAATTACGTTTTTGATATATTTACGATAGGAAATTTACAAAATATCTTCATCAAGCATGATATTTACTTAATATCCTAATGATTGTTGGCTAAAAAGAAAAAAATCTATCATTTTGACCCATACAATGGGCTTTTGGCTACTGGTTGCAACTGGTTTTGTGTTCCAGGGTCACTTATGTAGAAAGCCATTTTCTTTTAAGGTTTATACATCTGACAGTGGGTTGAAAAAAAATGCAGTATCAGCTTTATAGAAAATAAATATTTAAATATTTGGTAATACTTTACAATAAGTTGTCATTTGTTAACATCAGTTAATGCATTAACATGAACGAATACTGAACAATGCATTTATTACAATGTTTATTAATCTTTGTTAATGCTAGTCAATAAAAATAGTTGTTCATGTTAGTTCACAGTGCGATAGCTAATGTTAACAAACACAACTTGTGATTTTAATAATGCATTGGTAAATGATGAAATTAACATTAAGATGAATAAATGCTGTAGAAGTATTGTTCATTCTTAGTTCATGTTAACTAATGAACCTTACTGTAAAGTGTTACCATTTCATTACTGAAAATTAATCGATTATTATATGTAGCCATTTTTTTGGCTATCTTTTTTTTTCTTTTAAGGTTTATACATCTGACAGTACTCTAATGGTGGGTTGGAAAAAATGTGTCTGCTTTATTAAAAAATAAATAGTTAAATATTTATACATCTTATATTTGTTTTGCAGTATGAATGATATTGTTGGACCTCCTAAATATGATCATTTATACTGTGAAAAATACAAAGTAATATTAGATTCATGATTAGGTGGGCCTGTATGTTTAGTGTATATTATTCATGTGTCCAGGAAACTATTATGTAGTATTTTCAAGACAATATTTTTAAAATTTCGTTAAAACTTTACAATAAGGTGTCTTTTGTTAACATTAATGTATACATGAACAAATAATGAACAATACATTTATTACACTATTTATTAATTGTTGTTAATGTTAATGAAAATACAGTCGTTCATTGTTAGTTCATGTTAGTTCGTAGTGCATTAACTAATGTTAACAAACACAACTTGTGATGTATTAGTAAATGCTAAAATTAAAATGATTAATAAATGCTGCTGATGCTACGGAACCTTATTGTAAAGTCTTACCATTTTATTATTGAAAATTTATAATTTTATGTAGATAGCCATAGTTTATAATGGTAAAATCAGCTTTATATCAAATAAATATTAAAGTATTTTATATGTCTAATAATTGTTTCACAGTATAAATCATATTTTTGGACCCCTAAATATAATTTATACTGTGAAACATACTAATTAATATCAAATTCATGGGCATTTAGGTGGGCCGTTATGCTTGATGTATATTATTCATCTGTCCAGGAAACTATTATGCAGAATTTCCAGGACATTAACTTCAACATTTCTTGCCATTTCATCATTGTAAATTGTGGTTTCTTTCTTTAATTTGTTAAATAGAAAATGCAAGATACCATTTTATAGTCCAGCATTAATACAATTTATTACATTAACTTTACTTATGAAAATTAACCATAGTTTTATTATAGCAAAAATGTAGTAACCATGTTTTGATTACCATTTGTATAACCAGAGTTTCCTACAAATAAACTATGGTCAGTGTAGCAAAACCCTGGCTAAGGGTATGCTTGTTTGTTTGTTTGGGTCTTATTTGTAGTAAAACCATGGTTAATATTCATAAAGGATAAATCTACCCTGCTGAAATAAAACAATAGAAACCATTATAGAAATCATTCTGTGGTGGTTTCCACTAGAAATACCATTTCAAACTATCAACTTTGAACCATTAAAAAATGATTTCCTATAGTGTGTTTTGGGACATTTTCCATTAGGATTTAGTGGTTTTAACAAGCCACCAATAGAAGGCGACAAATTACCAGTAGAGACCAACAGGCACCATTACAGTTTCCATTGAAACCAGCAAAACCATTACAGATTCTGTGATGGTTTCTGTTGTTGTTGTTGTTGTTTCATCAGGGTCATTTCAAATGTTGCAGTTGAATGTGTGCGTTGCAGCCGTTGTAGCGCTAGAAATAAAATTAATTTAGTGCTACAATCTGAAAAAAAAAAAAAAAACACATTACATCATTGAAACAGAAATATAACGTAATGTCTGTGGTGCAAGTGCATCGCGTATGGTTGTTTATTATAGTATAAAAATGATATCAATAAGTAAACATGGACCAGTGAACTAAGCGTTCTGAATAATATATTTTGTTTACAAGAGAAACACTGCTCACATGGGACTCTGCACACGAGTTGGCTTCCAAAAAACATCTACAAGGATAGAAGAGTCAGGTTTGGCGGATCACACGCACTCGATTTGCAACTGAAAGCGGCGTGTTTCTGTCTGAAAAGCTACAGGGAGTAAAACACGATTCATCACAATAAAAACGCCGAGGTCTTCAGGGCAAATTGATGATAGCGAACAAACAGAGCGTGCGCGCGCGCGCGTCAAAGAGCAACCCTGCGCGCCGATTGGCTGAAAATGACATCACATAGAACTGTACTATTCTTAGCTGCTAGAAACGGGATGACCTCATCTTTTTCCTCCCTCGAGCAGGTATAGACATACAACAACAAATAATGTTAGAGGCGCAGACAGAACGGAGAGGAGCACGGGAGCACAACTACCGAGAACAGAGACTGTTTATATTCAAACAGATACATACTTCAAGCGGTATATGCTTCCTCTTGTTTGTGCTGTTTACAACGTTCAGCTTCGTTGGACTTTTTCAACGTTTTTTTGATTTCCTGCGCACTCTGCTGATCTCTAACTGACTGGACTGGTGAGTACCAGCTTTTAGTTTGTTGCGAATAAGCCTAACTTGCAAATTACCGTTGTTAAATGCAATTCCTGAAAACTTTAAATAATTTCAGAGGCCTGCTTTGACTATTCTGCATGTGTGTGTTCATTGCGTCATAGACCCAGAGAGTAATTTTCAGTGTATTTTTTTTTCCATAGGTTTTCGGGTTATAAAATTATATAAAAGAAACATTAAAAAAATCAAGAGATGGTCTACTACAGGGACAGTCAGTCCGAGCGGCCGCCGTTGTCGCGTATTCTGCCGCATCTCTACCTTGGTGCAGAGACTGACGTAACGCAGGTATATTTACAAATTCTCTAATGATTTATCTTGCATAATCCTCCTTAACCCATATTAAAATTCTATTGCTACACAGTTTATTTGCATATGCAGTTGTTTATTCTAGTCAGTGTTTTGCAGGACATCCAAGTTACTTTCTCACCTTTCACCCGCTATTCCTACCCACAGGATGGTTTGTCCGACCGTGGCATTTCATACGTACTAAGTGTGAGCAGATGCTGCCCACAGCCTTCATTTCTACCCCAGTCCCAGTACCTTCGTATCCCAATAGACGACTCCCTTAGGGATGACCTGCTCCCTTGGATCCCTCAGGCGTTGCACTTCATTGGTGAGAGACCCGGAATCCCACTGCTTACATCAGCCTGAATTTGCATCCTAACTACATTACATCATTAATAGTAGCGTCCATGCATAGAACCATGACTTTGGAAACAGATTTGTTTTTATCTGTGCAGAAAACTTAATATGAGGCAAAAAAAAAAAAAAAAAAATCATTATTTGTATGCATCTGGTAGAAAATCCTGAGTATACACAACAAGTTTCAAAATAGATCTCAATGTAAATGCAATATTTTTAAATTAAAACAGATGGGGCCATGTCACGTGGCTGCTCAGTCCTGGTCCACTGTGCTGCAGGAATCTCTCGGTCTCCAGCACTTGCTGTGGCATACGTCATGTATAGCCTAAAAATGGATCTGGATCATGCATACAGGTAATGTGCATGTGTTGTTTTCTATGTACATTTTCTATGTAAAAAGTTATGAGTTATAAAATTGGGGATGAAAGAATGGTTGTTGTTTTTTTTCTGCATCATTGCTTAATTGTTTTTTCTTTAAATAAAAAATGCAGATGATTCAAATAAGTTAATTATCACTATCTGATTTTTTTTAGGTTTGTGAAAGAACGCAGACCTACAATTTCACCCAACTTTAACTTCTTGGGACAGCTGCAGCTCTTCCAGGGAACGCTTTCTTTGACTAATAACAACACGAACTTTCATGCTCAGCAGTCAGTCAAACCTTTGGATAACTGCCCACAGCCCGCCAATGAAATAAAAAACAGTAGCAGTTCCACAGTGGCACTGTTAACTAACCTGAACCTTCAGAACAACATGGACACCTGTATTATTAATGGATGTACTGAGGATTCCAAAGCAAACGTGCACTGTGAGAACAAGAACAACCAAATGGAAAATATTCCGAGCCGAGCCCAACGCTATGAGGCGATGAAGCCAGAGTTTACCTTATCCCTTTCAGACAAGCTCGAGGCGCTCACTCTCCGCACGAATCCCGCAGAGGTACAAAGAGCAGTCAACGTCACATCTCAAACACAGCAGGATGCACCAAAGTCCAGCCTACCTAAGCCTACTTACCTTCAGATTCCGTCACTAGCGGAGAAACGCAAAAGCCTTACTCTTTCCCTTACACCAGTGAGTGCAGTTCCTCAGACTCACCAGAAGGGGTCGTCAGTGAACAGCTGTGAGCTGAAACAGAGCAGTTCCGCAGTTGAGCAGACGGAGGCGTTAGAGGACCTGGGCAGAGTCAATATGGAGCCGTCAGCATCTGAAACCAGAGCAGAACCAAATGGGTTTGTCAGTGAGGAGGCTTCAGCTAGACTCAGCTGCTCAAAATCACAAAGAAGAAAGAGTAAACTAAACAGCAGTAACCCTAAAGCAATTATGGAGCAGCAAAAAACAAACCAACTGAAGCATTCGAGCACAAAATCACACAGGCAGACCCAGGGACCATGTGGTATTGTAACCTCCTCGCAGGAGCTATTCGAGGTTACTGGTGGTGTAGAAGCAGTGGAGGGTATGGTTGGAGACCAGAGCCCCTTGTCTCCGGTCAGTCTTACGGTCAACAAAATACTGGACTGGGGTGAACGCATGCTGCTTGGGGTCTTACTCGGCCCGCGTATTAAAGTGGGACAGTCTGCTTTGCCATACAGATGTTGAAGAGATCTGGTTATATGGACTGCGCTATTTAAAGATACGGGTGTAAAGAAGGATTGTACACTCTCTGTATCTCGCTAATGATCTGAAGGAACTTAAATGAAGACAACGACGCTCTGAGTGAAAAAGCATATGTATGAGTGTGTGAATTCACTTATTTATTTAATAAAACATTGCATGTTCCTCCAAGACTATTTGAGAGACTCACGTCATCTGATGAACTGGTGATATGTGGATAAATGACTGAACGTCTGCAAGAAAACACATGCGATTTGTTCTATTATAATGCACAGCCTGCCTGTGACTTTATTTATTGAAATACAATGATAATTGTTATTTATAAAGGGGTATTTTGCAGGTGGAATTTTAACACTATAGCTTGTATTGAAAACAGTGTTCATTAAAGATGATTATTTTATTCTGTCTCATTGTCTCTTTTATTTTAGCGTTATTTTAGCAACTGTTTGGTGAATTGTATCCACCTTTTTCTTTAACACGGAAGTAAGCCTATGGGTGAGACTTCTGGTTTATTATCCGCTATAAGGAAATAACAAGAAGAAGAACAACGTGCAGGAAACGGTAAAACCGTTTGCACTATAAACCAGTGTGTTCATAAATTAATATAATACATTAAAATAATATGGTAAGATGCACCAATTTGCAATGTCAAGCAGCAAAACAAGCTGTTTTGTACAACTGAAAATAGCTGGATGTGGATGAGACTAAAAGCCAGACCTATAAAACTGACAAATCTCCCACACTTACAGGAAGAAAAAAGTGGATAATAAAATGTTAGTAAAAAAAAAATTGCTGTGAATTTCAACGCCAGTTGATCAACAGTGCAATGATCCTATGCCTCTTAAAAGAACAGTTCACACAAAAATTGAAAACTACTGAAAATGTACTCACCCTCAGGCTATCCTAGATGTAGATGAGTTTGTCCCTGCAGTGAAATAGATTTGGAGAAATTTAGCTTTACATCACTATTTTTCTCATGATTCAAACGAGACTTTTTTTTTCATTGGAGAAAGCAATATCATAGGTAGCAGTCTCTTATTTTAACCAGAGCAATGGTTATAAGTTAAAAACTTTAATTTAACTGTAATTTGTAAATTACAAACAAGCAGTTTTTTGCTTCATAAGACATTCAGTGATGGACTGGAGTTGTGTGGATCTCTTGTGGATTATTGTGATGCTTTTTTCAGCAGTTTGAACTCTCATTCTGATGGCACCCATTCACTGCAGAGGATCCAAGTTTCTCCAAATCTGTTCTGATGAAGAAACCAACTCATCTAGATCTCGGATGACCTGAGGGAAAGCACATTTACAGCTAATGTTAATTTTTGGGTGAACTATTCCTTTAAGAAAACACTTAGTAATAAACATTCTTATGATGATACATTGGGTTTTTCTAAGTTGTGGGAATTTATTACAACTGAAATATACACTCCTTGGTTTAGTCACAATGATGAGGAGTAACGTTTCCCAAAAAAATGTAAAGGCAGACATTACTTAGTGGGTGTCTCTAAAAACATTTTACTACACATGCAGTTAGTCACATCCTGGGAGGGTTTTGTTTAATACAAGCCAAGAGATCCAGCATCCACATTGATTATCCAAATGTTAAGTTTATATTTTTATTATTGCCAAAGTATCACAAAAGAATATATGTGACACTGGACCACAAAATTTTTTAAAACTGAGATATTTAGGCCTACATCATCTGAATAAATAAGCTTTCCATTGATGTATGGTTTGTTAGGATAGGACAATGTTTGGCTGAGGTACAGCTATTTGAAAATCTGGAACCTGAAAGTGCTAAAAATATTGAGAAAATCACCTTTAAAGTTGTCCAAATGAAATTCTTAGCAATGCATATTACTAACCAAAAATTAAGTTTTAATATATTTACGATAGGAAATGTACAAAATATCTTCATGGAAAATGATCTTTACGTAACTTTCTAATGATTTTTGGCATAAAAGAAAAATCGATCATTTTGACCTATAAAATGTATTGTTGGCTATTGCTACAAATATACCCGTGTGACTTATAACTGGTTTTGTGGTCCAGGGTCACATATGAGAGAACAAATTCAAATGTGCATAGTATAGTACAAGAAAGGAAAAGCACAATTTAAAAAAATAAATAAATGAGATACGAAACATTAGATTATCTCGACTAACGTCTCATTTCATATGTCGCGTCTTAAAAATATTTGATTACTTACTATTTTACTATTCCTCTTTTGCCTTTTAGTGATGAAATTAAATCATGAGCTGAATTAAAAACGAACAATGAATGCTGATTAACGCTCTATGTAAACATCTACAGTAACGCAGACAAATCAGGCCCTTGGCCAAATATGGGAAAGACTACGCTCGAATTACACATTTATCATATAGCCTGCCTTCTATTGCGGAAATGCAAGCGTAGTAACAGCAGAATCGTTCATCGAATCATGCGCGTCAGCCAATCAGAACTCGCCGGTTACGAAATGATTCGTTTGATGAGAAAAACAACGACGAAAGCCACGCCCATTTTAGGCGTACGTATGAGATACACTCACAGACGAAAAAAGTTGCCCCTGGACATGAAAAAAAAGCTATCGGAAGCAAGAGAGAGTCCAGAAATCACCAAGAAAAATCCAGAGGGCGGACATTCCTTTAAGCCTGGAATTCGTTTTTTTATCTCCCTAAGCAAGATGGTTGTATCGCTTGTACGAGGGGAGCATTTGTAGGCTAAATCTTGCGGATATAGTCTATTAAAGTTGTCAGAGTATTCGCGGTTGGCAGTGGACTAAGTTGTCTGACTTTCGAGTCGCTAACTTGCCACAAGAAGGCTAATTTACTCAAGGCGGCTGCGGAAGAAAGGTATTGGGCGCTCATTGACCAGACCAGCACGGTATTTGTTTTATTTCCTCTTTCGAGTTATCAATCTGCAAATGCTATTGTTTTGTACAGATTGAGCCCTTGAGATGGGATTATGATACATACTCGCCCAAAATCTGTAACGTTGTATCTTACTGTAGAGGTTTATCAGCGATGCCAGGCCTTGTACGGTCTTAAATCTTTATGCTCGATGGAGCAACGTTATTCCTTTCAAACCCGTTTAAATCGAATAAGAAGACACGAATCGTGTTTTTATTACCTAATGTTTCATATTTGCAGGAGTAGGACCATGTCAACTGAAGAAAGATATAAGTTAGTGGTCGTGGGCGGTGGAGGTGTGGGGAAAAGCGCCCTCACTATTCAGTTCATTCAGGTAAGTGTATTTTTGAGGACTTTTGTATGAAATAAAGATGCATTTATGGCGCAAGTCTTGTGGTAAGCGTTACTGTGGGTGTGTTGTAAGAGTTGTGTTAAGTTCAGAGTACAGTGGGCTTTCCTCTGCATGTTCCTTCATGTTAAAGCCCTTGTTGAGGAGTTGGTGAACAACCAAAATGTTTTCTTTGTTTTCTTTCACAGTCATACTTTGTGTCTGACTATGACCCAACCATTGAAGACTCGTACACTAAAAACTGCAACGTCGATGGAAAGGAGACAAGATTAGACAGTATGTTGGAATTAATGCACTCTTTATAGGAAGGAATGAGTGTTAAAAAAGCTCCACAGGTTCCCTCAGAAGGGAGATTTTGGTCAGAGTTGCATCAGTATGATTCATTGCTGACTACGGGTTCCTGCCCAGGTTTTGTTTTGACTTGCTGTCAGTACGACATCATGCCAGCTGTGCTTAAAGCAAACTCTTTTGTGTCAGTCACTTATAAATTGCATTCGGGCACCACAAAATGTTTGGATGAGCTCATCTTGCATATCCCCCTCTATTCATTTGTGTTTTTTTGTGTCGTCCGCCTGTCCATTAGTCCTCGACACAGCAGGACAAGAGGAGTTTGGAGCGATGAGAGAGCAGTACATGCGCTCCGGAGAGGGTTTCTTACTGGTGTTTGCTCTTAATGACAGTGGCAGGTAGGTGTTTTCCAGAGTGTGTTTGTGTCTGTGTGAGAGGGGAAGGGGAATAGATAGTTCCTAACCTTTCTGTGTGACGAGAACAGAGAGTGTGTTTGTGGCTGTGTGTGTGTTAAAAAAGAAAACCACAGAATGTGTTTACGATGAGAATAAGAGTGCTATGAGTGCTCAGATCATCAGGTGAACCTCAACAGCTAAACTGGTTTCTTACAGATGTGACTTGGGCTGTGTTTTCCAGATTTTGTGTGTAATTATTTTTATAGGTGTAAATGGCATTCAATTATTCAGCCTCTGGAGTTAAAGTCCCCAAGAATTTAAAATTGAAGTTTTATGGCTTATAGAATAAATATGTTAGCCTTAGCAAGACAAAATTCACATTTACTAGATGCAAGCATTCAAAACTTCAAGCATTTTATGATTTTGATGACATCATCCTGCACTTCAGCTTCTCATCAAAATTTCTGTCCAATCAGTTGCTCTCTAGAATCTGAAGAGTCCCGCCCTCTACACTTTAAACAGACAGTGAAGCTGCAGCTGAAATTGGTTTGCAGAATTAGTATTTTCTGCAAGGCGAATGGCATGTAGTGCACTATATAGGGGATAGGAAACGATTGAGACGTAAATATGATTTTCATTGGGGTGAAAGAAGTTTGGTTTCACGCTGTGTCGCATGAACCGCCGTAGCGTGCACACAGTCTGCTCCCTTCCAGAGACATGATAGCACGGAGCAGATCATGTGCGTAAATCGCATAGATCACAGAACATACTGGGCACATTTGAATTCTACACAGAATGCTAAATTTTATAGCGATTTGGATGAGATCGTGGCTTCCATACACTGTCAAATGTGGCTTTACCGAGCTCAACAGCTCTTGGCGAAGCTGTGATATAAACAAAACACTATTGGCTATTTTTAAAATATATCAGTCGAAATTACATAAACGCATAGAATAATGCTGCGTGTTTTAGTGCACTTCAGTGGGACCTTTAAGAAGATTTTTGATTTATATAGTTTTTTTCTTTATTTTCAATTTAGTTTTAGTTAGTTTTATGTTTCATTATTTTCATTTAATTTTAATTACATTTTTTTTATATTTTAGGACTGACGTAATGCGTTAACTGGTATAATTAAAAAATATTTAATGATGTTAAAAATCTTAGCAGTCTAGTGTTATTGCTGTTTAGCGACATTATTATTATTACAATTAAAAGACCTTTAGAATATAACACGTAATCAAACCTTAAACTAGAACTAATTTGTTTACATTTAACTTGCCATTTATTTTAGTTTTAGTTTTAGAGTCGTCACTTTTTCTAATTATCTAGTCACTTTTATTTCAGTTTATGTCATTTCAGTTATGTTTTTGTAAACACTCATAAAATATATATATTTTTAATCTTTGTCTATTGTAATTTAAATATGCAGGCTACTTTCCAAGATGATTCCAGTGGACCCTTTTCACAAGACTTGACCGTGTTTTAACGGTCATCGTCATCATAAATCCTTGAAATTTTTCCATATTTTGATTTTTTTTTTTTTTTTTAAATTATGTAAATTTATAACACTACAATTTGTATTATATCACCTTTTCATCAAGTTAAAAAAAACTAGTTAACACTAATGCAAAGGTGTTTCTAATGCCGCGTCTATGGGAGGGACAATAAATTTGACATCGTTCTCTCTTTTGACTGCCGATATCAATCTCTCTGTTTTTTTTTCCCCTACGATAAAGTCATGAAAATACTATTGTGGAGTTTTTCTTTTGTTATTTGAGCAAATGGGAATGCAAAAAATATATTTGTGGTACACTCCCATTCACCGCTCTCGGATTTGACGACTTCCGCTATGAGAAACCCGGAAATGTAAGAAAGGTCCATCGACCCTTTGCAAACATCTTCATTGACAGGTGATCTGACCAATCATAACGCGAAATCCGCCATTCTGTCCGAAAACAAATCAGACAGGAGAGTAGATTAACTTCGGTGGACTTAAACTTGAAAAATGGTGTGTACTGACGTCTTTCCACAGTTTAAATAAAATACGTTCTGATGTTCATTCATGTTGTTTTTGTGCTTTAAGTGAAGAACAAAAATGTGTCAGTTGATCTAACAAGCACACAGTGATCTGTCATTACACATTAAAGAGCCACAAAATGGTATTTATTGTTAGAATATTTAAAAAAAAAAAAAAAAAAAAGCTGAGACCTTGTTTCATACCAGAAGTAACCTGCTCTGACTTGTCTGTCGGTGTGTTGTCAGTTTCATCTTTGCTCCGCGATTAATTTTTCACTGCGTCAGAACGTGTGTAGTGTGAGCGCGGCCTTGTTTGTCGGACATAGCAACAGTAACTAAGAAAGGCAGGCTTTTGCGAAGGGTCAATTGTAATGACATTTTATGAACTCTATTTTTATGCTCATAGAGCAAAAACTTGTCATTCTAAACTCGTCACTTTCTCTCTGTTTCAGTTATGATGAAATTCAGAAATTTCACACTCAGATATTGCGGGTGAAGGATCGAGATGACTTTCCTATGGTTCTCGTTGGCAACAAATCAGACCTTGACCAGCAGAGAGTGGTAACGTTTCGGTGTTTCACAAAAGAGTGAATTTTTAATAAAAAAAACCCTTAAATAGGCTGCCAATTCATGTGTGTTTTTCAAATAGATCTCAAGAGATGAGGCCATGTCGTTTGCCCGAGAAAACAGGATCCACTATATGGAATCGTCAGCTAAGAACCGCCACAATGTGGACGAAGCCTTCATGGAGGTTGTGCGAGCAATAAGGTATTTGGAATAGAGAAGCTCTCTTACGAGATTGACAATGTAGTGCATTGTGATAAACTCGCATTACCGTCTTTCTTCAGGAAGTTTCAGGAGACGGAGAGTCCACCGCTCCCCGCTAATCATGCCGGGAAGCAGAAGAGTGGTGGCTGTCCCTGCACCCTGCTCTGACTGCCCCTCTGCACTGTTGCCTAGGAGACTGAAGCCCTCACTCTCACGCCTGGTGCCTTATATGTCTACACAGTGTGTGTGCGTGTGTGTTTGTGTGTGTGTATGGCACTGTATGCCTCAGTGTTTTAGTGGCTTTTACAGTATGTATGTATGAATTGGTTTCCAAGAAGAAACTAGGCTATATCAAATGAGAGCGAACCGTGAATCTGTCGGAAAGGGGGAGTTCTTGCTTTTCGTCCACATGCCTTGTAAAATCATGCTCTCGATTTTTAAACTTAAGCACAGTATTTGTTTATTCCCACCATAGTATGAGGTCGCAGACCGATTGTGTGCCACAAAAGAGATTTTTTTAAACAAACCAGCGCCGAGGTGGTAAATAATACCGACAACGTGTATTTAAACAACCACATAAGTGATCTTAGGCCGTGCTGACGAAGCTCTTAAAGTCATCTGTATGTCACATATTGGGTTCCTGAGTCAAAAAGATAAATCAGAAAGTGTTTTATTGGAGCCAAGAGCTCTGTTCAGCCTGTCTTCTCTCGGGGGATTCGTTTAGTCAGTGAGACTGCACTGAAATGGCTGCTCTAGTCTACACCTTTCTTCCCATCAGTGGCAAGAATATATTCAGCCAGCTTGTTTTCATTAATCTGTTCTTGATAAAGCAATGTGGGATGACATGATGTGGTTTTAATAATTGAGTATTTTTAGGTAGCGTCGAAACAATGGGTCCAGTATCTGCAATGCTAGTATTCATACAAACCAAAGGCTATACTGTACATGTTTGCACACCTAGCTTTGTCATGGTGAATAGTTATCTAATGTAGTTTAACACTAAAAATGGACAAACTGTGTGGTTTTATTGTGGAATTATTTTGATCTCTTTCTTTTGTTTTAGTTTCGATTTGAAGGTACGTCTATTTGTGCGTATATGCAGAACAAGGCAGACTGTCTCCAGGTTCACATGCTATTGTATATGACATGCTAATGATTTTTTGCACCTTCATTTGTAGACAGTGACGAAAAAGCGAATTGCCAAATGAATTTACTAACAAAGCATGGTATTAATAAGTGTTGTAAGGGAATGAGTCACTCTGTAAATAGGCAGAACAGCCTAGTTCAGGGTGAGGAAAAAACAAGACTAGGTGCTTTTTCTTTTCACACTATAGCTGTTCTTATGGTATACTCGTCTCTCATGGGAGTCGCTACACCACCTTTAATCAAGGGACATGGATTTTTTTTTTCAAACTGTGACAAATTCTGTTGTAGATCAGGTTTGTCAGCTGCAAATAAGAACAGAGCACTATTTAATTTGCAATGTTAGCAGAATTACACAATAACAGGATGATTCTCATTTATATTTCAATATGTCTTAAGTCTGACTATTTCAGTTTTTTTTTTTTATTTAAGCTCTTTTTGTTTTCAGTGGAGAAATATCAGACACCATTTATCTTCCAGTTTTGTATCTAAGTCTAACAATATTCTTTTGTACACAATTAAAATGTCTTTGAATCATTTCAAGTAAGACTTTATGGGTGACTGATTTATTGCTGAGTGATTCATTTTAAAAGTATTCATGACCTATCGTTTTTGGATTTGGCTTCAGATACTTTAAGCTGAGGAATGAGGAAATAATGATTAAATCGTAAAATTGAATTATAAACTTTATTCACTTTGAATGAATAAAGTATAAATAAACGAATGCTTTGTGTTTTTTTTTCCTACTGACTGTTTAGCTGCATATGATTTTTTCATCTCTATTTGTAATTAACACTTTCTATTCTTATTGGCCCATAACAAATCAGATAAGAGAAACCCTGCGCATTACAAGCAATTGTTGCTAAATGATTCCCACATGTGAGGTGAGGAATATTTTTGATCGCTGGGAGGGAATCAACTGGAGGGCGAGATACTTATATAAGGAATAATATTAGCATGGCGCCGTTTTTTTTCCACGAAATTTTAGTGTGGTAGCGTTGTAAACGCACTCACGTTTTAAAGCTATAAAATGTGACCCTGGACCACGAATTAATTACATGAATAAATAAGCGTTCTATTGATGTTTGTAAAGATTGGACAATATGTGGCCGAGATACAACTATTAGAAAATTTGGAATCTGAGGGTGCAAAAAAAATCTAAATATTGAGAAAAGTTCTTAGCAATGCATACTACTAATCAAAAATTAAGTTTTGATATTAAAGTTTGGAAATTTACAAAATATCATCATGGAACATGATATTTACTTAATATCCTAATGATTTTCGGCATAACAGAAAAATCGATCATTTTGACACATACTGTTGGCTACAAATATACCCGTGCTACTTAAGACTGGTTTAGCGGTCCAGGGTCACATATAAGACCAATATCACGTCATAGGACTGACTTTTTATAACTTAATTAAAAACTGTTGTCAGGTTGGCTCTTGCCACGAAAAAAAAGTGCTCCGTTCATAACTATCTAAAAGGAAGGTTGATCCAATCAAGGCGCAGTAGACTGTTGAAACCGGAAGCTGTTGAATGTGCACTGGGGAATGTTGTTTGTTTGTTTTAAATGACAGCTGATGAATGACATTTTTGAACATTAAACTGCTAAATACATAGCATTTGGTTCCAACACTAAAACTAACGAATACTAATGATTTTTTTTTTTTTCGTAACGGGGGCTATTAAAGCACTCTTGTTTACTGAGATGTTCAGGTAAGTCACCGAAACTTCGTCACATCCCACTGCCACTCCTACAAATGCTTGCGGCTGTAAGCTATGTTGTCAAACAGGTATGTCTTGTACGTGATGTCGTGAGTTATAATGTCGCTCTGAATGTGAATAGGTGAATATGGAAGAATTTCAATTAAAAGCATCGAATATGTGAATTCCTTGTATTCGTACTGTTTATCTGTAGCCATAATAATTTACAGCAGAAAGGCAGGAATCTCTGGAGAAATCTGAAAGTATTTTTCTACTAAAGTTTCCTTGTACGGAGCACAAAAGAGTGTCAAGGTAAGCGGGCGGTGACCCATGTTTTCTTTACATGCAAGGGGCTTTTGCTTTCTTTTCTACTTTCTGTCGTGCTTTTTGTGGTACAGCTTGATTTAAAAAAATGAATGGCCAGATATATGCACTCTTTACTTTACTTAACAATACAAAAAAAATCAGTCATTCCTTCGTGTTGCCACCAGTTTTGTCAGTGTGTGGTCGATTTAAGTTGCATAGTTGAAACTAAGATAATAAACGGCTATTTTATCTATATGTAGGCCTATTTATTGTTTCTTAATAAAAATAATAATATTTGCTTTTTAGTAAGTGCAGTGACCGATAGAGGACGACATTGTAAAAGCATTTTCCGTATAATTTAATATTTTTGTGACGAATTCTTTTAGTATTGTTTATATTAACTGTAAATACCCTGTTAATCTTTGTAATATTCTTAATATTACTTTGAACAGGTACAATGCTGGGGTTTGCAGCAATATGCTTCAGCCTGCTCTCCCTACTGCATCTCGTTTGGGGCAGAGCCCTCCACAATGGAAATGATGGTAATCATAAAAAGCTAAACACTTTTTAATAACCAGTGTTTGAAATTCTTTGGGTTTATCTTTTTGTTGCTAATCAGCCAGGTGTGGTTTTTCCCATTGCACTCATTATGCTCAAATCAAAGACTCAGACCTCTGTACAATCTGATTTACATTGGACTTTAGGTGCATTGCAAACATTGGTACATGTTTTATATCCTAAATGCAACATACTTTTTTTTTTTTTTTTAATGCTTTGTATTTTTAACTACTGTATCTTTGGTTATGGTTAACTGCCATTTAATTACCATTTCTACATATTTCACTGTTCCTTCTGTTTTTAAAAAGACATGATTAAATGTATGTTTGTGGTGTGTTACTGATTCTCATTATGATTCATATTCTCTTGTGTTCCTCAGTGTTCCTAGAAGAAAAGTCGGCAGGTTCATTTCTCTCCCGTCAACTGTTGTATAACAGTTGGGATTTTGAGTTAGTGGTTCCTGACAACTTGCAAAGAGAATGCATTGAGGAAATATGCTCGTATGAAGAGGCCAGAGAGGTGTTTGAAGATGACGTAAAGACGGTAAGAAAAAGAGAGTATACAAGAGCATGTGAACTCAACAGAAGCATGGTATAGTCACTATGTAATGAGATAAAAATTGTGGTTTATAAATATGTACACTCTAAAAAACACTGGGTTAAAAACAACCCAATTTGGGTTATTTTTAACTGAAGGGCTGGGTAAATATAGGACACATTTTCGGTTAATTTTACCCAGCAAATTGGGTTGTTTATTTAACCCAGCATAATGGGTTGATTAAATTTTACTATAATACTATTTTTATTTGTTTGTTTGTTTACTTCATACATGAAATAATGTTTACATGTTAACTTAAATCCTCTAAAGTTTTGTGAAATACTCTACAAAACCACTTTTTTTTTTTGCAAGATAACTTCCTTTATTTTCCCTTATTTATATCATTTACGGCATTGTTTATATCGTTATTAATACGTAGGCTATACATATTGCCTATAGACCATTTCGCTAGATGTAAACAACACTGGTCCAGAAGCACTTCCTGTTTTTTTTGTTCTTTATTTTTTTTAAAAATTCACATATACAAATACATCTTAAAGGCGCTAATGTAACATTTTCATCCAGTCAAATGTTATGTTTGTTGTATTTTTTTGTGATGTTTGTGTAAAGTTAAAAAAAAAAGAAACAGGAAGTGTATCGGGACCAGTATGTTTACATCTAGCGAAATGGTCTATATTGAAATTTATTTAACAAACAATAGAAGTAAACATTAAACAAAAGCAATACACATGTAATTAACCAGTCTCTGTAGCCGAAAACTCCACGTGACTCCATGTGACTGCCTCCATAACCTGCCTATAAAAAACAGTAAACTGCTCTGAGGACATACTTGAACATCCAAAGTATTTTAATTCTGTATCTTTATGAATAAAATTGTTTATTTTATGCAAAACGTAGAGCGACACTCGTTTAGGTGATTCACACCATGCGCCTGTATGTAGCTCTACATAAAATTGAATGATTTACAGCACAGTAACGATTTTATAGATAAAACAAAATATTAAATATATATATATATAAATAACTCAACCGCTGGGTTACGTCTGACCCAGGAACTGGGTAACACAAAACCTACCCAAACACTGAAAAAATAATCCAAAAAATGATCCAAAATGTTCAACCCAGCATTTGGGTTAAAAAAAATAGCCCAGGATGTTTTAGTGTAGTTACTTGATGCTATTTATTCTGTTTTCAAACAGGCCAACTTTTGGAAAACCTATGTCAACAGTCACGGTATGGTTGTGTTTCTTTTTTTGTTTTTTTTTTCATTAATGTATTTTATATATATAGTTTGAAGATATGGGCATCGAACATTTGGAATAAGTTTTCAAATAAAACTGACAACGTGAAGTCTCATTCTTTGTCTTATGGCACTGAAGCAAGCAGCCTTCACTCTTTAAAATAAAGGTTCCACGAAGAACCGTTAACATCCAACTGAATCGTTCCATACCACAAAAGGGTTCCTTATAGTGGAAAAATGTTCTTTAGATTTTTAGAGTCTTTTAAGAACTGTTCACAGAAATATTTTCCAGGGAACCAAAAGTGGTGGTTCTATGGCACTGCTTTTGAAACCTTAATTTGTAAGAGTGTTACCTAGTTGTCATCATAGCGTAAGCAAATGCAACAAATTTTTAGTGGTCAGTATTTTCAATATTTCATCCAATAAGGAAAAAATGAAATTACTAAATAAACAGAATGATAACTTGATTGTTTTTTCCACAGAGACTTCGCCCCCTGTGGATGTGTCTGGTTTGGTAGCTGGCATTGTGGCTATTGTTGTAACAGCTCTTATAGCCACCGTGTTGGGCATTTATTGCTACAAGAACAGAGGCAAAAATTCAAGAGGGGGCAGGTAAACAAGCACACGCTATCAACGCTATCATTATCATTGAAATATGTCTTTTTTAATGCAGCAATATCACACTTCTGCATCTTCACAGCGTTCCTGTGCGAATTGGCGCGGATGGGCAGCCACTACCTGAATCTGTGCCCTTGGCTAACATAGCTCCAGGTCTCCCCTCGTACAACGAGGCTCTGACCCACAGCGGCCAGCATGACGCACCTCCACCGCCGTACTCTGGGTAAGAGCTCCGAACAACTTGTTTGTATATTGTATACAAAAAAGCGATGCAGGTGATGTTTTAAAACATGCATATTTTCTCTTTACAGGGGAGGTCCATCTGAGCCACCACAAACTCAAGATGAATGATACGATGTTGTTGTTTTTTTTAAATGGGGGAGGGGAGGAGTTGCTACAAGGTTTGCTGGTGAAAAAGTGTAGCTTCGATCACCAAGCAGATAATTTATTACACTTAAGCTACATGTTTCAGCAGTTAACCCTATTTTATGCTTTAGAATTATTTTGCTGCACAGTTTCAGTGTACTGTCAATGTTGTTATTAGTCAGGTTTGTTCGTTTTTTAAAGAGTTTTATCAAATGACATTTTCATTCTTAATAAAAAAGATAAAACATAAACAAACTTGTGTTTGATTGCTAATCCGACTGTGTGACGCAACAGCACGCTTGACGCGCAAATCGATTCTCGTGTTTGCCATTAGCCGCTGTTGTCACTCATCATCGCCTCTATCTTTCACAGTATCAGTGCGCACCGCCACAGACCGTACTAGAGAGAGCGTCCGATACTCAGTAGTGCCTCTGTGCTGTAACAAGGCGGCAGTACGTACGAGACTTCCAGACAGACTGCGTATGTGTGAGAGTGTGACAAGCGAGTCGGCAGAGGGGGGGCGTGTGTGGATATGTTTATGTGTGTGGCTGTGTGCGAGCCTGTTAGTCCACTCTTAAAAATGGCGTCTTCTCGGCTAAATATCTGAAAATAGCTATTTTAAATAGCGTTTATGTGAGGTACTGAAGCATTGCACTGGTCCCTTGTATATTTCTTAAAAACTTTAAGGATTTAAATAAACCTATAGGCACAGCAAACCACTTTGTTTCAGACGAGGAGGTACCATCCAGTGTATTTATCCGTGATGTAAATATTTGGGCGCAACAGTTGAATTAAAAAAAAAAAAAGGAAAGGAAAGAAAGAAAAAAACGCGCGGTCGGGTGACTACTATTTATAGAGACCTAATATCTCACCTTTCTGTGGCAATGCAGCACGCGAACAACTAAGAGGAAATAGGGTACAATCAAGCACGTGTCGTACGTCTTGTGGGTGTAACGAGCAATGGCATCAGAATTGGACATGCAGAGCATCAGCCGCGTTGCTGTTTCTGCTAGGAAGGACAATAGGCATCGAGATATATAAGAGGGCAAAAGAGGGGAGGGGAGGAAGAAGCCGGATTTTTTGTGGTGGCGGTGGTTGGTGTAATACTTCACCCCCCTCCCCGCCTCCCCTCTGTATCCTCCATCTCCCCCTCCTCCTTCTCCTCCCTCCATTCCTCTCCCCCTCTGTGCTGGTCCTATTCTTGAGGACTTGCTTGTGAAACGGGAGAGATAAACAGACATTGAGCGCAGAGGAAAGGACACGGGGAGAGATAGTGTGTTAGAATTTAGGAAATACCTCCCTCCCCTTCCCCCTGTCTATCTCTCCATCTTCATCCCTTGTCTCTTCTTTAATGGATAGAAATTATCCTGGCACAGGATTCGGTGATCTGGGCGCTGGAACGGGATGGAGTTACGAGAGATCGGCGAAGGCAAGGTAAGCTGGGCGCCCGTGTGCAAGTACACTTCCATGCACTGGATATGCATAAATATGCTTAGCTGGCTGTAACAATGCCCATGCCGACGGACGGACGGACGCAATGCAATGCAATGAATGTTCCCACTCGCGCTCCCGGCGCTGTGTTCATTCACTTCCATGCGTTATATTGTCGCTGGCTCTCCACGTACAGCCATCAGTATTGTCAATTCTGCGGGAGGAGGGGGTGTCTTGAAAATGCAAGGAATGCGATTGAGAGTTAATGCGTGATACGGAAGGTAGACTGAGACAGAAAAGGGGGAGAGGGGCGAAAAGAGGGGGGATGGGATGATGTTGCTAGCTAGCTTTGCTAGCGTATTATCAAAAATGAAAAATCAAACCTTCTGCCTTGGAGGCGCACCAAACCGGACATTGCACGCCGTACTTAAACACACGCTAATTCGGCGTAGTGAGTAATGCGTGGCGCAAAATGCACGTTGACAAAGCGTTATTTTGGAGGCGACCAATTACAAGCAATCACATATATTTGGGACCGAAATGGTCGCTAGCTACTGTATGGCTGCTTTTCTCTACAGCTAACGCGATTCGTCTCTAAAACCGACCATTCGTACATGTTAAAACGGAAGAAAATCCTAGATTTATTTGCGCGTTAAATAAAATGCAGAGGTGAAGTTCTCTACAGTCAACATGTATTATTCAGTTACACATGTCACAACACTGGCTGTATATTAAACGCTATATGTGCACAACCTCTGCTGCTAATTCACATTAATAGTAAAAAAAAAAACCCTAAACTTTGCATATGAAACACCACATCTGTAGAGAATACTGTCGTTTTACTAGTCACTTGGCAACGTACCAAATCATGCGTAGTGTTCCTCAGTCAAATTACAGCGTGACCGAGACGTGCACACTGTAAACACAAACGTAAGACGCACTGCAAACGCATTTGCAACTTGAAAAGGTGACCAACAAATGCTTTAATAATATTTGTAGATTTGAATAATAAAATATTTAATTTTACATTGACTAGCCGTTGCATCTCTGCAAGAAGAATTAGGCTTGCTCAAAAGGGTTCATACTTTTAGGAAGTGTAATATTAAAATAGTGAAATGAAATATGCTGTTGCTACCTGAAAACGGGACTGTCTACGTTAGGTACGTGTTCCACTATTTTCGCGGCCTACTTACAGTTCAAAGGCGCCCGGCTATGTACGTTATCAGTCGCCGTGACAACCAAATCAATCTTAGCAGCTTACAGAGCGCGCATGCAATCATTCTTGGTGGCGTTAGTGTCTCGCGTTGCATGTATGGAGTCAGTCGTACACCTGGGTGCACACCTACAGCATACTTTATCCTTTTGTTACACAGGAACGGAAAGTGAAATATAGGAAATTGTAATCATTTATGATCATTTAGGTGTGTTATCTGTGGTACTGTTGCAGACTGTTTGTGTAGGTTGTATTTAATCTTTTTTATTTACACAGATGCAGTCTTTTTCTGGTGCCTGTTTGTTGTCATAATGTGTCAAGAAGTCTCATCATTTGTGCGCTGCAACACATTTGGAGTGACTCCTTACATGACAGGACAACAATAGGGCTATTCTTTTGAACAATCATCCCTAGATGTGTGGAGACCCCTGTGTGTGTGTATGTATAAGGAATTCCGTTCAGACTCCTAAAAAAGGATCACATATGCTGGTCGGAGTTTTTCTAACACGTAACATTCAGTGAGTAACACTGCATCCCGGTATCTCCGGCTGACTCTTAGCTTTAGCAGGTCTGAAGAGGAATTGTTCTATTTTCTGTCGGTCTCTTTAATATTGTGTTTCCGACTCGAGAGCATCTCTGTAGACTCATAGGCAGATTGATAGAATCCAGAATCTTAATGAGGAGCTCAGGCTTATGATGATGGACAAGCTTCAGTGCTGCTGCTGCAGAGGCTGAAAAGCATCCGCCGAAGAAAATGAAATGAAACGCTCTTGTATTGAATCTTCTCTCTTGTAGTTTTCCAAAAATTGCTTCTGCTTTTGAATGAATATTAGATAGTGAGACTGCTGCTTTGGGTCATTGGAACCACAGCCATTATGCAATGATGAAAAACTGAGAAGAGTTAAATTAGCATAAAATGAAACAAAATGACACTGGGGTCTGTGCAGGACTGTGTATTGGTTCTTATATTAAGCAATGTTGTTGCATCTGTTAATATTAAATGAGAATGAACATATAAAATGATAGCGCTGTTGCTTAGCAAGGCGACAGAGGCACGCTCCATGATGGCAGGGTTCACCAGGCCCTCTGTCCTTCTCAGGGCAGCGTACATCTACCACACACCTCTGCACGGTTCTAATGGAGATTAATGGCCATGACTGAGTTCCCCATCAGGCTGTAAACATTTTGCACCTGTTGGGGGGACTGTGTTGAATTACTGCCTATGTAATTAGGAGCAGTCTTGTACAGTGGATTCAATCAAGCTTTCTAATTTAACCCATCCCTTCGTTTTTTCACTTTATTCCCATTGTTTATTTCTTTTAGGTTTCACCCTTTTCCCTGTTATTCTTTTTCCCTTCATTGTCAATTTATGCTTAATCAGCTCAAGAACAGACACAATGGCGGGAGGTGAGAGGTTTAACAGGATGAATTGATTGACTGAAGGTGTAAGACAGCAGGATGGAAAAAAGTGAGAAAGGAGAGACCGAGAGGAAGAAATGATCAGACGTGATGCACATGGACAAAAATAAAATATTAAATCTACATACATTGAGTCCCTCCATTTTTCTTGTAGTATCAATTAAATATTATAATATTAAAAATGTATTTGTAGAACTCGCTGTTGTTAAAGTCGGCATGAAACCCAAACCGTCTTTTCTTCCCTATTGTGATGTTCACGGCTTAATCGAAATGTTGGGCGTGACTTGTTATTGTCCATTGGTAATTGATTGGATCGTTGATCATTGTTGTTTGCTAATTGCTGTGATCTCATGTGGTTGCTGGAGGGAGGAATTATTGTCCAGTCCTCGCACTGATGTTCAGGGGGAGGGGAAGGAAAACTTCGTTTATGATTAAAAATGATAAGTGCACATGCATTTTTAAAAAGACATGCATGGCTTTTTAACTCTGCATGTAACTTCTTGCTCATTGTTATGCTGATGATATAATTTGTAATATAAGAATGTTTAATTAAAAGCAAAAGAGACCCTCTAAGTTACTTTTGAACCCCACTGTTTGTACCATGTCCTTCGATTTATAATTCATCATCTGTTCCCTGATCATCTCTTTGGGATTAAGAGCCAATTACTGTCTAATTCTTATAAAACCTCACATTACCTGGAAGTGCAACTGCTTCCTTTGGTTGCACGGAATAATTATTTCATGCACATGGTTACTTGCATTTGAAGAGAGAGTACTGATGCTATGATGCATCAATTATTTATGATAAGACATTCAGTTGCAGGAGAAACATCTGCTTGTCAGGATTCATCATATGTATTTTATTATTTTAGTTAAAATGATTATTCATATCCAGTTTATAACTTGATGCTAATTCTAACTAAGTCCTTTTCAATGTTATGTGTCAGTTTTGCGTGGCACTGTGACTCTAATCGTTTTTAAAGCAGTGACTCAGCTTATCTACAATGCTTGCCTTGTTCTGCGTAACCTGAAACGATTCCACAAAAGAGTCTGTATCAAACAGAAGCACCAATGTATCAAAACATCATAAGGGGTACTTTTGTCATGGCACTGTATATTATGTATTATGCCAGAGGTACAATCAGCGAAGCAGTTGGCAGCCGGGATGTGCGCTCTCACTCATGCATTTAAATGTTTAACCCAGTTCATTAGAGCCTTTATGCAGTTAATTACACGAGTCTTGTGCCTCCAAGATGAGGGTGCTTTTAAAAGAGATGGACATGCTCCCAGATGGAACCCCCTCAGGATGGACATCAGTTGTCTTTGTCACATTTATTAGGGTCTTTTGGGAGACACGTATTCGGGCGACTCTATTGAACCCAGGAGTCTATTTAATGGAGAATGACAGTATAAATCTGATCTCGCGTCCTGTCGGGAGCGTGTAATGAGAGGCCGTGCTTATAGATCCTGCAGCTTTATTTAGGTGATTCTTTGGACGCTACACTTGAAGATGTAGGTTTGAGTAAGGTCTTTCTTTAATAGGTTTTAAAATAGAATTTCTGGTCCACTCCAGCGCTTCTGTTGAATGACACCCACCCCCTCACCACGCGCTCTCTCAGTATGTGGTGTCTGTGGCTTCCCACTCTGGTCTCGGAGTGAGAGGGATCTAGACTAACTGAGCTGTACTCACACTAAGAGCCTGTTGAGGATGGAGGGGAGGGGGTTACCAAGGCAATTCAGTCAGTGGAGAGCTTTTATCAATGAGCGCTCTGTGTCTTACCTCAGCAACATCCTAACCGCCATTGTCAACTGAACTGGCCACTCTCTATGAACGCGAACAACAGAGACAGTCTGCAAAGACTGCAAAAGACAGTTGATTGGCTGGCAACAGGCAGAGCAGCCAATCAGAATGCTGAGCTACGCTCGGTATCATTGCACGTCGTGAAGCATAGCGGTGGTAAAAGTGAGACGAGATGCAAAAAAATGATTTGGAATATAATGCTTTGTTATTCATAAGTTGCATATTGATGAGTCAGCATATCTGGCTAATTTTTACATAGAGATATTGAGATTTCTGACTGTATATTTGATGGTGTGATGATTGTTATAGATAGTCTGTCAAGATCAGATTCTGCAAGCTTTTTGGGAGGAGGACGATGTGGAAGTGAGTAGGCTGATTAAAGAGCTAATCTTTGTGTGTGGCTGTGGTGTGAGAGGGATAATGCCAAGCTGGGTCAACTGATACTCTATACAGGGATTTTGTATGAGTATCGAGCCAACAGACTTCTGCACTGTCAGAACAGAGGGGGAACAATGAAATCCATCCCAATGTCACACGGCTGATATTTTGGTCCAATACAGTGAGTTAATGTTTGATTTAGTCCTCCAAAATTACTTTTAAATGAAGAAAACACAAGTTGTTGATGTTTGAGTGAGTCAAAAGTCATAATTGGATTGTACGATAATTTGTATAATTAGAAAATTAAATAATTAGTGATTATTTAATTAGATCATTAGTAGAATTTAATATTCATACATACCCTTTATTTTAAAATTGATCAAAGGCACGTTACAAAACACCTTTTAAATGAACAACAAACATTGAACCAAATCAATGCGATAATCAAATTTCTTCCCAGTTCTTGTTTTCTCTGGATCTTTCTCTGCATCATTATGTAACTAAATATATTTTATCTATAAATATATATTTATTTTTATTTTAAAAAATCAAATAGATTTTATTCAGTTTGATCACCTTATTCAAAATTCTGACCATAAGAAGATTGTTATAATGTTTTACATATGTGACCCTGGACCACAAAGATATGAGATGAGATTCATACAAAAATAAATAAGCTGTCCATTGATGTATGGTTTATTAGGATAGGACAATATTTGGCGAAGATACAACTATTTGGAAATCTGGAATCTGAGGGTGCAAAAAGAATCTAAATATTGAGAAAATCGCCATTAAAGTTGTCCAAATGAAGTTCTTGACAATGCATATTACTAATCAAAGATTAAGTTTTGATATATTTACAGTAGGAAATTTACAAAATATTTTCATGGAACATGATCTTTACTTAAAGGAACACTTCACTTTTTTGGAAAATAGGCTCATTTTCCAACTACCCCAGAGTTAAACAGTTGAGTTTTACCGTTTTTGAATCCATTCAGCCAATCACCGGGTCTAGCGGTAGCACTTTTAGCATAGCTTAGCATAGATCATTGAGCTGTTTAGACCGCTAGCATATCGCTCTAAGCTATGCTAAAAGTGCTACCGCCAGACCAACCAAACTCAACTGTTTAACTCTAGGGGAATTGGAAAATGAGCCTATTTGTTCCTTTTAATAACCTAATGATTTTTGGCATAAAATGAAAATATAATAAAAAAAAAAATTAATAAAATAAAATTTTGACCCATACAATGTCATATTGGCTATTGCTACAAATATACCTGTGCTACTTATGACTGATTTTGTGGTCCAGGGTCACATATGTTATATATGTATATATATATGTGTGTGTGTATGTATGTATGTATGTATATATGTGTGTGTGTGTGTGTGTGTGCTTAATCATTTACTTTGTTAACATTTACTTCTCTTATGTACAGTATGTATTATGCGCTGGATAATTAAAGGATGGGGTGGTTGTGTCAGATGCCCTAATTTTATATAATGCATAAGAATCTATGCAAACAATTACTCTGTTATTGTGTCTGTTTCTGTATAGTTTCCTCTGTCAGCTACCTTTTTTTGAATCCTCTTTTTCAGTTTGGTTTATGGGAGCTCCAGATCCTCCCATCCAGACTCAGAACTCCTCCACCGTCAACCTTATGCCACACCACACCCACTGCAAGGATATGCAACAAATCATCATCCAGGCACTTCTGGACAAGGTGGAGCATGGGGCACAGGAAGGAGCTTAGGTAAGGTGTACAAAATGGTGTAGTTTATTACTGGGAAACCTCTGTTGTTTCATCCACCTTGTTTGAGTATGATGGTGATTGATTTTACACTGTACTGATCTCTGCACAGTACTGTATTCATTGTGTACCTTGATGTTGAGATGAGTAGAAAAAAGACATCCTTTGAACAGGTGTTGGTTTTTCATAATCATCTTTTGCAGGGCTCTCAGGCTTGTTTGATACTGGACTACATCATGCCAGTCCCTCGGGACCAGATGCTTCAGTTATGAACTTGATCTCTGCTTTGGAATCCCGAGGTGCTCAGCCACCCCCCTCTGCCTCTTCCCTTCTCTCCCAATTTCGCACCCCCTCCTGGCAAACTGGTTAGTATTGAGTTATTGAAAATGGAATGATCTAATTATAAACACAGAAATATATCATGAAATAAAGATAGAGAATCACCTTATTAACTGCTGAATCATTTTCTTTTTCCTTTGCTTTCCCTCTCTGTTGCTGTAGCAATGCATACTCCAGCCCCTGCAGAGCTATTCATTTCTGGTGCACTACCTGGCTCTGGCTCATTTCCCTCTTCCTCTGCTCTGTCGGCATATCAGCACCCTGCATCCTTCTCAGGGCGCTCCTTCCCTGGAGTGACCCCATCATTATCTCTGCAGGACACGCCTACCTTCAGTCCTACTTCCAACGGTCTCCTGTCACCACATGATCCTTTGCTACACATTAAAACTCCCTCCCAGTCAAGTCTTGGCTTTGACCGTCTTCTGTCTTCACAGAGTGGGACTGCGTCATATAGAGGGCCACAAGAGCCCACTAGTGCTCCTCCACCACAAGCACCTGCTTCGTCCTCGACACGCCATTTACCGCCTCAGTTTAACCTGCTGTCCTCACAGCTGCAGGATCAGTCCTCTCAACTCTACAATTCCTCTGTTTTTTCCTCTGCACCCCCTCAACCGCCACAGTCCCAGGAAAGAGCCATCCCCAGGCAAGACAGTGTGATCAAGCACTTCCAGAGACCTTCTCCTGGACAGTCTCAACTATCCTCTTCCACACCTCATACCCTACAACACTATCTTAGTTGTGGTGCATCAGGATACCAGCAGATACCCCATCATCGGCATGGTTCCTCCATAAACTGTAGCCCACTGGGTGAGCAGAGTCCATCATCTGACCCCAAACCCTCTCCCCGATCAGAGCAGGTTTATCGTCCTATTATTCAGTCCCCGTACACCTCCTCCTCAGTCTCCTCCTCAGCTGGCTCGGGTGGTGGTATTGGGAAAACAGGAAAAAGTTCCAGTTCAAGCAGTGGCTACTCCTCCTCTGGCTCTTCCTCATCGCGAACCCCTCACACTCCTCCTTCAGCTTCTTCCACCACTTCTTCTTCGTCCTCTGCCTCTAATCCTAATGTATCATCCAGTACCTCCTCTGCACCCTCAAGGCAACAACCACCACCCCAGTCAGCACCGCAACCCCCGCCACCTCCACCTCCAACAGTGTCATCATCTGCTACGCAGCAGCAGCCACCCAAATCTTGCCTGTCTGCATATGGCTCTCCAGTTGCTCCTGTCAAGCCAACTGCTGGCCTTCCTGGTCAAACCCCACCACAGCAACAGTCATATTCACCAAGCCAGCCACCCTCCTCTCACTTGCCCCAGCCATACGGAGGATTCAGTTCTCCACAGGCTCAGGATCTTGGTTCCAGCCTTGGGGGGTCAGGAAAAGCTTATGGAAATCTTGGAGCTACGGGGCGCTCATTTTCAGCTGAGGTGGTCTATGGCTCTGATTCAGGATATGGTTCTTTGCCACCATCTCTCGGAGGGGCAGGAAGTCCCTCACTGGGCTATGGTGGTACAGGACATTCACCTGCCCTAATGGTGTCTGGAGGTGGTACCGGTACAACAAGCAGTACAACTGGATCCGGAGCAGGTAGTTCAGGAAGTGTAGGGGGTGGTTCAGGTGGTGGTAGTGCTAGTGCAGCAAGTGGTGGAGGATCATACCACCTCCCGGATTCCAGCCCTTCACCCTCAAGTAATTCTGGAATAATCCGCCCAGGTCTGCACTCCCCTGCCCCAACTCGCCCTGCACAATCACCTGGAGGAAATGGGGGCAACAAGTACCTACCCTTAGTTCTTTCCCCAGCATTCCTGGCTTCTCCACAAGGATACTCAGACACAAGGGTGCCACCCCAGCAAACACAGTCTTATCACACAACACCGCCAAAATCTAAGTCTGATTCTGATATGCTTGGGGTTGAAAGATCTCAAGAGGAGGACGAAGAAGATGAGGATGACTTTTTGATTCAGCACTTATTGCACTCACAGAGTCCAGGACCCAATCCTTCCCAGCATCATTCTCAACAAGCTCAGCAAGTAGCCTCACAGCAACCACAGTCCCAGTCCATTTCCCAGAGTAGAGATGGAGGAAAGTCTCTCTCTGCTTATGAACTGAACAAGGTATCTGAAGAACGTTATCATCTACAGAGTGTGATTCGGACAAATAATACCACCAACAATGTGGCTTCAGTTGCTGCTGGCTCTTGTGGTCCAAGCACAGGTTTAGAGAACCAGTTGGAGATGTCTCTGAAAAAGCAGCAACAGACTAAACCTGATAGAGTGCTTGCTGGAGCTGGTGCAGCTGGAGGTCGAGGTGCAGTTGATTCTTTGTCGCATACTCATTCTCATGGTCAGCATGATTCCCTTGGTTCAGTGGTTCACTATGGCAGAGGAGACCCTTACGTTCATCAAACACATCAGCATCACCCTCCTCACCCATCACACTCGCAACACCCTCAGCATTCACAGCACTCTCACCCCCATTCGATGTCCCACTCACATATAGATCTTAAGAAAGCTCAGGATCCTTCAGAATTGCCCTACCTACGAAAGACTCCAGACTTACAGCAGCGACAGACCCAGTCCTCCCTTGGACTAATGGATTCTCCACCCGACCCGTCTCAACAAACCTCCCAGGCTCACCTTCTCCAGTCTGTCCTTTCGCATACCACTCGAAACAAGATGGACAACCAACAGACTCCCCCACAGCAACAACAACACCCAATGAGTCAACAAGCCATGATTGGACCAACTGGAGGATTAAGTACTGGTGGCTCTGGAGGCGTAGACACTCAGCCACAGGCATCTCAACTTCAACTCCAGCTCCAGTCCCAAGGTATGGAGGTCCACTATGGACGTGAGGCTCAGCGAAACCAAAGCCAGTCAAGTCAGAATTCCGTTTCACCACTAGACATGCTAGAGAGATCTCTCTCCAGGACAAATAGTCGGGAAGGGCCAGGGCCCTCTGATAGAGTTGGTGCAGGAGACGGGAGCACCGCTGATCATCACAGACAACAGCAACAGCATAGAATGCCCTCACACCATCAGTCCCACCACTCTCAACAACAAGCAGCGGAGCTTCATGATTTCTTGTCTGAGTCAGATTTGAGCATGTCAACCCCCTCTCATTTGCACCATATGGCCTCACACCATCCACCCCCTCATGCCCACCATCAGCCACAGGCACATTCTCACCATCAACATCCTCACCAGCACCCTCACCACATGCAACCAGCTTCTGGACCTCCACAGCCCCAATCCCAGCCCAGGGACCAAGAGCCACAGCTCTCACAGCCACAGCTGGATCAGCTCAAAGAGCATCAATACGACACTAGTAGCCCTGTGGGAAAAACAGCTCAGAACCAAGGTCAGAGCCAAGAGCAGCAACAACGGTTCATGCCGCTAACATCTATTTGTTTCCCAGATTCTCTTCTCCAAGATGAGGATCGTTCCTTTTTTCCAGGGATGGAGGATATGTTCTGCTCTGAGGATTACAAGCCAAGTTGTGCTGGAGGAGGTGGAAGTGCAGGACAAGGCAGCCAGGATGGTGTGCCCGAGGCACGTGGAGCGGTACAAGATGGAATGGATGCAGTTAAAGCTACAGGTGGTGGAGGAGGTGCATATGACATGATGGGCCACCATAGTGATCAGGGTTATGGGCAGTATTGTCACAGTTTGTCCGAAACTGGCAATGGTACTATGCACTTAGATCTGGACCCCATGAAATCCCATGAACTCCCATCCACTGTAAACACAGAACAACTAGGCTTAATTCAGTCTCAAGGCCCAGGCCTTGGGATGGGCACCACAGGGCACGTAGTGGACGGAACTGGAAACAAAATGATGGGCTCTGCAGGTGTAGGTAGTGGTCCTGGCACCGGAGGACTCACCTCACCAATCTTTTGCTCCTCTAGACCTAAAAAACTTTTGAAAACAAGCTCATTTCACCTCCTTAAACAGCGGAAAGACCCTAATGCCCAATCACAGACTAAGAAGAGCTATGCTCAAGAGTATGAATTTGAGGATGATGAGGATAAAGCAGATGTTCCAGCTGACATCCGCTTAAACAGTAGACGTCTGCCAGACTTGCTTCCTGATCTCGTTTCTAGTTGCAGAAAGTCTGGAAGTGGTTCAGGAGTTGGCAGTTTAAGCCCTTTGATGGGTGATTTAGATTTCTGCCACCCCTCAGGGTACCAATCCCTTGGACCTCCTCCACAGCTGCTCCCACATGATGGCCCAAAGAAAAGGGGGAGGAAACCCACCAAACCTAAACGTGAAGGTCCACCAAGACCCAGGGGTAGGCCACGTATCCGGCCTCTTCCTGAGCCTCCATATTGCAGGAACATGATGGGGCCTGGTGGAGAGAGTAAAAGGGGCCGTGGTCGAGGAAGAGGGCGTGGAAGGAAGGATGATCAAATGCTAGAAATGCACAGAGACATGAACAAGGGGCAGAACTACCAACAGCAAGCACCTCACCTCCATCATCAACCACAGTTACAACAGCACATGCACCACCATCTACAGCAGCAGCAACAGCAGCACCAACCACAACATATGCACCAACAGCAGCACCTTCATGTACAACAACTTCATCAACACCATCAACAGCCACACCATCAACAACTTCCACAGCATCAGCCTCAGCAACAATACCAAGAACCCATCAAACCAATCAAAGTAAGTTAAGAATTATGATGAATTATATCATGTTTTGGGGGAATAAAGCATTAATGAAACTAACAAATCTAAAAGCATGTGTTGTTTCAAAACATAGCTTTTACATAAATACTTCAAAATAAGTAATTGCTTAATTGTTTTCCTACCAGATTAAGCTCCCTATTCCTTCCATGCCCTCATCTGACTCTCTACTGAGGACAGACTCCCTGTCTAGTACAGATCCAGTTTTGTCTGATGGTTCGGTAGGATCTGCACCATCTCTTGGTCTGAGCCCAGGGCCCACTACCAGTGTGGACATGAACAGAATCGACATGAACAGAAATGATATGAGCTGTGGTCAGGAAAAGATGAAGCAGAAGCCCCAGGAGGTGAGTCTCGGCTTGCAAAAATGTTAGTGAATGTTGAAATTTAACAGAAAATGTTTAAATAACTCCAGATGTTCTATGTAAAATGTAGACCAAATGGTAGTTCTGTGGTTCTGCATTTTAGGAAATTATTGTTGCAATGTCTGATAAATTGTTGTCTTTAAAAAATTAGCATAAAGATACAGCAAAAAAACAATTGTGACAACCTCACTTCTTTGTGTCCAAAAACATAATCACGTGCTGGTTCATATTGGGTCTTTTTGATGTCCTCAGATGACCTGCAGATTTAGAGCAAAGTTTAGTGGAGGAGGTACGTTTAGAGGAGGTCAAATATTTTGTGTTGGCAGCTGTGATAGATTTATTTTACCAAAGCAAAATGCTTTGCTAAATTAGTTCTTTAAGTTACAACTTTTCTTTTCATAAAAGGTTTTTAGAAGACTTGTAAATTGATTTTTTTTTTTTTTATAGTCGTTTTTCTTAGCAGTGCACAGCCCTGTTAGACAATATTATTCAGCAGAAGAGATTGGTGGGGAGCAGCATGTGAAATCAGTTATGATTTATGCAAATGCAAAAGGAATGTCACTTACTGAGCTGCGACCAAGCTCACTACTCACAGATGATCATCAGCCTGAGTGGCATCTTTCCAAATACAGAAAAATCTAGATGATGATGAAATCAATTGACATAATTTGTAAAATATACATGTCAAAGTCACAAATGTTTTGTCCTAAATGGGAAAGGCAAACAGGTAAACTGTAACATTTTAAAATGTTGTCAGACCACAACCATGTTTCAAAGCATGAAGATTCAATAACTCACCAACATTTACAGCCTTAATCAAATGATGCTCTCCTCCATATGTTTAAATTGCACTTATGAAATGTCCTCTGTTGCCTCAGCAACAAGTAGCCTCAGGAAAGAAGGGTGGAAGAGCCAGCCAAGGGTGTTATGTGTAGATATGTGCGGCTTCTTTACATGTATGTGCGATGTTTATGATTTTTGCATCTGCAGATGTCCTGGGAGGGAGACATGGATGATCAAATGACCCCAGAGGCTTGGGCCACCATGCAGAAGCTTTCTGGCTCAGTAAGACTTGATTCTTATTCTGCATCCATTTTCCAAGTTCTGATCAAAGACGGTAAACCACTCATATTTTGACCATTACTACATTATACATAAAATAAATTTGGGTTTCTTTCACACTCAATTATTTTACAGAGGAAGCATTGTTCTCAGTGTATGCACTTTGCCACTAGAGGGAGCAGAGTACATAGACTAAGATGATTGGCAGGCCACCCTGATGACTGAGTTCTTAAAAAATGCAATAAAAGAAAGGGAGAGCGCTGTTGCTAGGGTGGCTGTTGCTAAGGTTACTGATTCATAGTAACCGTCATCAACCACCCTGCTGTTCAGTAAGGTGTTTTACCTCCTTCTAGACACGCCTAACGTAAGCGAATGGGACTACAGTGATTATATAACAGAAAGATGCTAATCAAACATTACAATTTGTAATGTATTTGTAAGCTGTAATATATTTATGCCTTCCATGCTATTTGACTCTTATTGCTTGTATTTTGTCCCTCTGCACCTCTTGCTCGCAGACGGAGGAGAAATCGTCAGAGCTGAAGTCGGGTTTTATAACTTCCTTTCTGGATTTCTTGAAGACGGGGAAGAAGCAGCCAGGCACTGAAGCTGCACCTGTGCCCCTCCCTGTGGACGGATGCACTTCCACAGATTCCTCTTCAGTAAAGGGAGGCATTCGCCCATTATCCCCGCAACCGCCTCCTCCTCCACCTCCCCCCTTCGGAGAGAACGAGGGCGATGGAAGCCTGGGTCTCAGTAACTGTCCGTCCCCCTGCAAAAGACTTGACGAGGAACTCAAAAGGAACCTGGAGACCTTGCCGTCGTTCTCCTCCGACGAGGAAGACTCTGTCAGTAAGAACCAGGACCTGCAGAAGAGCATCTCATCAGCCATTTCGGCCCTCTACGACACGCCCCACAGTCTCGCTGCCGTTCCACCTCCTCCTACGCCATCGCCGCCCACTCCGCAGACGGTGTCTCTCAACACCCCCCCTCCGCCCCCACAACCTGAGCCTGTCCCGCATATACACAGCGAACCTGAGACGGAGATAAACGCGTCACAGGAACTGGATTCGCTCTCACGGCCCGACCTGCAGGAGGAAGTATGTGTTCCAGGCAAGGATGAGGAACGGGAAGAACCTGTGCAGGAAGTACATGAAGAAATCCAGCAGAACGAAAACAGACAGCCTGAATGTGAGGAGGAAGAAGAGGAGTTGGAAGAAGACAGAAGTGAGAAGGAGGAAGCTGATCAGATAAGAACAGAGGAGAGCAAGCCGGAAGAAGACGACGAAGAAGAAGAAGAAGAAGAGCCTGAGTATGAAATGCTGGGTGCTCCCAAGGTTGATGGTGAGTATATTAACATATCTACAGTCAAATATGAAAATCAAAAGTATTATTTCCGTCTTTTCTCAAATGTGTCCTCTGTTTTAGGATCTCCATCTGAGCCTCCCCCTGCACCCCCTTCTCCTCCATCTCTTTCTCCTTCTCCCCCAACCTCCTCCTCCCCATCCCCTCTGCCTCCTCCTCCTCTGTCTCTCCCCTCCCCTCTCCCATCTCAAGAAGAGGAGGAGAGTCTACAGCAGCAGCAGCAGCAACAGCAACAGCCACCACTGCATAATTCCCTCCCTCCCAGCCCTTCTCCACCTGCTCTCCCCTCTCCCTCCCCACCTCCGCCCACGTTGCCCCCCTCTGCTACACCCCCGCCGTCCCCCTCCCCACCTCCTCCCGAAGAGCTGCCCCAGTCCTCCCCGGCTTCACCCCCCACCCCCGAAGATGCCCCGACGCCTCAGATCACTTCACTGCACCTGGCTAAGAAACAGTCCAACGCGGCCATCGCCGGAGAGAGTGAAGATGATGACAGCGAGAGTGGGGGGGAAGGGATCTTCAGAGAGAGGGATGAATTTGTGGTGCGCACCGAAGATATTGGTACTCTTAAGGTAAAAATCCACTGCTTTTTTTGTTTTAGTAGCATTCTGTGTGGTTAAAGGGATTGTTCGCCCAAAAATGATAATTCTGTCATCATTACTCACCTTCACGTCGTTCTAGTCCTGTATGATTCAGTTTCATCTGTGGAACATAGAAGAAGATAATTTAGTAACCAAAGAGATTCAAGGCCCTTTGACTTCTATTGTATGGTCAAAAATTCTAATGGAACCAAAGCGGTTTCATTCTTGTTTCATTAGCTTTATTTGCGTTACGCATAAAGAGTCATACATGGAATGGCGTGAGGGTGAGTAAGTGATGACAGAATTATAGTTTTTGGGCAGACTGTCCTATTTGAAGTTACAATGAAACTGAAATAGCGACAGATCTTTTCTTCCGTGCTATGACGTACATCTGAGTGAAACGGATTATCGTGAAAGAAAAAATTAAGGTGAGGACTTCACAGGGGTCTCCTACACTGTTCCTGGAGAGCTACTGTCCAGCAGAGTTCAGCTCCAACCACAATCAAATACACCTGAACTTGCTAATCAAGGTGTTCGGGGTAACTTACAAAATTACAGACAGGTGTGTTGAAACATGGTTGAAAATGAAGTCTGGAGAATTTAAGGCCCTTTGACTTCCGAGATGCAGAAAACGTGAATAGAATTGTGGAATCCAGTTATAAAAATGGCATTTGTTTTGTCGGAATGTCACGGAATTTGCCAAATTTTGGATGAATAAATTAAAAGTAGACCACCAGTCAAAAGTTTCTGAACAGTACGATTTTTTTTATGTTTTTAAATGTCTCTTCTGCTCACCAAGCCTGCATTTATTTGATCCAAAATACAGCAAAAACAGTCACATTTTGAAATATTTTTACTAGTGCTGGGCAACGATTAATCGCATCCAAAATAAAGGTTTTTGTGTACATATATATACATAATATATGTGTGTGTACTGTGTAAATTTATTATGTATTCTTAAATAGACGTGAATGTATGTGTTTAAGAAAACTATGTTTATATATGAAATATATTTTTTATATAACTAAAGTTATATGAATATAAATATATACATGTAAGTACATGTAAATATTTTCAAAATATATACTGCATGTGTGTGTGTCTTTATATATACACAATAAATTTGCACAGTAGACACAACATATTATATGAACAAAAACTTTTTTGGATGTGATTAATCACAATTAATCATTGACCAGCACTAATTTTTACTGTTTAAAATAACTGTCCTAGTTGAATATATCTTAAAATTTTAAAATGTAATTTATTCCTGTGATTTCAAAGCTGAATTTTTAGCATCATTACTCCAGTCACATGATCCTTCAGAAATCATTCTAATATTCTGATTTAAAAATGTTTTGCTGCTCAAAAAACATTTATTATTATTATTATTATTATTATATTGAAAACAGCTAATTTTTTTTTTCTTTGATCAATGGAAAATTCAGAAGAACAGCATTTATTTGAAATAGAAATCTTTTGTAAAGTTATGAATGTCTTACCATCGATTTTGATCAATTTATAGCAGCCTTGCTAAATAAAAGTATTAATTTCTATAATCCCTCTATAAAGTTACAAAAGCTTTTTATTTCAGATAAATGCTGATCTTTCTATTTATCAAAGAATTCTGAAAAAAAAATACTCAACTGTTTTAAATATTAATGATAATAATAATAATAATAATAATAATAATAATAATAATAAATGTTTCTTGAAAAGCAAATCAGCATATTAGAATGATTTCTGAAGGATCATGTGGCACAGAAGACCGGAGTAATGATGCTGAAAATGTAGCTTTTTTCACAGGAATAAATTACATTTTAAAATATATTCAAATAGAAAAGAGTTATAAATAGTAAAAATATTTCAAAATGTTACTGTTTTTGCTGTACTTTGGATCAAATAATTCCAGGCTTGGTGAGCAGAAGAGACTTCTTTAAAAAACGTTAAAAACTTTTGACTGATAATGTAGGTCAAGACACTTAAATCAAAAAGAAAAACTATTGTTATATTATATAAAATATATAATAAGAATATATGACTTAATGTAATAATAGTACTACTACTACTACTATAATTATTAAAACATTTTTTAAGGAATAATCACAGCATTTTCTTCCATGTTTTGATTTTTCCTATAAACCACACTTTGTTGGCCAATAAATGGAAGGCTTTGTTGAATTTTTATTTGATTAACAAAAAAACTGTTTTATGGCTTCATTTATTTACCGGAAAAAAAAATTAAATAAACATCAGAGTATTTCTAAAAAGAAATAATAATAAAATAATAATAACAATAATAATAATATTAATAATAATTAAGATGTTTTTCTAATAAAATTAATTCATTAAAATGCTTTTGATTTAAAATGTAATTAAACCATTAAAATTAAAATGGAAAACACAGAATTTGGTATAAATAAAACTGAATTTGAGAAGAAAATGAAACATATTTCATAGCTCCCTAATAATATAATTTTTGTTAAACTTTTATAAATTGCTGTTCTCATTAGACAGTAGGCATGCTTTTTGATTTATACCATTTAATTTAACCATTAAAACAGAAAAATAAAAATGGAAAAAAAATGAAAGAAGAAAACCGAATTGGGAAAAAAATAAAACGGATTTCATAGGGCCCTAAAAACGGTAGCTCTCCAGAAGCAGGGTTGGAGATCCATGGTATATCGCTGGTTGTCTGATTTTTGAGAAGTGGGTGTTGCAGTCAAAAATTAATGCTTCAAGTAGTTTGAGGAAGGGCAGGGTTTAAGCAGACTAAATGATTGGAAAAATCTGTTGTTCCTATAGAAGGTCCTATTCAAGGTCAAAAAATGAAATGTGCATGGATGAATCTTTAACAATAAGATCTATAACATTTACAAAATTGATGAATAATGAATGTTTATTTAATGCCAACTTAATTAGATGCTCAATTCTCATGGCTTTTCTCAGCTGGCGCTGCAGACCGGACGAGAGCCTCCTCCAATCTGGAGAGTCCAGAAAGCTCTGCTGCAGAAGTTCGCTCCTGAAATCAAAGATGGACAGCGACAGTTTTGCGCTACCAGTAATGTGAGTGTGATTTTTAGATTTGATAAGCATTAATAGCATGCTCTGGATGGCTTGCATGAAAAAGTAATACTACACCACCTACTTAACCTCTGTCCTCTGTCACTCTTTGGCAGTATTTGGGCTACTTTGGAGATGCAAAGATGCGTTATCAGCGTTTATATGTCAAATTCTTGGAGAATGTGAATAAAAAGGATTATGTCCGAGTGTGCTCGCGGAAACCCTGGCATCGGCCCAGTCTCACACTGAGGTAATTTCACCCTAAATGCACTTCTGGTCCTGTGCTTTATTGCAGTTAATATAGTAGTTAATGTCAATCAAAGAATTCTGTGATCATTTACTCACCCTCATACTTTCGAAACCAAATTGCAATCGCTTTTTCCCGTGGAGCGCAGAATCCACCCAGCTTGTTTCATTAAACAGTTCACAGTAGCCTGTGTCTGTCAAGTATTACAAAAGAAAACAAAACACCAAAAATGCACCATGAATGTAGTCCATTTGACTTGTATGCTATATTCAAAGTCATCTGCAATCATACAATAGGTTTGTGTGAGAAAGCAACACAGTTGAAGTATTTATTCACTGATAATCTTCCAGCTGCAGCTTTCCAATTTGATTTTTTGATAATTCATCTTGAAATAATCGAGAGCTAAGGACATCTGATGTCCAACTTGTGGCTTAGATTTAAAGCATGACAGAATTTTTTCTTACTGAAAAAAACAAAAACAAAAAAACAGTATACTTGTTTAAAATTCCAAGAGGCTGAGAAAATATTGACAGAATTGAACTGTCAATTTATTCAGTATTGTTGTTGTAACATTGCTAAGATGAATGTCTCTACTTCCTACCAGACGCCAGTCGCTTCCTAAGCCACAACCTGTACGCAGCCTGACTCCACCTCGCGTGGAACGAGAGGACAGAGAGAAAGAGAGAGAAAGACAACGCGAAAAAGAGCAACGGGAACAAAGGGAAAAAGAAAAGGAGAAAGAGAGAGAAAGAGAAAAGGAAAGGGAGCGAGAACGAGAGAGGGAGCAGATTGAGAAATCTAGGAGAGAAAAGGAGAAAGAGAAGGAAAGGGAGAGAGAACTTGAAAAGCAAAAGGAGAGGGAGAAACAAAAAGAAAGGGAAAAAGAGAAACAAAAAGAAAGGGAAAGAGAGAAGGAAAGGGAAAAACAACGGGAGAGAGAAAGGGAAAAGGAAAAACAAAAGGAGAAGGAGAGAGAGAGGGAAAGAGAGAGACAAAGAGAAAGGGAGAAGGAGAAGGAAAGGGAAAAACAACGCGAGAAGGAGAAGGAGAAAGAGCGAGAGAAGGAAAAGAAGCTCCAAGAGCGACAAACTCAAGAGAAGCTGGAGAGGAGAACGGCGGTTGTGGAGCGCGGGAGGGTCAAAGAGGAGAAGAGAGTTGCAGAGAAGAGGGTTGACAGGACGAGGAGCAGACCTGTGAAAGTAAAGGCCGAACCTCCACCTAAAAAGAGAAAGAAGTGGCTTAAAGAAATGCCCTCTTCCTCAGATTCGGACTCCTCCCCTGACCCACCCAGTGAAGATGAAGGTGTGTATGTTGGTTGGTTGGTTATGTTTGTGTCCATTTGTTTGCAGAAATACTAAAAGCTGTCAGCAGCTGTCTGCAGTATACACTACCGTTCAAAAGCGGGGTAGTAAGATTTTTATCCTTTTATTCGAATACAGTAAAAACAGTAATATTGTGAAATATCATGCCATTTTTCTTTTGTAATATATTTTAAAATGTAATTTATTCCTTTGACAGCAAAGGTGAATTTTTTAGCAATCATTACTCCAGTCTTCAGTGTCACATGATCCTTCAAAATGAATTTTGGTGCTCAAGAAACATTTCTTGATATTTTTGTGGAAACTTTAATTATTTGAAATAGCAGAGACTACACTGTCACAAAACTGTCACTTTTGAAAATGTAATACATCCTTGCTGAATAAAAGTATTAATTTTTTTCCCCCAAAAAAAATCTTACTGATGCCAAGCTTTTGAACTGTAGTTTATACCATGGTTCAAAGTACCATGTTAAAACCATGATATGTAAATATGGTAATCTTCCACTATGTACATCTCAAAGTACCATGGTATTACCATTTGATACCATTCAATATTTTACAATGGCACAGCACAACGTACTTTACATAAGGTTTGTCATGACACTTAAAGGAGAAGTCCACTTCCAAAACAAAGATTCACATATAATGTACTCACCCCCTTGTCATCCAAGATGTTCATGTCTTTCTTTCTTCAGTCGGAAAGAAATTATGGTTTTTGAGGAAAACATTTCAGGATTTTTCTCCATGTAATGGACTGATATGGTGCCCCGATTTTGAACTTCCAAAATGCAGTTTAAATGCGGCTTCAAACGATCCCAAATGTGGTTGTAAATGATCCCAGCCGAGAAATAAGGGTCTTATCTAGTGAAATGATCGGTTATTTTCAATAAAATAATACAATTTATATACTTTTTAATGCCTGGACTGTTTTTTTCCGGTTCATGACAGTTAGGGTATGTCGAAAAACTCCCATCTCATGTTCTCCCTTAACTTCAAAATCATCCTATATCGCTGTTTTACCTTTTTTGTTAAGGGTGTTAATGATCTTCTTTGCATGTTCACTTTGCGTAGACTGGGTCAGAACTTCTGCAGTGATGTAGGATGATTTTGAAATGATTTTTGAAGTTAAGGGAGAAAATACGATTGGAGTTTTTCGACGTACCCTAACTGTCTTGAGCCAGAATACACAGAGTTCAGGGAGAGCAAGACAAGACGAGCGTTTGAGATTGAAAAGTATTTAAATTGTATTTTTTTAAATGAAAATAACTGATTGTATCGCTAGATAAGACCCTTCTTCCTGGGCTGGGATCGTTTACAACCACGTTTGGGGTCGTTTGAAGCCGCATTTAAACTGCATTTTGGAAATTCAAAATCGGGGCACCATAGCAGTCCATTATATGGAGAAAAATACCTAAATGTTTTCCTCAAAAAACATTTTCTTTCAATTTCTTTACGACTGAAAAAAGAAAGACATGAACATCTTGGATGACAAGGGGGTGAGTAAATTATATGTGAATCTTTATTTTGGAAGTGGACTTCTCCTTTAAAGGGGTCATGACATGTTTTTTTTTATTATTTTAATATGTTCTTTGAGGTTTACTTACAATGTTAATGAAGTTTTTCGCACAAAAATTATTTACAACCCTCATTCTGACCCTCTGTCTGAAACGACCTGTTTTTAAGGGGTGGGTCCTTTAAGGCGTGTCAGTTATCAGCCACTGTTATGATTGACTAATGTCATTACATAGGAAACAGTATCAACACCCCCTCCCTATTGAGTGTTTTCACAACATGATCAAAATAAAAAGATCATTTCCAGACAAAGCATTATGAAATAATTTACTTACAGTTTGTGATGCAGCTGCAGTCAGATCTAGTACTGCTTCATCTTTCAACGAGTGTTTTTCTGTGAACTCTCCATGACACTGTGCCTCGTTTACAAAACAAAACACTCTAATCATTCCTCTGACACGATCCAGGATGCCATTAAAAATAAACTACCCACTTGTTCCTTATGCTGGGATCCTTCTGATATCTGTACAAAGACGGGAATGAGCGGTTTAAACCAAATGCATCAGAGCGAACGTTCTTTCACTCCATTTGTCCTATTGAAGACAGACTCAAGCACGTGGACTGTGTCAGAAAGCGAACACGCGTCTGTATGCTGTATCCAGTTTGGGCAAGATTAGACAAGATTTTTAAGTTATGATACTTGTCGGATGTATTAGGATACAAAGATCTCTTCTATGTCAAAAGATCAAGGTAAATTTGAGGCAAAAACTGCTGTTAAATTTTGCATAAAGGAAAAATGACATTGCTACAATCTGTCCATAAACCAGCACGCTGTATGCCATGGATACTGAATTTAATTAATTTTGCATTCCCTGTTTTGTTGAGCCAAAACTAAGTTGTTAAAGTGTGTGTGTATGTGTTAGAGAGTGCTTTCTGGTGTGTGCCTTCTGTTTTTTTCATGTGTTTTGCATCTGTTCTGTCCTCAGTATCCACACGCAGCGGGATGAACAGTCGGGCCATGAGAGAGATGTTTCGCAGTTATGTAGAGATGCTGGTCAGCACTGCTCTGGACCCGGACATGATCCAAGCTCTTGAGGACACCAACGGTGAGCGTACAACATTAGGTTAAATATAAAGTGCGTGTGTGGAGAATTGGGTGGGGTGATTAGGATGGAGAGAATAATAAAAGAGGAGTTTAATAAAGCAAGGTTGGGAGAGAGGACAATGAGGTGAGACTGGAAGAATAATGACAAGCAAAAGATGCTGAGAAAAGAGGAGTGGAATGTTACAGTGACTAATGAAGGCTGCTAAATTAAAGTTTCATTAAATTAAGTTTTTTAGGCCGCTGATGTCATCTTTCCAGGCCTAATCACAAGATATCTAAAATTTTTAGCATTGATTAAACCTGTTCTTATAGATAAAATTTTATTTTAAACAGCAATTTGCTAAGTTTTCTTCTTTTAAAAGAAATGAATGGCTTTATTCAGCAAGAATGCAATAAATTGATAAAAAGTGATAGTAAACACATTTATAATGTTAAAATATTTCGATTTCAAATAGATTCTATTTTTTAAACTTACTTTACATTCATAAAAGGATTTTAAAAAAAGGGCCATTTAAAATGAACTAGTGAAAAACTTAAGATGCAAACACTACTAGTCAAAAGTTTTTGAACAGTAAGATTTTTTAAGTTTTTTAACATAAGTCTCTTCTGCTCACCAAGCCGCCATTTATTTGATCCAAAGTACAGCAAAAACAGGAAAATTTTGAAATATTTTTACTATTTAAAATAACTGTTGTTTTTTTTTAATATATTTTAAATTGTAATTTATTCCTGGGTTTCAAAGCTGCATTTTCAGTATCATTACTACAGTCTTCAGTGTCACATGATCCTTCAGAAATCATTCTAATATGCTGATTTGCTGTTCAAGAAAACTTTTATTATTATTAGAATCAATATTTAAAACATTGTGTAATTTCTTTTTTGAAAGATCAGCATTTATCTGAAATAAAAACTTTATACACTATTTCATTCAAAAGCTTAGAGTGAGTTAAATTGATCAAAAGTGATGATAAAAAAAGTGATGAAAACATTTATAATGTTACAAAAGATTTAAATTTCAGAAAAATGCTGTTTATCTGAACTTTCTATTCATCAAAGAAACCTGAAAATATTTTCAATAATAATAATAGTAAATATTTTTTGAGCAGCAAATGAGAATATTAGAATGATTTCTGAAGGAACATGTGACTGGAGTAATGATGCTAAAAATTCAGCTTTGAAATCACAGGAATAAATTACATTTTAAAATATATTTTTTTTTAAAAAGTTATTTAGAATAGTAAATAGTATTTTGAATCAAATAAATGCAGGCTTGGTGAGACTTCTTTAAAAAACATTAAAAATCTAAAAAAAAAAAAAACTTTTGACTGGTAATGTATATGTATTATATCATAAAATATTGTGTAATTGTGTAAATGTGAATCTGAAGTAGTAGTATTTTTCAATTTAACAACTCAGTACCAATGCATTATCACTGGCTCCTCCCCTTTTGTCCTCAGATGAGCTTTATCTCCCACCCATGAGAAAGATTGACAGTATCCTCAACGAACAGAAACGAAGGCTGTTGAGAAGGGTCAACATGAGTGTCCAGCATCAGGTGACACTGGCTTTCAGCGATACTCAAATGCCATTCCTCTTGAGTACTTGTGTGTTTTCTAAGGAACATGTCCGGCAGTCTCTCACTCTCCCTCCTTTCGCATTCTGTAGGAGGCACTGCACATGTTCCCTCAAATGACAGCAGACCCCCTAGACTCTGGAGCGGTTAAAGTGCACCTGGGTGGAGAGAGTTACAACCGCAAAACCCTCAACAGAGTCAAAAGGAGCCTTCCCAAACAACAGGCATGTTGCATACACAATCGTGTACTTATCACAAATCGTCAGAGCTGGGTATATTACTTACAAATTGTAATCCATTACTGATTCCAAATTACATGACAAAATTGTAGTTAGTAATTTATTACATTACACATTATAAGTAATATAATCAGATTACTTTTAGATTACTTTTGAACTCATTTATCACATTGATTTAAATTGGATAATCTTGTACCATATTGGCATAAAAAAAACAAAGAGTAGGAAAATATATTCCATTTATTGTTATTAACAACATGAAGTGCATTAAACATAATATTATGTCAGAGTTTACCAGACTGGTGTTTGTGAAGGGGTTTATGAGTTTTTAAAAAGTAATTAATTCAATCATAATTAATAATAAACATAATTAACATCAGCCACACCTAAAAAATAAATATAAATGTTGTTGAACTATAGGGGTGAAGTGATAAATCGTTATTAATTGATGCATCGATCAAATGAGCAACTATATGATATATTGATGCAATGCATAAAAAAATAATCTTTATGTATTTTAATAAATCTAGAATAAAGATATACTAGTTTGATGACTGTTGTATTTTGGTTGCATTTTGGAGTTAATAAAAATGTAACTGCTTGTGTAAAATTGCAATATTGATTGCAGACCGCTAAAAACATGTTTTGAGGTATCTGCAAATATTGTATTGCTGGGTACGAGAATTGGTTTCAGATTGTATCATGACAAAACGTTCAGTTCACTACCTTTTATTGCTATATGTGACAAAATAACAAACCAACATTCTTTTAGACAGTACGAGCAAAAATTATGTTTTCTTATTTAATGCAATGAAGATATTTTAAAGAATGAGAAGATATTTTATGTGTTTCTCTGGTGAACTGTCTCTTTAAGTGTCCAAATGCTTTTTGGGGTCATTGTATTTCAATAATACATCTGTCTTGAAATCTCTGAGCTCTCTTTCTTCACTTGTAACCCCATCTCTCTCTGCTTGCCAGGACCTGAAGCTGTCGACAGAGACTTGTCGAATATACAGTCTCTATCACTCTCTCCATCACTACAAATATCACACATTTCTGCACTGTAAAAAAGAGGTACGAGGACATATGAGCTTATTCGAGAAATGCAACACTGTATCCATGCATTAGCCCGTAAAAAAAAAAAAACCCTCTCCTCTGTTTTTCCCTCCTCAGACGGACAGCATAGAACAGGCAGCTGAGGAGGATCCAGGTCAGGAGGAGGTGGTTCAGCAGTGCATGGCCAACCAGGGCTGGCTAGAGACTCTGTTCAATTCCTTCATTGAACTGCTGACGCTCAGCACCAAGGCTTAAGATTCAGCTGTCGACGTTCCAAGCACGTCCTATTTGGAGAAAGGAGAAACTCCTCTCTTTCTCGCAACAAAACCGGTGCACCTCCGGGTTGCAGGAAAATGAGATTTTCCTTTGCAGAATGTGCGAGAGCCACTGGCGGTTTAAGCTGTTGCATTTTAACATAAAAATGTTTTTGTAAAGCTTTCATTCCTCTCTCTTTCATTATGTGTCAGCTCCCTGCGACGGGAGCCACAGGGAGACGGTATGAAAATGTGAAACAAAAAAAAAAAAAGAGCAAGAATGTGTAAAGACAGTTGTCTGCACAGACAAATAAAGATAGTGCCAAAGGGAACAGGGTTGAAAACCTCACTGGTCAGCAGTGTTTTGGCAAAGGTGAGCTTTGAATGCTATGTTCCATGCACACTCTTATATATAAATATGTATTATGAACAATTATGATTTGTATTATTTATACATGGACATTTATACATGGTTACCTCCCAAAGCTGGGGCAGTTTGCTGTTATTATTTTGAATAATAATGCTCATGTTTTATGAGGGTGTACATGAAATGGGCCACCCGTAACCCCCTGTTATTCCTGTTCCCGAAGCTGAAGGACAAGGCGGACAGGAAAAGAGCAGGGTCAAAGCAGTGTGTAGTTCCTTTTTTGTCAAAAAAAAAAAAAAATAGAGCAAAAGAAAATGTATTTAAAATAAAATAACAAAAAAACTTTCTGTTTGTTCTTTAAAAGAAAACGCGGAAAAAGAGGTGTATTTGTTCGTTTTCTCAAAGAAAACATGACGGTGCAGAGGGATGTAATAGTTTTAAAGTGTGCAAAATGTCTGTGTTTACTGTTTGTTTTTTTATCTGTTGGTTGTTTACTATGATAATTATTGTTATTATTATTATTATTTTGGAGGTTTGCTTATTTCTCTCTTCTGTAAATACTGTACAGTTGCTTCGGTCTCTCTCTACCTGTCCCTCATCTGTACATGAATCCTCCTGTATTTGACAAACGCAAATAAAAGAAAAGAAAAATGAGTTTATGAAAATGATGCATTTTCACACGAGACTGCCTTGGATTTTTTTTTTATTTTATTCATTTTATTTGTTCAGACATGCATACATACGGGTATTAATGATATCGTGGAGGAAAATACATTGTAAATCAAGCACTACCTGCTCTAAATATTCTAATTAGGTTCAAAGTTTACTAATCGTTCTGTAAATGAAAACATTTCTCTCAGGATTTTAAATAACGGCGTTGTTTTTATTCAGCGTTCTCGGTGCAGAGCGTTCGATTCATCCTCAGCCGTTCTCTTCAAGGTAAACATTCCACTCCTGCTAGAGCGCGAAAAAAGAGAATCCGTAGAACTGCATTTCCTGTTGTTACCATGGTAACATAACCATGGCAACACCAGCAGCATTTTCCAGGAGTGTTTGTCTGTCTTTGGTGTGATGGCTGTCTCTCTTTGTCTCTTTCTTTCTCCTTTGCTTCTTAGTAGCTTCCTATTTTACGTTTTCTAGCTTGTATCGTGACTCTCAAGAGTTATTACAAAGAATTGCATTCTACGCTGTTTTGTGTACATTATAAATTATTATTAGTATTACTTGCCTTCCTTATTCTTTTCTTCACATCAAACAGAGCTTCGTTTATTCTGTTTTCTGTCTCACTGTAATTTCCTTTCACATTCCATATTTAGAACTCATTAAATGAACCATTAACTTATTTTCCTTATAGGATTTTTAGTTGCTCTATTATTAAAATTGCTTCAGCGCTATAACAGTCAGTAGTATAAAATATCTTGCACCTGTTTTTTATTAATCATCATCATCATCATCATCATCTTGTCATCGTTACTGCTCTGTTTCACTATCATCTTCCTCTTCTTCGTCTTCCTCCTGCACAGCGCTGTGCCTCGTCTGGCCACAAAGCGGCGCTAGTTTTCCATCCGTTGTCACTCCCATTGGCTGAATGATTTTGCCCCTTAGCGGGTGTGGTGAAAGGATAATAATGATGAGAGAAAAAAAAAAAAGAATAAAATAAGGCTGCCATATATCATAATGGGATCACCTATTCACATACTTTCTGAAAAGAAAATCTATGGTGGAATCTGAACACACACACATACCGTGAGAGCCTGTTGAACATATTTATGAGTCTGAACGCCTCTGCCTCTTTCTCTTCTTCAGTCATTCCTTCCATTGGATCAGGCTGTTCCTCCTCCACCCGTCCTGTCACAGGGTTAATCCTGTCCTTGGCCTGTCTGTACTCCTCCGTGTCTGAGTCAGAGTCACTGGAGTACTGCGGTTGAGGAGAGGGGCCGCGGCCATTCAAAAGACCCCGTGCCGCCAGCAGCCCTGCTGCATTACCGTAACCGGTGTACTTCACAAACCTGCTCACTGGGAGAGAAAGAGTTCATGAATGCCATACTATTTTAAATGTCACAGAAAGTGCTGCAGGGATGACATTTTTGTAGGCCAAATCTGGAAATGAATTAGCATTTTAGCACTTCTGGTTCCATTGTCCTAAAGGCAATGGGTTTTTTGAATGGGTTTAAATGCCTGAAATAGGTTTCTTGCTTCAGACAAGCTCAACACAGTTTCACATTTTAGTGTTACACAATACATCAGTAATACTTCCTTGTGATTTTTAAAAAGACATTGGTAACAAGTGGCTGAATGGGACTACAGAGGTTGTCTGGGACATTAAACATCATAACACCAAAAATGCTAACTCTACTCACTTGACTGCTTTTACAGCCTCATTATTTTCAAGAAAATGTGTTTAAATAAAGATTGAAAGAGCTGTCAGAAGCTTAGTGGTGACATTAAATGAGACAGTCTATGCCCCTTTTTACAAGATGTAAGTCTCAAGTGTCTCCAGAATGCATCTGTGAAGTTTCAGCTCAAAGTACCACACAGATCATTTATTATATCATTTTGAAAATGCCTATTTTGAGTTTTATTTGTGCATGTCTCTTTAAATGCAAATGAGCTGATGCTCCCTGCCTGCTTTTCCAGAACAGGACTGTGCCTGCACAGCTTTTAGGTCAGATACTCTGCCAAAAATCATCTGTTTGGTTTTGATTATCATGTCTGTCACGCTGAAATCATGCATTTTAAACCATATTAGTTTAAATGTATGATATACGGTTTTCTGAGAGTACACATTCAAAGCAGGTACACAGAAAGCGGCAGTCACACAGCATGTGAGTACTAAAGTAAGTTCTCCTTCATGTCTTATTGCGCTTGAACTCTCAAACGCACACAAGTTTATGTTAAAAACACACGAGTTACAAGAACAGTTGGTTATGTCTGTGAAGGTAAACAGCTGGGAAAGAAATCACGTTTATTAGTGATGGGAAGTTCGGATTATTTTACCGACTCGGACCTTTGAGTCTCTTTCAGAAAAAAAGATTCTTTCATTTTGCGAGTCATTTCGTTCATTTTATCAAAATATAATTAAAATGTTACGTGTTAAGTCCCTAACACATCTACTGCTTACACAAACGTTGATCACACTACAAACAAGACAAAACTATAATGCTATAAGAAACAGAAAAGATTAATTCATTGTTTACCTGGGTCTTTAGTCTATGATTAGCTCACCTGGCCTCTTATCTGACAAGTTTTCGGGTTTGAGTCATTAGTTCATGACGTGACAGCTCCATAAGCTTAATCTATGCAGTCTGAGCCGGAAAGAGAATTGATTAGTTCATCTCTCGAGTCTTCGGGTTTGAGTCGTTCGTTGACACGTCACGTGACAGATGAACGAACGACTACAAAAACCCGAAGACTCGAAACAGGTGAACTTACTCCAGTCCAGAACCTAATAGGATGTTGCGCATGCGCGACTGAACGAATCACTCCCCGAGACGACTCGTTCGTCCCGAGATACATTAAAGATTCGTTCAAAATGAACGAATCGATCAAGAACGACCAATCACTAATATTAATATTAGATCTGTGTGGCAGCTGCGTAATTTACAGTAAATGCTCTCTGGTCTCTCCTCGAGGCTGGGAAACTAAATAGTGTTCTGTGCAGCCAACGACAAAACAGTTCGCATGCTTTGCTTGAACTTTTGCCATGGCTTTAGAACTGCTACACCGCTGTTGCTTGCGAAAACAGAATGGCGGTGCAATGGGCAAATCGGTAATATTGTAATAAGATCCTCTTTCTACATCACGAGAGGAGCGAAATCTGACCGGCTGGGTTGTTCTTTTTCACGTTTTCTGGGTTGGTAGATTCACAGGGGACCCGATTATAGCACTTAAACATGGAAAAAGTCTGATTTTCGTATATCACCTTCAAAATCATGCAAACTTAATTTGTAATTATTTTTTTATAGCCTACATTTAACTTTTACTTCTTGCGACTGTATTTAGGTTTCAGTTGTGTTCATTTGTGAAGATTATCATGATGAACAAAACATGTAAGAATGTCACAGAGCTTATTTTCTGCAATATTCCAAAAGCCACCTAAAAATTATGTTTGTTTTTTGTCAGTTGAAGCACGGTGATGTTAACTTCTGGGTTGGCCTACAAGAATATTTCATCACTACATGTTCAGTTATAACATGTTCATACCATGATACATGAATGTGATAATCATTCATTACTGTGGTATATGTAAAGTATAAATGTCAGTGCACTTTACATGGTTCAGTAGATGCATCTATGTACCATTTTCTTTACAGAGCACAAAGAGAAGCTCAGCCGCACAGTGCTTGATATCAGTGTCGACATGGGTCATTAGTCGCACTAGTTTGCTCCTCAATGTGTTCCCCTGCTCAGGCCTCATCTCAACGTCTCTCAGTGGAGGCAGGATCTGCTCAAAAATAGCACAGGATCAGGCTCCTAAGCCACAGCCATGAGAATAACAAGTATATGTTGTGTCAAACTTAAGGTTTCATATTTATAGAGTGTTCCAATGTAGTACTTAATAGGCTCAGACCAAAAACAATAACTATAACGATAACAATAACTATACATTTTTAGTAGTAGGAAAGTCCATACCGCAGCTAACAGTAACAGCACAGCGGAAAAATATAGTTGAAATCACTTTCAGAATGAATTTACCAGCATAACCGCATAATTATAATAAATTGGTGTGAACATTCATCTAATTATTGGTATAGTGATCTTTATAGTTGTCGTTTTGGTTTGAACAGCCTTGAAACACACTGAAATGGTGAAAATGTTTTTAAAAAGTATTTTGAAGTGAGTATCGTACCTGCTGTCTGAGATAGTGCCTAGTTTCCCTGTGTGCTTTGCTGCTCTCAGTCAACAGGTTCAACACTGGAGCCAACTTTTCCTTCAGCTTGTGGCCCTGTATAGTTCACATTATTTATAATGAAATCATTTGTACAAATGCATATGATGGCCTAAGTCTTTATATATACAGTTGAGGTCAAAAGTTTTCATACACCTTACAGAATCTGCAAAAAGTTAATTATTTTACCAAAATAAGAGGGATCATACAAAATGTATGTTATTTTTTATTTAGTAATGACCTGAAAAAGATATTTCACATAAAAGATGTTAGTCCACAAGAGAAAATAATAGCTGAATTTATAAAAATGACTGTTCAAAAGTTTACATACACTTGATTCTTAATGCTGCGTTGTTACCTGAATGATTCACAGCTGTGTTTTTTTGTTTAGTGATGTTGTTCATGAGTCCCTTGTTTGTCCTGAACAGTTAAACTGCCCGTGGTTCTTCAAAAAAAATCCTTTAGGTCCCATAAATCCTTTAGTTTTTCAGCATTTTTGTGTATTTGAATCCTTTCCAACAATGACTGTATGATTTTGAGATCCATCTTTTGAGATCCACAGAAGGTTCAAACACTAACTGATGCTTCAGAAGGACACACTGAAGAAAAACTGATGCATTAAGATCTGGGGGGTGAAAACGTTCTGAATTTGAAGATCAGGGTAAATTTGACTTATTTTGTCTTCTGGGAAATGTAAGTATCTTCTGCAGCTTCTGAAGGGCAGTACTAAATGAAAAAAATATATATATATATTTAGGCAAAATAAGAAAAATGTACACATCTTCATTCTGTTCAAAAGTTTACACCCCCTGGCTCTTCATGCAGCGTGTTTCCTTCTGGAGCATCAGTGAGCATTTAAACCTTCTGTAATAGTTGCATATGAGTCCCTCAGTTGTCCTCAGTGAGAAAAGATGGATCTCAAAATCATACAGTCATTGTTGGAAAGGGTTCAGATACACAAAAATGCTGAAAAACTAAAGAATTTGTGGGGCCTGAAGGATTTTTCTAAAGATCAGCGGCAGTTTAACTGTTCAGGGCAAACAAGGGACTCATGAACAACTATCACTAAACAAAAAAAATATATATAGCTGTGGATCATTCAAGTAACAACACAGTATTAAGAATCAATCGTATGTAAACTTTTTAAGGGAAAAAAAAGAACTATTATTTTCTCTTGTGGACTATATGTAAACATTTTTATGTGAAATATCTTAATAGGTCTTATCTTAATAATATAATAGGTCAGTACTAAATAAAAATAATATGCATTTGGTATGATCCCTCTTATTTTGGTAATTAACATTTTGCAGATTCTGCAAAGTGTATGAAAACTTTTGACCTCAACTGTATATCTCATCTAGTAAGAAAATAAACCTTTGGACTGTAAAAGGCATAGTTCATTTAAAAATTACAATTCTGTTTTCACTGTCGTTCCAAACCTGTGAACATTCTTTCTTCTGTGGAACACAAAAGAGGATATTTTGAATAATGTTGGTAACCAAAGAGTTAACGTTGACATCCACAGTATGGACAAAAACATTTCTCAAAATATCTTCTTATATGTTCCAAAGTTAAAAGTTTTGGAATGGCATGAAGAACAGTAAATGATGACAGAATTTTTTTTTTTGGGATGTTATGGAAACTGAACCCCAGTCTGTGAGGTCCCTGGAAATCACCCCCTTAATTGTGGCCTTACAAGTGGTATGTTCTTGATCTACAGGAACACTAGACAGTTCAGAGCACTCTTTCTCACTCTGTCCAGTCTCTTCTCCATGAAGAGTAGCAGAGTGTGAACGCAGTCCATGTTGACTCCGCCAGACTCCCTCGAACCTTCAGACAGGCGAACAGATAGCAGAACATCCAGGCACTGCAGGGGGAGCGCTGAGAGAACGTTCACTGTGTGTCTGTGGATATTCAGCACAGAAGAGTTACAGAGATTAATAGGATGAGACCTCTCAAAACTCACAGTGGTTTGATTCTCACACTCACCCTTGCAGCTCCTCTTTTCTATCCTCTCCCTCACAGGGCACGAGCATACAGTGACGCAGGACTGCAGCTAGGTGACGATACAAAGCTGCAGCCTCCTGTGGCAGAAGAAAAAGAACCAAAATGTTGACAGTAAAATAAATGTTCTGTTTCCATGGTGGAAATAGCCAATAGCAAAAAGGGCAGCATTTACCTCATCTACTTCCTGTCTGTGCACACTGTAGGTGATGTTGAACAGGGTTTTGAGAATCTCAAGGGCACGCTGAGTCACCTCCTTACACACAGGGGGTGCAGTGAGGTCAGTCAGCACCTCATGCGTTTCACCCCAGCACACTTCCAAACACTGTTCCAGAGCAGCAGTCAGCATGGGCACGCCACGCTCCTGACAGGAAGAGGACACAGAATGAGTCTCTGAAATGCCCACAGATATGAAACAGACAGTTTTATTTTCTCGTGATACTTTCTTTTTTGTGGTTTTGACTACTACAGTGATACTGCAGGGTTCCTCTAACTGTTGTTTTCATTCAAATTAATCGTTTGATAAAATATTGATTAAACAAAAATATAAGTAAATTTCAAACAGAATTAAAGTTAAAAAGCTAAAGTTTAGCTAAATATTTCATTATTTCCCTGTTTAGTAAAACTGTAAAATGACTCTGTGCATTCATAATAATCATTAAATTACTTTGTAGTCATTAAATATGCAAATACATTAAAGGAGACATCAGATCCAAAATTCACTTTTACATGATGTTTGTATATAAATGTGTCCTAGCAGTGTGTGGACACAACCACCCTATAATGATAAACATCCATTCACTCCCTTTTTATTCAAAGGAATTCTAAACAGTCTCAATTATCAAGCCCTTTTGATTTTCTGAGCAGTATGACGTCATACTTCTCAGGCCCCGCCCACAACTGCTGACGGAATGTCCCGTATTAGGCTGTGTGTCCACCAAAGCATTTTTAGCCAGCTGAAAACGCCCAGCTGTGAGTGCTTGAGAGCGCAGCATTTTTTTTTTGTTGTTGAGACGCTGTGGTTGCTATGATATGAAATACACTTTAGTAATATGGCAGATGCGTCGCGAATGATATGTTTCTCCAAGTATTATTTTTCATAACAATAATATGGCGTTTCCATCTGGTAAAGATATAAATACTCGGAGACAAGCAATATTAACTTCTCCAATGTTGTTCTGTCGTAGTACAAGCAGGGTGATCGGTTTTAGTCCCGCCCCTCCTCCAGTCTGATTGGTTAGCTGACTAGAAAGTGACAGTGATGAGCCCAGCGTTTTACTCAAAGCTGAACATTTTTCAACTATTGGCGCAGAGAAAACTATTGGCACGCTCCTGGCGTATCTAAAAACGTGGCGCTTCCATTGAGAACAATGGAATAAATACGCCAGCCTCGTGAAAAAACGCTTTGGTCGACATGCAGCCTTAGCGTATTTCCGCCCTTAATCAGTTGTATGCTGTCTGCCATTTTCTCCGCACTTGGGACAACAATGTCTTGTAAGCAATGCAGGTGTTTTGTAGTTGTAGATGTACAAGTGAACATAAGAGTCTTCATTTTCTCCCAAAAACACAAAAAAAACAGAAGAGAGGGGGTGGGGCGAGCAGTAGCTCATTATCATTTAAAGAGACATGCACCGAAACAGATCACTGTGAACAGAGCGGTTTTTGACAAGGTAAAAAGGGTGTTGTTTTACACGTCCATTGAGAAATAACCAAAGTATGTAGCAGACGTTTCATGAAGACTCTAAATCATACCAACTTGTGGAAAATGGATATCCAATGTCCTCTTTAATTATATGGTACTATTCATATGTTTTATAGCCAAGATTTTAAATGCAGCACTTAATTTTATAAAAACAAAAATATAATGGGGAGTCCCTGCTCCATCTTTTTGTCCACTAGGTGGTCACTGGCCTGAAAAAATTGTAATTACAGCTTATGTATCACTAATAATAACAATATTATAATAGCACCATATTCCATATTTGTATCATTGAGTGTTACCTGGCGGAGCTCTATCCTAAGCTCAGGCCGTAAAGCAGTCAACAGAAAGAGAAGCCGCAGTTCATAAAATTGACCGCTCGGAGGTGATGAGGAATGTATACCGTCTTTAAGTCTCTCTGACAGGCCGTGGAGCAACCTGGTGAGGAAAACAAAATATTTATCGACACTGTATTTGGCTAATGCTTCACATGAAACAATTTGAGTCACACCTCAGGATGCTGGCTCTCTCCTGTGCTTTGGGGCTGTTGTAGATAACATTGCACAGGGTCTTCATCGCCTCTTTCCTCCAGACCTCTCCATCATCATACCACTCCTCTTCCTCCTCATCCTTTTCTCCTTTAGCATCTTTTTTTCCTCTTGCCAACAGTCCACAGACCCCATCTTTGCTTACGTGTTCTTCATAGTGGTCGTTTTGTGTTTCTCTCCCAATATTACAGTTAGATGTTATATTCTGCACGCCTCCTTCACAGACCGAAGACTCAGCACAGGCTGCAGAGACACAGACACAGGTGGGAGAATCATCTCTTTCCCTGTAACATGTTGGGTGTTGTGTATTGCTGCCATTATTATCATTCTGATGTGTCTCTGTCTCATTTTCAGGAGTGACGTCACTGTGGGAGGAGCCCCACTCAGCCTCCTCTTCTTCAGGCCAGGTAGGCAGGGCAGAGATGCCCCCAAGTCGAGCAAGAGTTAGAATGGCATAGTCCGTGATCAGAGGTGCCAAGGCCTTTCGATCACGTGAGATAATTCGCAGAGTTCGCAGACACACTCTTAAAACGCCTGGCTGTAGACGCATGCGAATAAACCAGATCAGAGCTGCAGCAAGCCTCTGGAAGAGACAGAGAGGAAAAACAATGGAAATTTGGTTTGAATTATTTTGCATTCTATTTGATGGAAATATATTTTAGTTGCAATTTGAAGTAAGGAACTGAAATACAACTGTGTGTTGAACAAAAAGGTGTATATATAGAGGGTACTGGCAGCACTGAATGCAAACAATGCCACTGAACCCGAATGAATTATTGCTGCTGAAAACGGTCAATTATTGTCATGTTTTGGGCTGTACTAATCAGGTGGACCGGGAAAAACATTTGGAGTACTATAGACTGCCAAAGGTTATAACAAATCAAGAAAAAGAGTGCAAAAACCTGCCTGAGGAACAAAAGGTGTTTTTGGTTGGCCAAAATGAACCAGGATTTCCAGTGCAAGAATCTTGACAACATTCGTGTTCCAGTCACGTAGGTGAAATATTAGGCTAATATCTTAATTAATATTGCTCGTCAAAATGGTGCGCTCTTTCCTGCTCACTAAGTCCTTCTCTATATGATTTAGCAGCTTCCACGTGTTTTTTCCGTGGTTTAGACAACATAAATTAGCAGAACAGTATATTCAGTAGTAAATTATCCGTGCAATCCATGCTGTTTTTTTTTATAACCAAGTACCTCCAGTATGGGCGCACATCTGGGTACACTCTTAAAAACAGAAGTGCTTCACGATGCCATAGAAGAACCTTTTTGTCTAAAATGGTTCCTTAATGAACCTTTAACATCTGAAGAACCTTTCTGTTCACAAAAAGTGCCAACCCTCTATTACCACTTTGTCAAGTCAAAATCAAACTTCAAACGGCCTGACAACATGATCTATTTTTTGTGAGCAATCAAAGGTACATCTCCATGTCTGTGACCAGCGTTTACCGAGCTCTGATAACTAATGATACAAAAATAAGTTTAAAATAACACCTGAACATTACTTCACAAATAAAATATATAGCTGTTTAAATAAAATATATTGTTTACATTGTTACTGCCTTGAGTTATTATTTTGGAATAAATGTAAAATGCTTAAAAACACTAAACTGATGAGATTTATACTTGGCTTTAATATATAGAATAGCATATTGATTACATTGTCATTGTAAAAATACAATATAGATTTTTATTCTGGTAGTGTAAGTAATGTTTATATTTAACCAAGGAAATATGACTGGGACATGAATTACCATTTAATAATAATAATAAAAAAAAACGTACAAAATTTCAGAACACCACTGCATCCCACTGATAGACAGATAGATAGATAGATAGATAGATAGATAGATAGATAGATAGATAGATGGATATTCTGAAAATTAACTACATGGATGTGAAAAAAAGTTTGGGAAAGAAGTTTGACTCACCCTCCGCAGAACGAGATCTGGATCCTCATTCTCATCAGAGTCAAAATCTGAGTCAGAGTTTGGAACATACTCTCTCACTTTATTCCTGCGGAACTGAGAGGAGAACAAACATTCACAAAAGATGAGAAAGTGAGCTAAACAAGCAGAAAAAAATAAGCTTTTGCAAAAATGAGAGGTGACATGGAAAAGAACAAAATCAATGTCTGCCCTTCAAACTCAAGATTCAGATTTAAACAGCGGTCTGCTTCTTTACATATAAACAACAAAACATTGAAGGCCATTAAAGACTAACCAAGGCTTTGAGTACAAACATAGATGAGAGATTATAAAAGCTTTCATTTATAAAAGCTTTATTTTGTGAGCATAGCCATCATCAACAGCCGTAACTATGTTATCGGGAAGCAATAAATTATCTTTTTGACACATGGCACAATAATTGGTGCTTAGTAACAACAAAATAATAAGCTCAAAATAGTTCATCCGACACAGACACTCTGGGTTTCGGTATGTACAGGTGCCCCAGGGTGAGACAGACGGCGAGTATATTAGTTTCAGATTACCAACCTCTCTCGTTTTTCTTCCTCACAGACATCTCACTCCCTTCTTTATTTATCTACATCAAATACCTGCTCTTTTTCTCTAGGTCATGTGAAAGATTTACCTCTTCCAGCTCTCTTTGCTGTTTTCAGTTCACACATGTAGGAGAAACGAAGTGAGAGAAAAATCATGATTAAAAACATGCGTGTGACTATTATATACACTGAATGAATGAAAAGTGAGGGATAAAGATAAGTGAAGGTGGATGAGTGAGATTTACATTATTAGCCGTGCTAATCCAAGCCATGTGTGCCCTCGGATTGAGGGCAGACAGATAAACACACAAACATTAGCATAGACGCTAGAATTTACCTTTCTTCTCTCTCTTTCTTCCACATCAAAAAAGAAACATTGTGAGTTCTGTGATAAAAAAAAAAGGGAGAATTAAAAGGTGAAATATATAAGACGGCGGAATTTGAACATCTAGACACATTAAAACTTCACCACACTGCAGAAATTGTAAAGTGACTGGATAAGTAATGAGAAACACCCTTCAGGTTTACCCTAGTTCTGTTGTCATGGAAACTGCTAATATCTGAGTGTTGTAGAAGTAGTAGAAGATTCTAACACAGTTTTTTTTTTTTTCTGTCTGGCACAGTGATGATCATATTAACCACAGTATTAATCTTATTATAGTTAATTAAAATTCAGCATTTTACTTGAAATTGTATTTACCTCAGTGTTGTAATCATCCAGATGTATTTGAACGTTGTCCTGGTCGCCTTGTTTGATAAACTGAATAATCTTCTCCACGTCCACAGGCATACTTAATAATTTATAATCAGGCAAAGTATAATTTTTTACGCAGAGTATTGCTGAAAAATAACCTTATATAATGTTAGAGAGACATTCATATACTCGCACTTACCCTAAACCACAGATTTTAAAAATGTCTGATGAGTTTCCTAGCAAACGACACGCTTTTTTATTTAGTGTGTCTATGTGTCTGTCTTCATATGTTCCTTTTTGTAATCTGACAGGCCTCAGATTTAGCTTTGAGTTTTTCTAAACTAATCCCACCCATCCTCTCTCACTCGTTCACAACACCGCTCGTAAAACTCCGTGATTATGCATTTGGTCCTGTCTATGGGCACAGGTTTGCTGCGTTGTATTGTCTTTGTTTCTTGATAATGTAAAAATAATATTACTTACTGCAAGTTATCCTCAGAACAGGAGCGCTAATTAGCGAGAAAGCCAATAGGCCCAGACAATGGGAACTGAAAAAAAAGCTTGAGCGCTATGCTGGCATTCAGACAACGGTGAGAAAAAGACAGAGGGCTGGAGAGAGAAAAAAAGGAGAGAGAGATGAAAGCAGCACAGGTTTTTATAAAGCTTAATAGGGGTAATTAAACAAAGTGGGGGTCAGGAAGAGAAAAGCTGGGATGACTGGGGTGAGCTGATAGGGGTAATTATTTGTACTGATTGAAGGTGATTAATTGAGGCTAGTTGTTCAGCTCACTGATGGACCCTCGTAAAAAGCAGAGTCCATTAGAATAGCGAGACTGGACAGAAACAGAGAGAGAGAGAGAGAGAATAACCACAGTACTAGTAGGCTGGGACGACACTTTCACTCTTGACAGGACACAATCAACCTGACCAGACAGGAAAGAGTTGCTATTTTGTGTTTCATGATCTGTGAAGTTTTCTCATAAGGAGAATGCACAGACCTGGATTGCTCCTGATGTCTCTGTGCGCCGGCTCTCTGCTGACCCATAGTGGCGCGTTTGGGAATCGAAGGCTGTGCGGGATTCAGCTTGTGGAAGCGCTGCTGCTTGTCTGTGGTGAAAAGGGGCTCTTCTACCAGCCTGGCAGGCGTGTCAGAGAGCACAGTTTCCGTGAGTTTTGTTACACATGCATTTCTGTGCGATAGATTCAGTCAGCTTTCGAGATCTAGACATCTATCCATGTTTTTTTTGTTTTTTTTTCAAACATAGCAACAACCTAATCGATTTTGTTCAAATAATGTTGTAGTTTTAAAACATACCATATTTATTTATCCACCTTATTTTTCCTGTAAAAGCAGCAGCGGGTAAATTTTATGGGTCTGGCTTCCGGCAGGGAACCCTGCTAAAAAAACGTGTATTTTATACCCTGGAGCAAGATTTTTCACCGGGGGACCCGTTTGAAATGCGTTTGGGCTAGTTTTGAGTAACAATTGTGTGGGTTTTGCTGTGAAAACCTGGCAAGCCTGGGTATTTTTAGTTGTAAAAAAAAATAAATAAATAAAATAGAAGCCCATTTCTGCCACTAAATAAAAAAAAGTTAAAAAGATAATTGCGACTTTTTATCTCACAATTCTGACTTTTTTCTCTCAGAAATGCGTGATATAAACAATTGTGAGAAATAAAGACAGAAAAACAAACGATTCTGACTTTTTTCTCAGAATTACGTGATATAAACTCACAATTGTGAGAAATGAAGTCACATGCAATTCACACTTTTTTTTCTTTCAGAATTGTGAGTTGTTAAGTCAGAATTGTCAGATATAAACTCACAATTGCAAGTTATAATGTACAATTATGAGGGGGAAAAAAGACAGATATGTTAAATCTCACAATTCTGACTTAATAACTCGCAATTCTGAAAAAAAGCCAGAATTGTGAGTTTATATCTCACAATTCTAACTTTATTTCTTAGAATTGTGAGTTTATGTCTCACAATTCTGACTTTATAACTTGCAATTGCGAGTTTATATCTCACAATTCTGAGAAAAAAAGTCAAAACTGCTAGTTTGTGAGAAAAAAAAAAAGAGTCCGAATTGCAATATGTAAACTCAGAAATTGCGAGAAAAAAAGAATTGTGAGATAAAAAGTCACAATTACCTTTTTTTATTTTTTATTCAGTGGTGGAAATGGGGTTCCATAGGTTTTGCTGCTTGATTTTGCAAATTGGTGTGTCTTACCATATTATTTTAATGTATTATCTTAATACATTAAAAAAAAATTAAGAATTAAGAAGTGTCCACATTTACTTACTGTTGTACCAAACCTATATGACTTATAAAAGGACAATTACACAAAAATATGTTGTCAACATACAGTTTCTGCCTATTGTTGGGGGGGGGGGGGGGGGGGGGGGGGAATTAGATTAAAAGATTAGAAATTAGACATTTCTCATAATATGTTATTTTATGCTCAGTAGAAGCCATACATGGTTGTAATGACAAGAGAGTGAGAAAATTATGACATGTTCAATGTTCATTTGTGGGTGAACTATCCCTTTGAAGTCTGGAATTAATAGGATAAATTAATGATATATTATTAAGTCATTAGAATACTCTCATAAAATTCTTTTAATATCAAAAGGGCAGTCTTTCAGGTGTAACATTTTTGTGACATTATCCAATTAATCCTCTCTAGCTAACCATCCTTGCTCTTACGAGTGTAACAGAGTAGCCTATGATATTTATAGAAAGTTCATTCAGGTCTTTCTGTGTGTGTGCGTTGTGTAGAAAAGAAAACGGTTTAATTAATTGAAATAATTTAACACTATTTGTATGCTACGCCTGTAGCCTGGACTACTTTTGAATCACACTGCTCGTCTTTCAACAGGCGTCATGATGAGGAACAGCGCCCCCTACCGGCGGCAGACTGGAGTGGCTGCCCAGAGTGGAGAGAGAGGCACTGCCAGAAGCAGTGTTGCAAAAAGAGGCATTGTAGAGCAGTGCTGTCATTTCTACTGTGACTATTACGATCTGGAGAATTACTGTAACACATAGAGAATCTGCTGCATACACTTTGCTTGGGTAATAACTTGCATTATTTAAGTACTGCGGGTCTGGGATATGGTAGGCCTATTTGGATGATACCATTAATTTAAGTACAGCAATGAATGAAAGATCACTTGAAATGTTAAACAATGGAAATGTTTATGAATAAAATGTTTGCATACATTATAAAAAACCTGACTGTTTTTGTTTGTGTTGCACAATACAAAGAGTAAAATGTTGGGATGTTCATTTTAGGCCTGTTTAATTATTGTTATATTCCTTTAACTCAAATAGTAAAAGCATGGCACTAGCAACACCAAGGAGATGGGTTTGATTCCCAGGGAATGTACCTGTGTACCTGCAACGTAATTCATAAAAATAAAAGTGCATAAAAAATTTAAGTATTATTGAAAAGTATTACTGAAAACAATACATAGTTTTATTTTTTTTTTAAAAAAAACCTAGTTATTATTCGGCTGCATTCAAATACCATTTTTTTAAATAAAATGGTATAATCGTACTATATTAGTAAACTATATCGTACTTACTAAACAGTACTATTTCAAAATTACTTGAATATCAGGCTCAAACAGTCGCCATTACGACTACATGGCATTTTTTAATTAATATAATGAACTGTGATCATTTAAACCCTAAATTACTTTGTAGATTTTCTACTTTCTAGTATATTTCTCTCTCATTACAAAGGCATTTCCATTCACCTCCACGTCGTCGCCACGGAAGTAGTCTTTGATGAAAAACACCATTTCCCATAAGCCCATGCCGGCAGTTTCACAGAAGGGAAAGCAAAATGGCGGAATCGGATGGGATGGGCCTCTTATTGTGTTCCTTAAAGAAAAATGTTTAGTGCCTCTGCGTGTCGTTTTAAAGTTAACAAAAACACTGTGGCGGGTTTTAGCAGGTCATCAGTTTTGGGATTTATCAGCCGGCTCATCTCTGCACTATGAAGGTAAACGGCTCTAATAGCTTGACTAACTTAGCTAGCCAGCTAACCCCTGTGGACGACAAATTGTAGGCTATAAATAATTGCTGCTAGTGCGAGAAGGTTGCTTACAACGAAGCACAGATAAGAAAGTCAGCTAGTAATACTCAGGGCATTAAGAATGCGACATATAGTCTTGCTAGTTATTTTATGACAGTTCACAAGTGAGTACATAGGTTGGCAAACACTGCAGTGGAGCACACGTACTAGATAGCATCGTCTGTAGCATCATCTTACATCAGTTTCATTCACTGAAGGCGATCAGTGCTGTCACTGGGTCAAGAATCGAAGTCACGGTGTTGAATGTCAATACAGATCAAGCTTTCTCATCAGTTTATAAGAGTAATCAAGTTCCCCTGAGTGCTCTTCAAGTTACAGGCAGAGATTTAATGCAGAAGTAGTTTTGTCTCATCTCTCAGGTATGATTATCATAACGGGTAAAGCTTTATGATGGCCCACAGCTCTTGTTCCAGATGTAGGTCATTTATTAACAATAGTATTGTCTGCTACGTGTAGATGGGAACAGATGGACAGGCTGAAAAGGACAAAGGAGAAATTGTGCCGGGCAAGGTAAGTGACATATCGTTTAATTAGTACAGGAGCAATTTGGATAGTCACAGTGATTATATATATATACTGTAGACAATCGGCATGCACAGTACTCTCTGCAGTTAATGACTTCTGTCTTGTCTTCTTGTAGTCACAATCTGAACAATGTCCTGATGAAGAGGAGGAAGTGGAGTCTAAAGCAGACAGAAGGACAGCTGGCTTAAGATGTTTCCAAGGAAACAGAGAGACCTCAGAGGATGAGCCTAGTGAGCTGGTAAAATTATTTAGGCAATTTGCATAATTGTAAGTTATTAAGTTCAGTCCTGTTACATGCTTTGAAATCGGTGACCTTTGAACCATTTAATGTTTTTGTTACACTCTTTTAGGGAGCTGCTGTTGTTACTTCCTCTGAGCCTGTATTTCTTGTGCCTCAGCTCAGCTCACAACCTCAGTACCTGGACTGGTAAGTGCTTAAGTTCGTTTTTTATTTGCTTTGAGGGATGTGAGTGTTGTGTCTTAGTGATGTACTTGTTGATTGCTTGTTGAAGCAGCGTTTAATCGCCTTTGAAAGGTGCTGACCTATAAAGAAAAACCATTGTACACATTTTATCAAAAATTAGTAATGACCAGAAGTGAGTCTATTACACTATGATCTGTTTTGTGACAGACGGGCTTAGATTCAGAGACGTGTCATATTGAGTGTTTCACTGTTGTCATATTTCATTGCGTATTTCATTGGTGGATATTCTGTTTGTAGGGGAGAGTAATCAGATAATTTTTTTCTTCTGTATTGAAATATTATTTGTTTTCAATTTGTTGTAATCTTAGTCATTATAAATGTATAGTTTGTTTTGGCACTTTAAAGGGATAGTTCACCCAAAAATAAAAAGTTTGTCGTTAATTACTCATCCTTATGTCGTTTCAAACCTTTAAGACTTTCGTTCATCTTCGTAACATAAATTAAGATATTTTTCATAAAATCTATAAGCTTTCTGACCCTGCATAGACAGCAACACAGCTGACACATTCAAGGCCCAGAAAGCTAGTAAGAACATCGATAAAATAGTCCATGTGACTTCAGTGGTTCAACCGTAATGTTATGAAGCTACGAGAATACATTTTGTGTGCAAAGAAAACAGAAATAACAACTTTATTCAACAATTTCTTCTCCTCCGTGTCAGTCTTTGACAAAAAGTGTTCTCGTAGCTTCAGAAAATTGAGGTTGAACCACTGATGTCGCATTGACTATTTTAACGATGTCCTTAGTATCTTTTTGGGCTTTGAACTTAGTAGTTGCGTTTATAAAATTTTGCATAATTTTTAATTTTTTCCCCTCAGGGGCAGAGAAAATGTCAACATTGCAAGTAAAATTCTGAAATACTGGCTTAACCGGGTCAGCCGGGAAATAACTTTATTGTTTTGAGTTAAACAGTGTAACTGAACAACTATGAACTTTCTCATATTTTTTCTTCTTTAGTGACTTTGATGTGGAGCTAACAGCAGAAGTGAAAGTAGAGAATGGTGCATCTCTTGCTTTGTTGACATCTGTTACCCCAAATCTTGGTTACCAGAAGCCACGTAAGTTTAAATCCATAGCTTGCCCAAGATAATGTAAATATATTAGTCAATATTTGAGGTGGATCAAAAAAGTTAATCAAAGTTGTCCTAAGACAAGAGCAGGTATTGTTTTTTTTTTGTTTCAGGACAACTTTGATGAACTTTTTTGATCCACTTCAAGTGTTGACTATATGACTTGTAGTACTGTGTGGTCAAACTAATTCCTTTATTTTCATTGTCTTTCTTAGGGTCCTTCTTAAATGAAAATGTTTGCTTTCCACCATCTTTAAAGAAAAAGAGAGTTTCTATAGACAATTTTTTGCCTTCAGGCTCTTTTCCTGGATGTTACTCAAGTGTAATTCAAGCCTCGGGACAGATGCAACTGCCCCATTCCCTTAAAAACTCTAATAGCGTTGTAGAGATGGCCAAAAGCCCTCTCCCCTCATCACCCTCCAACTCACCATCATCTCCTTCATCTGCTCCCTCTTCCCCCTCCTCCTCCCCCTCATCGTCATCTCCTGGTGGGATGGGTACAAACTACCGTGAGGATGAGGACAGAGGCCATGCTGGAGATAGCAGGGTCAGCAAAGGAACTGGAGACTTTGTGTCCTCCACTTCGTCCTCTATGGTGCCATCATCAATGCCTGTGCCACCTTCTTCTTCTAATCCCTCACTCCATACATCTTCATCATTCACACATCCATGCAATGATGGACAGAGTGAGAGTTTAGAGAATGACATATACGACCCCTTTCACCCAACGGAGGGTGAGGGGGAGAGAGACCGGGCGTCCACTGAGGACGAGGAGGAGGAGGAGGTTGATAAGTATGATCCATTTGAACCGACAGGTTCTCCAGCCTCTGAAACAGAGGAGGAGAAGAGATGTGTGGATGAGGAGAATGAAGGAGGGAGCAGCATTAATAGCGAAGTGAATGCTGTGAAAGCTGAGAGAACATTGGAAATGGGGACACCTGCTGGCACAGAGGTGGGTCCTCCAGATTCAACAGAAGTTGACGCTCCATCTTCGATGTTCAGTGATGTACCTTTTGAACTCAACAGCAAGCGATCCATCAAAGACAGAATAAGGGAACAAGGGAAAAATCAAAGAGAACAGGGAACAGACTCTGAGCACTCTGAGATAGAAGAAGGAGAAATAGTGGGAACCAATGAAAGAGGAAGAGAACGAGTGATTGAAAGAAGGAGAGAGGTGTTGCTTCCATCTTCAAGTAGTCCGTCTTACCTTCAAGCAGGTGTCCCAAAACCTGAGAGGATCTTACGGGTTTTAGAGGGTGATGGGTTTGTATCTGTTCGTGCTGATGAAGAATGGGAGAGGGAACCAGTGGCTTCTGTGGGAGTGGGAGATCTGAGACGAAAACTGACAAGTAGGAGGAAAGAGAGGTTCAGATCATGCCCTTCTTCTGCATCCATATCGCCGCCACCTGTCCCTGTTTTGCCTTTGCCCTCCCCTTCCTTTCCCAATTCTCCACCTCTATCCACTGAAAAAGGGAGGAGTCGCAAATCCTCCAAGAGTTCAAAAGACAGGGATAGACGCAAGCGGAAAGAGGGAAAAGGAGAGAAGGAAAGAAGGAAAAAAAGGAAAGAAGGAAAGGAGTCAGGTGAAGGTAAAACAGAAAGCAAAGAGAGGGACCGTGAAAAAAGGAGTGTGAAAGAGGACAAAGACAAGGATAGGGATAGAGAGAGAAGCAGCCGAAGTGATAGTCACAAGAGGAAAAAGAGACGCAGGAGCACTCCCGAACATTCCTCCCGCTCCCACTCCCAGAATGCCTCACGACACGCACACAGTCGGAGATCTTGGTCCAGCCACTCTGAGGATCGCCACAAAGAAAGAGACCGAGATAAAGAGAGGGAGAGAGAGCGAGAGAGGAACCATGAAAGAGACAGGGATAGGGACCGATGGCGAGATGACAGGGATAGGGAGCGAGACCGAGACTCCAGAAGAAGAGATGAACGAAGGAGAGATAGGGATGACGATATCAGGAGGTCAAGCAGCCGAGAGAGAGGCAGTACAAAGAGGAGCCGAGGAAGCAGTGACAGGAGAGACAGAGAGAACGACATGGTTAGAGATAGAGATCGAGACAGGGACAGGAGAAGAGATATTAGACCTGTTGTACCCCCATCTATTCAGGATCTCAATGGCTCTGATCTTTTTGCAATTAAACGTACCATCACTGTTACCACCACTACAACGACCACCACAGTACCAGGTTCACCACCCCGTAGCCAACGGCGATCCCGCAGCCGATCCCAGAGCTCAGACAAACATCGGAAGAGGAAGAAAAAACGAAGGAGAAGATCAGATGATGAGGAAAGGAAGGACGAGGAACACAGGAGCAGGTCCCAACCCACCTCCCTTACGCCACCTCGTTATCATGGATATGAATCGGACCGTCTCTCGGACCGTCCTGATATAGATATGCTCTCTTTGGATGGGGAAGCACTGGATTCAGACTATCCTTCACTAGAGGACTCACCACTACTTCCTCCTCCCCCTGAGCCTCCTCTACCCAGTCCTAAAATTAAATCCGGAGCACCCAAAACTGGCCGGCATCATCTAAAGAAGAAATCTAGATCTAGCAAGACAGTTGGTCAGTCTGAGTCCACCTCCTCCTCTTCTTCTCATAGACCAAAAGCCAAAAGTAAAAACCTTCTGTCATCTCTCTCACCACCTCTTTCTGCATCCTCAGGCAACACCACCTCCCTCCAGCCCACAGCGTCCTCATCTACTACTAAGCGAGGACGGAAAACCGGCAAGGAAAAAATAGGGAAGAAGGATGCTGGGCGTTCTGGCAGGTCCAAGAAACTCAGTGGTGGTAGCAGAAAGGGTAAGCTCCAGTCTAAAGTCTCTGTCCTGGTGCGTGAGGGTGTTAGCAGCACAACTGGGAACTCTGGAAAGTTAGGCCTTGACCTCCTTGGACCTGGTGGTGTTGTAAGTGGAGCTTCAGGGCCCTCAGTTGTTGGTGGGTCGATTGCTGTGGTTTTCCGGCGAGACAATGAAAGCCGATCACCCTTTCTTAAGCCCTGCTCAGAGACACTGGCTCTTCCCGGTAGAGGCAAAGACCCAAGTAAAACTGGGAAACAACATAACATACTTGGGCCTCCATCAACAACAAATCCTAGTTCACTAAAGTCGAAGAAAGCCAAGCCAAGCTCTGCTACATCCACGTCTTCATCTGCCTCTTCCCCAACTTCCTCACTGGCAGCGAAACGTAGAAGGAGGCCTGGAAAGAAGCCCAGAGAGAAAGGGATAAGTGTGGATGGAAGTGATTCTAAAGGCGTTAATAGTAATTGTAGCACAGTTGGTGGTGGTTGGCCGGGAGTTTCAACCGAAATGCAACCACTGGTTGGGGTTGGATCCAAGCCATCCAGTCCTCCTTCAGCTCTTCCTGGTCCCACTCCCTCCTCCTCTTCATCATCCTCCACTTCCTCGTCAGCAAGTATTCTTCCTCCATCCTCCTCACCACCACACACATCCCCGTTGTCTTTGCCTCCATCTCGAGATACTAGAGAGTCATCCCCGGACTCTCAAACTGTTGATAGTAGCTGCAAGACACCAGAGCCTTCATTCCTCTCAGAGGAGGGCCCTGGTCAGTCCAAAGCCTTGTCTCTAACACCCTCAAAGTCCCCTCCCAGCCCTCCCAGTCTGCTGTCATCACAGATCAGGGGCGATACCATATCTCAGTCCACTTCCAGTGCTAAACCTCTCCCACCAGATGATCAGAAGGGCTCACCACCATGCTCTACTTCAACAGCTTTGGTGTCAGCCTCCGTCTCTCATTCCAGTGCTCCTCTGGCAAATGACCCTTCTTCATCCTCCTCTTCTTCAGTATCCTCATCTTCAGTTAACAAGCCACCACCACCTCCGCCTCCACCCCCATCAGCTCCGCCATTACCCTGGAGTCTACAAACTGGAGTGGACTGCACTGCTGGAGGTGTTTTAGCATGTGAGTGCTTAAGAGATTCCCTTTTGACATGCATTTTGAATTTATAGTGGGATTAGGAGCCATAATGTTCTGCTGTTAAATCACTTTTCAGTGACAGCTCTCCTCTTCAAAATGGAGGAGGCCAATATAGCCAGCAGAGCCAAAGCACAAGAGTTTATCCAGGCCACAAGTCAGGTAAAATCTGTGATATTATTAAGGGGTGGTCACATTACACTTTTTGTTCCATTGACTTCTGTTCTTATGAATGCAAATTCAGGAGAATGGGAACGGAAGCTCATGTGAAGAAGTTTACAAAGTTCAAGTTTAGTGAATTCTGACCTGCAATTTCGTATCATATAAAGACATGGCCAGTAGAAGACTGATAGGTCACACCTTTATATCTTAGCTGAATTAAAAGAAAGCAAACTTTAAAACTGCAAGATTGCAGCAATGTTACATAAAAATAGAATAGTTATGCATTTTTAAAAATAAGAGTGTTCTGTCATATCTCGTTCTTTGCAGTGTCTGCAAAAGTTGTGCTTGTTTTAAAGTCTAGTGTGACTGCCCTTTAATTTTTATTTGAAATAATATTGCTTTACCTTACACAGTGATTCCAGAATAAATCTGTATTCTGTTTTAAAGGGGTCATCGGATGCAAAGTTTGCATTTACATGTTGTTTGAACATTAATGTGTGTTGGCAGTGTATGTACAAATCTACCTTATAATGATAAAAATCCATGCAGTGGTTTTAATTAATCTGTAAAAAAAAAAAAAAAAATCCCCTTTTTCAAATCGAGCCATTCTCAGATGCCTGTCGACAGAGGCCGCTCCCACGATAGTTGATTGACATGAGCGTCTTACCTCAGACCCACCTTACATCAGCTGCAACAGCCTGACCTCCATTGTTTCAATCCCAGAGCGGGGATGTAAGTTAGACAAGAATATCTCCGATTGAGTGATTGCTGGATGTAATAATGAACATAGTGGCCATCATTTACTCCCGACATCTGAGCCGCTGAAGATGCAGTGGATTAGGTTTGTTTGTGAAGGGAATGCACCTTCCAATCTACATAAACGCGTCTATGTTCACGCAAATCATTCGTGATTCAGCTTCACCTACAGCAGAAGTGAGTATAAGGGGTTTATTATGAATCTTTGCAATCACCTTCCTAATAACGTGCTAGTTAGCAAGTTTAGCGGCTAAACACTCTAAATGCGGCTAAAGTAAACAGGCTCGTCCCTACACAGAGAGTAGAGGGGGCGGGACGTGCAGAGCTCTTTTGCATTTAAAGGAACAATCCATCAGAATGGGATGATTTTTGCAGAGCTCATTTTGACAAGGTAAAAAGGGTGTTGTTTTACACTACCATTAAGAATTTTTAACCAAAGTATAGTATAGACTTTTCATTAAGACCCTAAATAACCATATCTACTTGTGGAAAATGGGCATCCGATGACCCCTTTAAAGAAGCTCTACCCATAGGCCTTATGTCTAGCTGATTGACAGTTTCAGTTACTATTGATTGGGAAGTAAATTAGTTATTTAATAATATGGTTAGTTCACTTCCAGAATAAAAACTTCCTGATAATTTACTCACTCCCATGTCATCCAAGATGTTCATGTCTTTCTTTCTTCAGTCGAAAAGAAATTAAGATTTTTGAGGAAAACATTCCAGGGTTTTTCTCCATATAGTGGACTTCAAGGTAAGAAATTGCAGTTTTAGTGCTGCTTTAAAGGGCTCTACATAATCCAAGCTGAGAAAAAGGTCTTATCTAGTGAAACAATCGGCCATTTTCTAAAAAAAAAATAAGAAAAATGTATATACTTTATAACCAGTCTTGCACTAGCTTAACTTCACACATTTTGTAGTCGCGTCTGAAATGTCATGCATGATGTAGGTGGAAGTACAGACCCAGTGTTTACAAAGCAAACATGCAAAGAAAGTCAAACGCCCTTTACAAAAAAAGGGTAAAACAACAATGTCAGATGATTTTAAATTTGGAGCAGAAAATGAGATGGATTTTTTTTCCCACGCTACCCTGACTTTTTGAACTGGAGTACACAGACGAAGAACTAACCGAGCATGACCTTTCCAACACGATTACTTAATGCATGAAGTCACAGGCGCACATTGCAGAGCTAGTGCAAGATGAGCATTTGTGGTTAAAAAGTATATACTTTTTGTTTTTCTAGATAAGACTCTTATTCCTCAGCTGGGATCGTGTAGAGCCCTTCAAAGCTGGATTAAAATTTGGACCTTCAACCCACTGATCCCCATTGAAGTCCACTATATGGAAAAAAATCCTCAAAAACCTTAATTTCTTTTTGACTGAAGAAAGAAAGACATGAACATCTTAGATGACAAGGGGTTGAGTAAGTTGTTAGGAAATTTTTATTCTGGAAGTAAACTAATCCTTTAAAAGTGTAATTTAATTGTAAGATTCTCCCCCTTCAATTTGCACAGATTCTCTCTCAGGCCAATCAGAACCAGTCGCAGCCACACCCTCCTTCGTCATCCTCATCCGTCTCATCACAAGTTCCTCCACCTCCGTCACATGCTCCACCCCCAGGACCCACTCCTGCACAGTTTATTCTCCACAGCTCTGTCCCATTGGTTGGCTGCACCAAAACTCCTCCCTCACACTTGCACCCTGGACTCTCAATGGGTGGAGGCTGTGCTCAAACTCCACCGCCTCCATTGCCAACGGGAATGACAGGGCCAACAGGGGGCAGCGAAACAGGCTGGGATAACGAAAGTAAAGACCCTGACAAGGTATCGGCACTTCACTCTCTATGTTTCACCCAACAGGTCTTCCTTGCGTCCTATACATTTCTGTACCTCTGTAAATAGGCCTGCACAATTGATTAAGAAAAAAGCAGCATGGCTTAGTGCAGAAATAAATTGATTTAACAATTTAAGTTGCTTTGAATTTAAATCACTTTAATGTGAATGCAAAGACAGTGGTTTTTAAATGTTACATTTTTTTAAAACATTAGATATCACTTGATAACAAAAGATATCACTTGATAATTTAGTTTTCTTGCTTCCTACTTCAGTTTGTGACCCTGAACCACAAAACCAGTCATAAGGGTCAATTTTTTGCAATTGAGATTTATACATCATATGAAAGCTGAATAAGCTTTCCATTGATGTATGGTTTGTTAGGACAATATTTGGCTGAGATACAACTATTTGAAAATCTGGAATAAGCATTTAAAGTTGTCCAAATGAAGTTCATAGCAATCCATATTACTAATCAAAAATTAAGTTTTGATATATTTACGGTAGGAAATTTACAAAATATCTTCATGGAACATGATCTCTATTTAATATCCTAATGATTTTTGGCGTAAAAGAAAATGTAAAAAATTTGACCCATACAATGTATTGTTGGTTATTGCTACAAATATACCCGTGCTACTTAAGACTGGTTTTATGGTCCAGGGGTCACAATTAATTGCATTTGTATCAATTTTTCATTTGGCCAAATCATGCAGTCCTATCTATAAAAATATAAATCTTAATCAATTACTTTTGGTTAGTATCTGAAGAAGCTCCACACCCAGGAGAGGGCAGTAGAGGAAGTCAAATTGGCCATCAAGCCATACTACCAGCGTAAAGACATCAACAAAGACGAATACAAGGATATCCTACGGAAAGCTGTGCACAAGGTAAATATGACTTCAGGATAACAAGCTAGATATCAAGCTTAATATCTAGAAAGCATGACTAAATCTGTTTATTTATTTATTTTTTTTTTTCTTCAGATTTGTCACAGCCGAACAGGTGAGATAAACCCAGTTAAAGTGAGTAACCTGGTCAAGCTCTATGTCCAGAGGTACAAGTATTTCAGAAAGCACGGCCGCAAGATGGACGAGGAGGAAAAAGAGGACAGAGAGTCTGCCGCGATGCATTCCTCAACATGATTGGACAGAGACTGTTTATTTCTCTCCATCTGGTCGAACAAGTTTGCGAAATCTCCTCCCCTGCACGTGTTTGGGCCCACTATGGCTATTGAGTGACAGTCCTTTGTAATATTGCTCTGTTGCCCTTATGTGTTGACATCATGTAAACTTGAGTACTCCACCCTCCTCCCCGTCTCTCTTTCTTGTCTTGCTATAAATATGTATGAATATAGAAAATGTGGTATGATATAAAGTATACTGAACGAATTCTAAAGTATACACTCGAGAGGGAGAGATAAAGATGGCACACACACTTTCTTACACATGTTCAACCTGTATATACTTTAAGTACACTACATGGGTGTTCTTTCTTCCTCTCTCCCTTTCAGAGAAGGGTGCACATTTTAAATAGTCAGCTAGCTTACACATTTGTTACTATTGAGGTTTGGAGAGCGAAAGAATGAGTGAAAGCGCTGAGAGCAGTGTGTTAATGTTCCCCGTCAGACTTTCTTTAAAACTAGGATTGCAAGTGCAACCTGATTCTTCTCACTGTGTAGGAGAGCATTCCTTTGTAGAGGTGCTACTCTGACACATAACACACTTTCAGATTTTGAGATAGCTATGGAATGGATGATATGTATCGTTTTCATCACTCATAGGACAGTGAATGTGTATATACATGGAGCAGACTGATGTTTGGTGACATTTTGTTTTTGTTTTTTACTTCAATTATAGACAGCTGAAATTTAAAAGTACTCAGACGAGATGTCATCACCTAGATAGAGGATTTGTTTTACCCCATCAAAGCTTCATATAATATAATTGAATTGGCGGAAGACAGTCAATGGAAGAGGTACTACAGTGTGAATTTGAATGGTTGCGATAAATGCATGCGTTTTGGATTTTATTTGTACTGGAGAAAACTGTAGTGATTTTGAAGGTCACATGAGAGATAAACTTGTGCCCTAACTTCCAAATGAAGACGTCTGACTCTTTTCTTGATCAAACCAACAGTTTGCATAAAAGCCGGAGTTTAACATCATTTGTGACTTATTTCTCACCAGTTTTAGGTGTACATATGACTTATCTAAAAGCTTGTCCTATTATTGAGTTACACACTAAAATCTTATATAGTACAGACATTAGTTTCCATCTTTACTATTGTAACAAGAATTTATGCAATTTGCAGTTTACATAAATGCAAACAGTATGCAAATATGCATATTTAAAATAAATACATTTTGCAATGTAACTACCTTGGGAATCATAAAAACAGATAATGTCCTTGCAAGAAAGTAATTTTTCAGTTAAATTTATAGGATTTTCGTTAAACCATCGAACATAATCTAATGAGGAATTCAAAATAAGGGTAAAACACCTTTTTAAGAAATATTGAAAATTCCTTCTCATTAATGGTACATTGGACCATATTTCTACAGACTTTTTTAGTGTACAATGTTTCAAATGTAGCAAGCGGAGCAGTTCTTGTTAATACTAGAGAGCTTAGAGAGACTAAACCACAATGGCAGTGAGTTGTTAGAAATTTAGAAATATGCATAGCTTGAGGGTGAAAGCCTCCTTGAAATCAGCTGAAGACAAAACAAGGACCGTCTAAAGAGAGTATTGAAAGGTTAAATACTGTCCATACAGATTTCAGTAAACTAAAAATCATGGAAAGACAGAATTCAAGTACGCCAGTTTAACACTTATTTAAATAGGTGAGGGCAGGTGTAAGGATAGTTTGTTCATTTGTAGATAACAGGCAAGTTTTAATTCTGTAAATAATGCTTTGTTTTGATTAAGAGCTATGTTAAATATTGATGTCATTGAAGTTTGTTAAATATTATACAACATAATTATTACATTGCCTAATATTAAAATCCAGTTCTGAGAACGTGGAAATGCACTTGGTAACTAATTAACTTTTGGCAGTGGCTATTTACACTGTGTAAATAGCAATTGGATGCTTATTTACACCAAGTGCAATCAGCAGTTTTTTTATGTGATAGATGCTATTTACAATAAGTGAAAATAGCATTTTTTCTTAGCGATAGATGCTATTTATACTAAGTGCAAATCGCTATAAATTCTAATTACATGTTAAAATAGCAGGGTTTTCCGCTATTAATACTACTTAATGCAAATGGTGGCAATTATCTGCACCTCAGTATTGTAGTACATTATAAAAAAGTTTGCAATAGTAATGTATTGAGTGTAAACTATAATTTTATTTGCACTTAGTGTAAATGGACACTCTGTTAATTTTCTTTTTTTTTTTTTTTCCTCTAAAGAGTTTTTGCATGCACATGGTAGGAATAAAGTGGACATAAAGATTTCCAAACGGACATTGCAGCTGACGTCCTCCATCATGATGACCTGTTGCTGAAAATCCATGCTGTTGTTTATATCCGAGTATCTCCAATATGGCCGCGCAAAACCGTGACATAAGTGCAAACCCTCTAATACAGGCATTTATAAAATGTATCCTTTTAAGTAATAGTACTTAGCTCTTTATTTCTTCACTTTTATTTATTTATTTATTTTTTTTTACATTTTTTCGAAAGCGGTTCGAAGTCACTTTAAAGAATCTTGAATCTTGTGGTACTTGAATCTTGCAGGTGAGACCTTAATCCAATCCAATTCTTTACTTCCTGGAGCTTAAGCTAACTTCAGTCAAACCAGCATAACTGGCCACGCCGAAATGACATCTTAAGGTCAATAGTACTTCAAAAAGACACGCCTGCAGGAACGTGAAAAAGTGGAAACCTTTTCTCATAACCAGAAGTATCCGGTTTTTAACAGCCTACATAACGAAATAATAGCGGGAGTACAAGTATTTATCTTTACAGCAAATGTTAAACTTACCTATATCTTTGGTTACAAATCACAGTTTATCTGCAAATGGTGGAAACTCCTATCGTATTCTTCTACTACTCTTATCAAGCCCGCATATTTATTTTCTCTGCCCTCACCGCCCACGTGTCTTTGCAACAGTACAGACCATCATAGGCGCGTGCTGGAATGCGTCCAGGGGAACGCGCGTGAGACGTGTAGTGGGCGGGGCTTTCAAATTTACGGCTTTAGAAAAAGTTTCATTAAACATCTCCGGAATCCGGTTGATGGCAAACTACAGCAAAATTGGATCTAGAATCTCCATGGAGCTCGTCTGAAGAATAATTTATACCTAATAAGCCTACACTTAAAGACAGACAGATGATTAAAATGAAGAAAATTGAGAAAGAGAATGAAGGAGGTGGAGGAGAGACAACATCCGAGAATGTTCAGGTGTGTTTGATACGTTATTTATGTAAATAGTGTTATTTGGCAATACATCATGACAGTAGTCACCTAAATATTTCTCAGTACGAAAGTAGGATGGCAGTATTTATATTGTTCATGCTTTGTTAAGTTCATATTTGAATTTATTCATATTCATTTTGGCACTGCATTAAAATGTAATAAAACGTTTAAAACGACTTGGCTTTCCACACTACATGTACAAAGCGCTACTTAGGAGAAACTCTTAAATGGCAAATGACTGATAATAGTCCTGCTGGGGCCGGTTGCATAAAAGGTTTAGACTAGTCTTAAAAATTAGTCATCTAATTTTTTTTTATTTTTTTTTTTATTTATTATTTTTTTTGTCTCCAAGACTGGTCAAAATTTCTAAAATTCGGTTACATAAAAACTTAGATTATTCTAAGTTGAATCCAAAATATAAGACTGATTGCCTTAGTTAACTGCTAGTTGGTCAAACTAGTTCTTAAGACAGTCTTAACATAGAGACTAAGTTTATGCAACTGGCCCTTGTAGGCCTGTAAGAAACAACAGACGCCCGGAGTGATTTTGTGAGTGCAGTCTTATCTATACGCACTTGTAAGAAGTTGAATGGCAAAGCTTTGTCCTCTCAAGCTATTCCATGTTAGCATACCACATATTTTCCTGCACCTCTGCATATTTGTTTAATAGACACTTTTATCCAGTGGACTGAGAACAATATAATCAGAAGCAATTTATGAAAGGCAGAAAGTACAAGTCATGCTGCCACTCCTAATAAATTTCAATAAGTCTCTACCTTAATATGTAAAATGTATTAGGATATGCATCTTAACAATTGTAAGCTACATGCAAATGTAATGACTATTTCAATTACCTTTCCAATCAGGTCTTGACTGTCTCTTATGTTGCTGAGGAAGGTCTCATGAAATGATTAACCCAGCTTTCACAATTTAAAGCACTATATTAAAGTTATAAGCTTGTTTAAGAGGTTTTTGCACTTGTTCAATGTACAGGACGAAGATGTGGAGACCTATTTATACATATACGTACATACGTATACATACACACATATATGATTTTTTTCTGTCTTTACAGACATGTTTACATATCATACAGTGTCTGCATAATTATTAATTATTATAGGTTAATTTTCTGGTCATATTTTTTATCCAAGCACATTTTACCAATTCCAAACCACATTAATAATTACTATTCATTTTGTATTTAATCATTTATAAGTGTTTTATAATTGTTAACAAGAGCTGGAGGGAAAAAAAGCCTTATACTCAGCTGTGCATAATTATTAAGCAGGTTTTCTTTTACGGGTAAAATGTGCCAAAAAAAAAAAAAAAAGAGAGAGATTTAACTGAAAGGTCAAAAATTATTAAATGCCATTGAGAAATATTCAAAACTAATGCTCATGATCAAATCATGATCACTGGACTGCAAAATGCTCATTGGGTGGTGAAGAAGAAAAAATGCATGGTGAATAATTAGGTGTGAAACCACCAGGAACCCCTTAGTCTCCAGCGCCACCATTTTCCAGAACTGCAACCTACCTTTATTCTCCAGAAGTACGATGTGTTAGGTTCTCAGGGACTTTGCTAAGATAAAGAATCTTGAAACATGACCCTCACTTAGTGTTAATTACATGCTGTGTGAATGTGATTTTGAAATATATGAAGACTAATTGTTTAAAAAGGTTTTATGAATGGATAGGTCGAGAGTGATTCCTGAGGTATCAGCAGCACCGGTTCAAGTTGGACAGGAGTAGCGGTGATGAGGGGGTCATGATTTGAGCTGCTACAACAATGAGCATGAAAGACCTTTCAGGGTTGGAGATGAACAAAAAATGAGCTCCCAAAACTTCCTGCCAGATTCTTGAAGATAAATTCTTCAAACAGTGTTACAATAGGATGTGGTGCTGGTCCTTCAAGAGTCACTCTCAACCTGTCTATAAAGCCTATAAAAATCAGTCTTCCAGTATTTCACAACACTTATTCTTATTAAGTGGGGCTCATATTGCAGGAGTTTTGTTTCTTAGCAAAGTCCCTGACAAGCTGACACCTTGTACTTGAGGAGACTCCAAGTAGGTTGCAATTTTGGGTAATGGTGGTGCTGGAGACTTAATGGTTCCTGATGGTTTCACACCTAATTCTTCACCTTAATTCTTAATTCTTTTATAGTTAATGTGCTATTCTCCTTGGCCTGTTTTTTTTCTGACCCTGCTGATCCAATGAGCATCACGCAGTCCATTGGTAATGATTTAATTTAGCAATTTCTGTATTGCATTAGTTTTGAGATTGCATTTAGTCTGAGTTATATCTTTTTTTTGGCACATTTTCAATCGTAAAAGAAAACCTGCTGAATAATTATGCACACCTGAGTATAAGGCATTTTCACTTCCAACCCTTGTTAACATTTATATATTACTTAATGATTAAATACAAAATTAATAGTAGTTATTGAGATTGATGTGGTTTGGAATTGGTAAAATGTACAAATATGACTTGCAAAATAATTATGCACGCACTGTATGTGAGAACTTTTCATGTGTCCTGTGTATTAATCATTTTTTTGTCTATTGCTGTTTTATTAAAAAAAAAAAGCAAAAACTATTAAGCAATTCTAAAGGTCATTAAGTACATGAAATAGAATATAAAATGATGTACATTTATAAAATAAATAAAAACACAATATTATAGGATTATGAAATATAAAAATAAAAAGAGCAATAAATCAAGACAAAGATGGATGGTAGCATGTTAAAAGTGAAAAATGCAGCGCTAGTGTATTTTGTGTTATGCTGAATTCTAGCTCTTGTTTTGGATAAATAAGCATGCTTTGTGGTTCTGAAGTTGACCGTGCTCGTTTGATTTTAGCAATCTAAGAAGATAAGAAGTCTTTCTATTTTTTTTGTTTCAAATGTTTCTAAAGGTTTGATCATTATCTCAGCTCAGCATCTATTTAAATAATCAAAGCTTTTATTTTTAATTTTATATTATTTTAATTATTTAGTTTCCTTTTAATTTTAATTATGTGGTTTCCAAATACGGTCATCAAATTTGCAGTGTCTTTACCGAGACTAAAGGTTTTTATTTTATTAAAACAATTTTGGGCTAAGCACAATTATTTTGAACACTACAATTATCATTAACTTGTTTTTAACTTTATATTAATCTAGGCACAAAGCCTTTTGCGCCACACTCTTTTGTCACTTAATACTTTATTTTGGTGTGTCAATCTATTAAATTGCTTAGTATATGAAACCATGATCCACACTCACAAAAATAGTTTTCTCTTAGCGTTTTATTTTACACTAATCACCAGCAGGACAAAACACAAATGTTTCAGCAAGTAGGTAGAAGTCACAAATAAGCTTTTAGTTTCTGTGATTTAGAAATAGATTTAGCACATCACAATATTTCCTTGGAAGTTCTTTTGCCATTCATGCATAGTTTGTTTTCCACAGTCACTGACTGTGAAAGGACAGAAACCGGAGCTGCTTGGGAAAATGTCTGTGACTCATGCTTTACTGTAATGTCTGTGTTGTAGAGCTGGATCCCAAAGATGATTAAAAAGCGAGTGTGCACCACCTTTGTGGAGGACTCATCAAGGTACACCAGCCATTTTTCATTTTCTCCTGCATTCAGATTTACTAGCGTGTGCAGAAAACTATTCAGCCCTTTCATACTGTGTCTAAAATAGACATTGATCTTCTGGTAATATGATCTGAGCCGTTAAGTAGTTGATTTTGTAATGTAGGGTGGGTCAACAAACATGCCGTTTTTTCTTGAATGAAGGTGAACTCCTAACCATTTGTCATCACTACATTTTCCGTGTCCATTTTCTATTGATAAGCTGTTGTTATGTAATGTTTCACAAAGGCATTTAGGCAGGTACTGTTTTAATTTGATTTATTAATTAAAATAATAACGTATACATTATGTCACATACAGTTTCATTTAAGCTATTAACGTCTTCATTTGATGAATTAATCTTCCTCTGAAGATCGAGTTTGGAGACCCCTGGCTTAAATAGTAAGTATGTGAGAATTCAGTTGTGACAGTTTTCTTTCTCTCTCTCACTCTCTTTGGCAGTAATGGGGCTTTGTGCCAGTGTGGTGGGTCACAGGACGTTCATATATCCACAACATCAGGTGATCATGTGACCGGCCAGTGGAACAGTGAACAACACACCTCTGAACACCCCACTGACGCCTTCGGACATCTGGAGTTTGCTGGAGCCGGACGAAGAATAAGTCCAGTGGGTGTCTCGCTTTCTTTTACACCTGCTCAAGCATGACAACACAACTATGATTAATTGGCAATTATACTGAGGTTCTGTTCATTGAAAAAATTTAATGGACAAAAAAGAACCATTGTCTATTGTCAAAAGTGTAGCGATGTATGAAGCAGAGCTCAGACAAAAGTTGCTTTCAAACCGAAGTTTTCTCTTAGTCACCATGGTGAATTCGCACGACCAGTTGAATCCATTGTAAAATCTGAGGGAAAATTTTTTGCCATCACTAGAAATTCACAGTCACCTGGATTCCTGTTGAAATGGTTGAGTCTTGCCTGTGAAAATTTGTTTAACAATGAGAAATGAGATCCTAACAATGAACAAGAAAATTACAGCATTTATGGTTTATGCTAATTTCTGCATAAAAAGTAAACTACAGCTACTTAAATGAAAATGTTTTTCATTGTTAGTGTTTTCATGGTGTCTAAAGCATTAACTATTGTTAAAAAATTAAATGGTTAGTTAACCCAAAAATACAAATTCTGTCATTAATTACTCACCCTCATGTCGTTCCAAACTGTAAGACCTTCGTTCATCTTCAGAACACAAATTAAGATATTTTTGATGAAATCCAAGAGCTTTCTGAGCCTTCATAAACAGCAACACAACTGACACGTTCAAGGCCCAGAAAGATAGTAAGGACATCATTAAAATAGTCCATGTGACATCAGTGGTTCAACCTTAATTTTACAATGCTACGAGAATACTTTTTGTCTGCAAAGAAAACAAAAATAATGACTTTATTCAACAATTTCTTCTCTTCCGTGTCAGTCTTCGATGCACGTTCATGACGCACATTCACGCATGCGTGTGGTGCTGCTGATGCAGGAGCTGGCGTCCTGACGTTGAAATTGTATTTAAATGAGGTTATAGACCTTAGTGAGGGCAGAACATTTTGAATTTTACCTGAAATAAAGGTTTGATGGATAGACACACAGATATGTATTTACAGTTGAGGTCAAAAGTTTACATACACCTTGCAAAATCTGCAAAATGTTAATTATTTTATCAAAGTAAGAGAGATTATACAAAATGCATGATGTTTTTTTATTTAGTACTGACCTGAATAAGATATTTCACATAAAAGGTGTTTACATATAGTCCACAAGAGAAATAAAATAGTTGAATTTATAAAAACGACCCCATTCAAAAGTTTACATACACTTGATTCTTAATACTGTGTTGTTACCTGAATGATCCTCAGCTGTGTTTTTTTGTTTAATGATGGTTGTTCATGAGTCCCTTGTTTGTCCTGAACAGTTAAACTGCCTGCTGTTCTTCAGGAAAAAATCCTTCAGATCCCACAAATTCTTTGGTTCTTCAGCATTTTTGTGTATTTGAGCCCTTTCCAACAATGACTGTATGATTTTGAGATCCATCTTTTCATACTGAGAACAACTGAGAGAATCATATGGAACTATTACAACTATTACAGAAGGATCAAACACTCACTGATGCTCCAGAAGGAAACACAATGCATTAAGAGCCAGGGGTGAAAACTTTTGAACAGAATGAAGATGTGTTTCTTATTTTGCCTAAATATCATACTTTTTCATGTAGTACTGCCCTTCAGAAGCTACAGAAGATACTTACATGTAGAAGACAAAATAAGTTAAATTTACCGTGATATTTAAATTCAAAAAGTTTTCACACCCCGGCTCTTAACGCATTAGGTTTCTCTCTGCAATTTTCATTCTGCTTGCCGTTTGCGCATTGTTAAACAGCGTCACAATCCATTGAACACACTGCATTTCTGTTCCTCACAGCCTCATTTTTATTCCTGTCAGAAATTCAATATGGCACTACCCTGACTAAGGTCTATTTTCTTCCCCTTTAAAGGTATGCCAGGCTGCTAAACCATTAGAGAACTACAATGAAGATATGTCTTTATAAACTTCCCTTTAACCAACCCCACAGAGCCTGGAGTCATACACACTTCTCATTACCACATTAAAGCCAATTAAAATTAGACAGTAACAAAAGAAAACCTCTCACTACTGTATGCTGAGATTTTTTTTGGAGAGCGTGTGTTGCCTCAGGCAGAGCCATTGTTCAGTCTTTCTCTTTTCACACAAATCCCTTCCTACATTCAGAGGTCTTTGAGTGACAGTATAAATATCCTGCATGTTTCTGCATGTGAGAACCAGGTCTGAATGTCACGCTTGTCTGAACGCTTGTGTACTGTGAATAATATCATGCGTACAAACATTCAGGACTGTTTTTCTGCTGTGCATTCATGTCATTCATCTTGTGTCCCCAAGTTTCTACGTCTGGCACACGATACGCCTCCGGACAATGTGTACTCGCTGATGACGACACAATGGGGTCTGCCGATACCCAATCTGGTGGTGTCTGTGGTGGGGGGAGAGGGGAAGGAGAAGATGAAGCCCTGGGTGCGAGATCTGATCAGACAGGGGCTTGTCCGGGCCGGACAAAGCACAGGTAACCTCTAATGCTATCTTTAGCCCAGTTATGAGCGCTTGAAACCTTTATACTCACTTATCTAACGAATCACATGTGGACTGTTAACCCTACCTTCACCCTTCGACCTAGGTACTGAAACTAAGATAAAGGCTGTTAGTTAATTTTATTCATTTTATATTTTCTTCAACTGAAATAAAAGTGAAAAAAAAGCAATATGAAAAAGGCAAGAAAACTGAGATGGTGAAGTAATAACTGAAATAAAATAATAATAAATAAATAAAGGCACTTTTTGCATAGCAAAAGAAATGTGTGATTAACTTTAACTTGTTTTTCTAACATCCATCAGCATGTCCATGCATGCCTTTACATACTCACACAAAACACTCGGGCTACCAAACTTCCAAAGAATATCAGATTGTGAACCTGTCGTTTAAAAGGTTTTAAAGAAATTTACTGAAATAATTTGAGACCACAGATTTTTTTTCTACAGTAAAGACTATAAGCATGAAGTTCCAGATTTGTTCATTGAGGTGTTCCATAAGCTTGACTGAACTGTGTGTGTGTGTGTATATGAAAACATCCGCAGATGATCCGAAGTGTGTTTTATGAATATTTAACTCTCATGTGGATATGGTTCTGAGTAAATGTGCCAGTCAAAAGTTTTTGAACAGTAAGATTTTTTATGTTTTTTAAAGAAGTCGCTTTTGCTCACCAAGCCTGCATTTATTTAATCGAAAGTACAAAAACAATACAATTTACAAATATTTTTACTATTTAAAAATGTTTTCTATTTGAATATATTTTAAAATGTAATTTATTCCTGTGATTTCAAAGCTGAAATTTTAGCTTCGTTACTCCAGTCACATGATCCTTCAGAAATTATTATAATATTCTGATTTGCTGCTCAAAAAACATTTATTATTATATGTTAAAAACAGCCGAGTAGATTTTTTCAGGTTTCTTTAATGAATAGAAAGTTCAGAAGAACAGTATTTATCTGAAATAGAAATCATTTGTAGCATTATAAATGTCTTTATCATCAATTTTGATTAATTTAAAGCATCTTTGCTATATAAAAGTATTAATTTCTATAATTTAAAAAAAAAAATAAAAATAATAATAATAATAATTATACCGACTCCAAGCTTTTGAATGGTATAGTGTATAATGTTACAAAAGCTTTTTATTTTTGATAAATGCTGATCTTTGGATCTTTCTATTCATCAAAGAATCCTGAAAAAAAAATGAACTGAACTGTTTTAAATATTGATAATAATAAAAATAATAATAATTTTTTTCTTGAACAGCAAATCAGTATATTACACTGATTTCTGAAGGATCATGTGACACTGAAGACAGGAGTAATGATGTTGAAAATTTAGCTTTGATCACAGGAATAAATTACATTTTAAAATATATTCAAATAGAAAAGTCATTTTAAATAGTGAAAATATAATTTAAAATATTACTGTTTTTGCTGTACTTCATTCATGTGCTGATCAAATAAATACAGGCTTGGTGAGCAGAAGAGAATTCTTTAAAAAAATATTTAAAATCTAACTGTTCAAATACTTTTGACTGGTATTGGAGATCATGTAGGAAAGGTAGCTTTACTGAAACGTGTTCTGGAAGTGTTAATAGCTATTTTCAAGCACCCGGTAATTAGACACTAGTCTTGGGGTCAGTGATAGAAAGGCCAAACTAGTATTACACAACTGTGGCATTCCTCCTGTGTGTGCGCTTGTAGTGTATTGATAAGGTTTATTATGTATATGATAGGAATATAAATGGCTTGAATCCAGAAGTGTTGCATTAGGGTAGATACCTTTTCATGTTTATCAGTGATGGTGTTTGTGACTTATGTATTTCCGTGCAATATAAAAATAAGCTGTTGAGTAATTCAGGTAATAGTAGATTTACCTGTTTTTTTTTTTTTATTCTTTTTTTCAGGGGCTTGGATCCTGACGTCAGGTCTAAGGGAGGGTGTTGGCCGGTGTGTAGGTGAGGCAGTAAGGGATCATTGTGCAACAGCTTCAGCTCTTTCTCAGGCCAAAGTTATCGCTGTTGGTGTTGTGCCTTGGGGCATGATTTACAAACGTCAGCAACTCGTAAACCCACAGGTAGTGCCATACAAGTCCATTCTGCTTCACACGAAAGCCACACTTAAAATGTTTGAATGTCCAAATAAAAAGTTCAAAAGTTTGGGATCAGTAAGAATTGTAGTCTATTATGTCTATTAAGTCTATTATGCTCATCATAACAAGGCTGCGTTTATTTGATTAAAAATACAGAAAAAACAGTAATGTGGTGAAATATTATTGCAATTTAAAATAGTGGTTTTCTACTTTAATATACTTTAAAATGTAATTTATTCCTGTGATGGCAAAGCTGAATTTTCAGCATCATTACTCCAGTCTTCAGTGTCACATGATCTTTCAGAAATCATTCACATTTGTTGGAAAAAGGTTTTTTTGGAACCTGTGATTTTTCAGGATTCTTTGATAAATAAAATGTTAAAAAGAGCAACAATTATTTAAAATAAAAATCTTTTGTAACAATATACACTACCGTTCAAAGTTTGGGGTCAGTACATTTTTTCTTTCTTTCTTTCTTTCTTTGAAAGAAATTAATACTTTTATTCAGCAAGGATGTGTTAAATTGATAAAAAATGATAGTAAAGACTTAAATGGTTAGAAAAGATTTCTATTTTGAATAAATGCTGTTCTTTTTATCTTTTTATTCATGAAATAATCCTGAAAAAAGAATCACATGTTCCAAAAAAATATTAAGCAGCACAACATTTCCAATATCGGTAATAAATATTAGAATGATTTCTGAAGGATCATGTGACACTGAAGACTGGAGTAACGATGCTGAAAATTCAGCTTTGCGTCACAGGAATAAATTATATTTTAAAGCACATTCAAATAAAAAACTTTTTTAAATTTTAAATTGCAATAGTATTTCTTAATAATATTTTTTTTAATATAATAATAATATTGTATTTTTGATCAAATAAATGTAAGTGTAATGTATAGCATAATTTGTATTCAGAGGCCACTTGGTTTGAAATATCAAATGAAATTAAAGCATTTTAATTGTAGTTCAATGTCCAGATACTTTTTTACAGTGTGTACAATAGTGTCATAAAGAACTGAATAGTGTTTTGAGCTGCTGTAGGACTTTGTCTAGGCTGCTCTGTAAAAATATACTGTTGGTTACTCTTTAAAAGGGAAGTTTCCCAGCACGGTACTATGTGCACAAAATGCCCCGTGAATCCAGCTGCCTGGATAACAACCACCAGGCCTTCCTCTTAGTGGATGATGGGAGTGTTGGACACAGAGGTGGCGAAACAAAGTTCAGAGCCAACCTGGAGGACTTCATCTCCCATCAGCGCACTGGCATCTGGGGTGAGAGAAAAAAAGACAGGTTTAATAAAAATTTTCTTGAGCACAAAGCACAACAGCAAATTCCCAAATCGGTTATCTAGCACCTCCATCAGGGGATGCGATGGGAAACACAAGCACATCCCTGAGGAACTATGCACTTCCTTTTATTAAATAAAGTAAATAACAGAGAAGTAAACACCAAGTGCGAGGAAGGAAGAGGGAAGTTAAACATTAGTGTCCTGCTAAGATGAAAAACAGCAGTTTTGGTATTTACTGGAGTAAATGGCCCCAAAATGATTTCATTTAGAAGTGGTAATAATCTTTATTGTCCCTACACAGGGTTGCATTTTTTTGCAGCATTACGTAAAATTGAATCCACAATCACAAAGACACAAATATACGCTGCCAGTCAAAAGTTTTTGAACACTAAGATTTTTAATGTTTTTTAAGTCTCTTCTGCTCACCAAACCTGGATTTATTTGTTCCAAAGCACAGCAAAAACTGTCAAATGTTGAAATATATTTACTATTTAAAATATCTGCTTTCTATTTGAATACATTTTCAAATGTAATTTATTCCTGTGATCAAAGCATAATCACTCCAGTCTTCAGTGTCACATGATCCTTGAAAAATCATTCAAATATGCTGATTTGCTGTTCAAGAAACATTTTTTTTTTAATGATTATCAATATTTAAAACAGTTGAGTACATTTTTTCAGGATTCTCTGATGAATTTAAGATTCATAGATCAGCATTTATCTGAAATAATAGAAATTAATCATTTTATTCAGCAAGGATGCTTTGCAATGATAAGGACATTTATAATGTTACAAAAGATTTCTATTTCATATAAATGCTGTTCTTCTGAACTTTCTATTCATTAAAGAAACCTTAATTCTACTCAGCTGTTTCCAGCATAATAATAAAAATAAATGTTTTTTTGAGGAGCAAATCAGAATATTATAATGATTTCTGAAGGATCATGTGACTGGAGTAATGATGCTAAAAATTCAGCTTTGAAATCACAGAAATAAATTACATTTTAACATATATTCAAATGAAAAACAGTTATTTTAAATAGTAAAAATATTTCAAAATTTTAATGTTTTTGCTGTTCTTTGGATTAAATAAATGCAGACTTGTTAAGCAGAAGAGACCTCTATTAAAAATATAATAAATCTTACTGTTCAAAAATTTTGACTGGTAGTGTACAATTATATAAATAAAAAAGAATAAAATAAAGCTAAATTTAGCATGTAATATGAGGGCTACACTGCTCTCTAGTGGAGCGGAATGAGAATGCAGTTCTGAAACAAATGGAAAGGAAACACTAGTAACTCATGTTACATAATCAGATTACTTTTTCAAGTAACTAGTAAAGTAACACATTACTTTTTAATTTACAAGAAAATATGTGAGTTACTTTTTCAAATACTTTGTATTCCCATTGATTGACTAACAGTTCTCCTGTCCCAGTGTTGCATTCAATAATTGCAATAATTAAATAAATAATTAAATAACACAAATATCCTTAATGTATTTAATCCCATTTTATTAAGCAAAGTCTTTGCTGCTGACCTTTGATGATTCAATTCAACCATACTAATAAGCAAAAATTACTTTAGATAAAGTTTTAACATAAACATTTGTGCTAAAAAAAATTGTATTGCTGAGGAGTGTTGTTACTTTTCCTTCAGCCTGAGACTTATTCATTTCACTTTTGGTGTAAAAAGAGCTTTTATTGTTATGAAATATAACTCTTTTATATTAAAAACAAACAAGCAAGCCCTGCCCGGATTTAAATGGTATTGCAAAAGTAACATAACACATTTCTTTCCATAAAAAGTAACTAAGTAATGTAATTAGTTACTTTTTTTAGGGAGTAATGCAATATTGTAATGCATCATTTTTTAAAGTAACTTTCCTCAACACTGCCTTTAGGTTCTTTGCTTTCACTCAATTTATTCTGAGTAATGCTATATTTCTATTAACTAATTTGTTTTCCTCCTGTCCTTACCAGGTAGTGGAAGCATTGAGATTCCTGTTTTGTGCATGCTGATCGCAGGAGATGCTGCAATGCTTAAGGTCATTGCACAAGATTATTTTAAATGATTTAAATTTTAATATTAAGTAACCAACCTATTAAGCCAGTAACACAACCTGTCCAGCACTGTTTTTGAAATGAGGCCCACCAGTTGAAACAATCATTAATGATACACATTTTACAATTACAGTCATATAACTGCATAAATTGTCCAGGAATCAAAAATGTAATTGTAATGCTTAAAATGGCATCAAAATCAACGATTGATCTCTTTCTCACTGCAGAGAGTGGATTCATCTCTGAAAAACTCCACTCCATGGTTGGTGCTGGCAGGGTCGGGTCCGGCGGCAGACCTGATAGCATCAATAATGAAGGATCTCAGCGTACCTCTGAGTCCACCGGTGAGTCCCACTTTGCCGACCGATGCCGAGGAAAACAGGAAAAGTGCCAGCGTTGAGCTCAGGGACCGTGTGAGAGAGAAAATTAAGAAATATTTGCCTTCTGAGACTGAACAGGAGAAGCTTGTGGATCAGGTGAGCGTAAGCAAGATACTGAATAGAGAGTGCCTGCAGGACGAAGGTATGTCCCTTATCACTAGTTACTTTTCTCTTTTGCACACAGGCGCTTAGTATCTATGAAAACAGAGATCTGATCACCGTTTTACATGGAGACCAGGAAGGGCAAGATGACTTTGACAGAATCATCCTTAGAGCTCTAGTAAGAGGTGAGATTAAATCACCTGCTCTGAGAATTCAACACGTGTTTATAGTATGTACATTATGGTTTATGTGAGTGTATGTGTTTGTTCAGCTGCTAAGCGGGATGCTAGTGATCCTAGCGAGTACACTGAAGAGCTGAGGCTGGCAGTGGCCTGGGACAGAGTGGATATCGCCAAGACTGAGCTCTTTAATGGTGAAATCCACTGGAGGGTAGGATTAACATCAAAACGAATGAAACCAAATCCAGCACAAAACTGTAAAACTGTTTGAACATATTGATTTAATCTTTCTTTTAGTATGATGACCTGGAGGAATCAATGACTGATGCGCTGGTGAACAACAAGCCCCATTTTGTGCGTCTGTTCGTGGAAAACGGCTTGAACATGCTGGATTATCTAACATATCATCGTTTAGAGAGTCTTTACAACTCAGTGTCGGACTGCGAACTGGTGTCCTCATTCCTCAAGAGGAGGCTGCAGGAGCGAATGGGCTTATTTGGCTCTCAAACCCACTTAAATTTACCTGATGAGGATTCCTCTTCCAAGAGCCATGGCACGAGCGTCACCAATCCATCTGGTGCTCGAGAAATCACCCTATATGAGGTAAAATGAGAGTTTTGAAACCTATGTTAGAGTTTTAAGGATTTAAAAAAGAATGAAGAGAAATTACGATAAATGGGGTCAGTAAATTTTATTTTGAAGAAGTATCTTATGCTCACTCTAGCTGCATTTGTTTGATCAAAAATATAGTTAAAAATATTAATATTATTAAATATTATTTTATTATACAGTTTAGAAGAACTCATATTTTAAAATGTCATTTATTCCTGTGATGGCAAAGCTGAGATTTCAGCAGCCATTACTGATTTACTGATTTGGTGCTCAGTAAACATCTTCTTCTTGTTATTTGATGTTTATTATTTTACAATTTGTAACAAATTATCTTGACAGTCATTTTTGATCAATTTTATAATTTTATTTATATTTTGTTTTATTTATGTTTCTGTTTATATCCAGGCTTGAATCCAGTATTTTAGTGTAAATCTCAGACTTTTGCATCTGACTGTATGTAAAACATGCATTAACATTTTTTTATTTCCCAGGTTTCACGGGTGTTATCGGAGATCATGGAAGATGTCTGTCAGCCATTTTACTACGCTCCTCTTGGTGTAGGACACGGATGGGCCTCAAGGAAAGCAATGAAGGTACCAGCCAGGTTTTTTCAGAGGTGTTGGGATTGGTGAAATGATTTGACTTATAGTACTTATGTTAACACATTATAGATAACAATGTTGTGATCATAGTTTCTGTCTCGTCTTTTCAGCATGTGAATAAGTTGCTGCTAACAGAGAGTGTGTACCGGAAACAGCGCTGTATATCTCCCTGGATAGCTCTCTTCATTTGGGCTGTTCTTCAGAATCGCAGAGAAATGTCAATCTACTTCTGGGAAATGGTATCTTTTTTTTTTTTTTTTTCTGAGAAAAGTCTTGCTAGTCGAACATCATACAGTGTTCACTGCAAATTCTCTCTGCAATAAATCTCTTTAATTAATTGTATAAAAGACGTTTGGTCAGATATTTGCAAATGAGTACATTAAAGTTGCAAATGACAGTGATCCTGGAGTCAATACTGACACCTGGTGGTGTGGATTTAGTATCACATTAAAGATTAAAGTATTCAGCTATTGACGCCACTGTAGAAATGTCAAATTAATTTATTCAGAAAGTAAAAGTCTCTGATAACAGAAGGGTTGCATTCATTGCTTTGTTTTGCTCTTTTTCCCCTCTCTCTTTCAATGCTAGGCCGGGGAGTCAGTGCTAAGTGCTCTTGCCGGGTGTAAGATATTAAGAGAGCTCTCCAAGTTGGAGACAGAGACTGAGACCAAACTCTCCATGAAAGAACTTGCTCAAACCTTTGAGAATCTGGCACATGGTGGGTGTGAATCAACTTAAAGCGATGACAGATAGGAATGTTTTTCAGTGGGGCCCAGAAGTATGAGACAGTTAATGAAAATGCTGTATTATATATATTTACACAGTTTTTCTATGCAAATGTGCTCTAAACAGACGTGTTTGACTGGTACAATTGCATTTTTCACAGGGCACACCATTCTAAAAACTTCTTCTTTGTCTTACCATTTTAATGGCCCCTAATAGTACAAGATTTAAAATATATCAATATTTAGTTTATTTCAAGGTTTTCAGATCTAAGATTTTAAATGTGATCTCAGATGATTGTTTAAGGTCAGAAAAAATGTTTTGTAATACTTTATTCAGTAAGGAATGCATTAAATTTAAAGGAGAAGTTCACTTCCAGAACAAAAATTTACAGATAATTTACTCACCCCCTTGTCATCCAAGATGTTCGGGTATTTCTTTCTTCAGTCGTAAAGAAATTATGTTTTTTAAGGAAAACATTTCAGAAATTATCTCGATATAGTGGACTTCAATGGTGCCCCCGAGTTTGAACTTCCAGAATACTGTTTAAATGCGGCTTCAAAGTGCTCTAAAGAAGGGTCTTATCTAGCGAAACGATCGGTCATTTTCTATAAAAAAAAATGACAATTTATATACTTTTTAACCTCAAGTGCTCATCTTGTCTATTCTCTGTCTTTTCGATGTGCATGCATACTCTTTGCATTTAAACTGCATTTTGGAAGTTCAAACTTGGGGGCACCATTGAAGTCCATTATATAGAGAGAAATCCTGAAAACATTCCTCAAAACATCATTTCTTATCGACTGAAGAAAGAAAGACATGAACATCTTGGATGACAAAGGAGTGAGTAAATTATCTGTAAATTTTTGTTCTGGAAGTGAACTCCTCCTTTAATGCAGCATTAAGTTTTAAAGGGACAGTTCACCCAAAAATTTAAATTCTGTCATTCATTACTCACCCTCATGTCGTTCCAAACCCGTAAGACCTTCATCTTCAGAACACAAATGAAGATATTTTTGATGAAATCCAAGAGCTTTCTGACCCTGTATAGACATCAATGCAAGTACCATGTTCAAGGCCCAGAAAGGTAGTATGAACATCACTAAAATAGTCCACGTGACATCAGTGGTTCACTGACGTAGAACCTGGATGTGCTGCATAAAGCTGGATGTGTTTAATAAAGTTTTTTTTGTTTTCTTTGCGCACAAAAAGTATTGTCTTAACTTCATAACATTATGGTTGAACCACTGATGTCACATGGACTATTTTAACAATGTCCTTACTACCTTTCTGGGCCTTGAACGTGGTAGTACCGTAGCTGTCTATGCGGGGTCAGAAAGCTCTCAGATTTAATCAAAAATATCTTAATTTGTGTTCCAAAGATAAACAAAAGTCTTATCATCCCTTTAAGCATGAAGAAATCTTAAATTACTTTTGTATTTTCTCATCACTGTTGTAATAGATGTGTTCAGTGAGTGTTACCAGAGCAGCGAGAGCCGATCTTTCAAGCTTCTCATCAGACAGTCACCTGTATGGGGCGGCGCCACCTGTCTGCAGATGGCCACAGCGGCTGACGCCCGCCTCTTCTTCAGCCATGATGGAGTGCAGGTTAGCAGTGGTCAGTAGCACGTTTAGCAGTTGGAGTGTCAATATTTCTTAGTTATACTGATGTCATCATTCTTCATCCCATCTATGGTAGACTTTACTGTCAGAGATTTGGTGGGGGGACATGGACAGCAATACTGAAGTGTGGAAACTGGTCCTCTCGTTTTTCCTGCCTCCCTTTATCTACACCAACCTCCTCAGTTTCAAGTCAGTACCCAATATTTTCGGCCAAGGTTAGTTTTCTTTCTGGTACAGTCATCAAAGTTTTAATGCCCTTCGATCTCTTAGGCGGCCGGAGACGGATGAAATACCTGATGGCTTTCATCAGGGTAAAGAATTAGACAGCGCCGATGGAGCCGAGTCATTGGCTGAAGTCATAAACACGTAATTGATGGTTTCTCAGCACCGTAAACACTTTCACTAAATTAGAGATGATACAGATAAAATAAACACGTTTTTTTTCACAGGGAGGACGACGTGGAGGAATGTCAAGCTCTAAGAGAAAAATCAGAAGGTGCTTCTAAATTGCAACAATCACAAATCCTGTTAAACTTTGACTTGCTGTAGGGAGTTTACATCTTTATTTTTTTATATTACAGCATCAAAGGCTACTCTAACACGGCCTTTTTTATTGCGCCGATGGCGGCAGTTCTGGTTTGCACCGGTCACGTCGTTTCTAGGCAATGTGTTGATGTACTTCCTCTTCCTTTTCCTATTCGCCTACGTGCTATTGGTTGACTTCAAGCCCCCGCCTCCCGACGGACCGGCCCCTTCGGAGCTTGTCTTGTATTTTTGGGTTTTTACTCTGGTCTGTGAGGAAATTCGACAGGTATGAGCAATCTCGATTGTGTTTACCCACATTTCAGTGTGCTTGTTCCATCGCTGAATCGTCATCTTCCTCTCAGACTTTTTTTGTAGGATCTACCTCTGTGGTTCAGAGGATGAAGCTGTACATCCAAGACATCTGGAACAAGTGTGACATCACGGCCCTCGCACTCTTCATTCTTGGGCTTCTCTGCAGGTTAATTAAGTGAAATCTGTTCTGTATGTGTTCGTGCATGAGAGCGTGTTGGTTAGTGCATGTGCGTTTTTGTTACAGGATGTTTCCATGGACGTATAATTTCGGTCGTTCGGTAATGTGTGTCGACTATGTGGTCTTCACGCTCAGACTCATTCATATATTTGCAGTTCACAAACAGCTTGGTCCCAAAATAATCATAGTTGGCAAAATGGTGAGAAGGAGTTTTTCATTTCGAACGAGCTCTGAAAAGTGCATATAATCTTGCTAAAGAATGATTATGTCCTCCACAGGTGAAAGATGTGTTTTTCTTCCTGTTCTTCCTGGGGGTGTGGCTAATGGCATATGGAGTAGCCAATCAGGCACTGCTGTACTCCTACGACTCTCGCCCTGGTTGGATAATCCGGCGTGTGTTCTACAGACCATACATGCACATATATGGGCAGATACCACTGGATGAAATTGATGGTATGTGTGTGTATGTCTTTGTGTCTCTGTTGTGTATCTGTGTTATTCTTAGTATGCAGTTCCATCACAATATACACTACTTTTCAAAACTTTGGGGTTTGTCTATTTGAAATACTGTATAAATTTTTTGTAACAATGTAAGAAGTCATTACTTTTAAGGGCCTTGCACATTCCAAAATTCTCGTCCAAAGTGTTTGCACGTTAATAAATATGACCTCACGTTGTGTCAATCACGTTTACATACTGCCTCCAAAACTTTTGTCCGTCATTAAATTTTCTGTAGCAAGCATTTTAAGAGGTGTTTTGACAATTCAGACCCACTCTGACGTTTTGTGCGTGGCGAATTTTATCGAATATGAAAAAACGCATACAAAAGTTTAAGACTCAGTGTGCAAGGACCTTTACTTTCATCAGTTTAATGCATTCTTGCTGAATAAGAGTAGCAATGTCTTTAAAAAAAAAACCCTAACTGATTCCAAACTTTTGTACTATCAGCATATTTTATTGATTGTGTTGTAATAAGTTTTGTTGTTTGATCCCAGCTGACAAGCGACAGGAGAGGGAGTGTACAGACAACGTGACGCTCATCCATCAGGGGGCGGAGCCATGCCCACAGTCTGATGCTAACTGGCTGGTTCTTATTCTGCTGTCAGTCTACTTGTTGGTCACCAATATTCTGCTGGTGAACTTGCTTATTGCAATGTTCAGGTAAAACACTACACCATCAACACTGATCTAGCATCACATGCCTTTCTGTTTGTATTCTAAACAATGATTTTATATGGATTTCAAAATGAATTAGCTGTTACTATATACTAGCAACTTAAAGGAGAAGTTCACAACAGAACAAAAATTTACAGATAACTTACTCACCCCCTTGTCATCCAAGATGTTCATGTCTTTCTTTCTTCAGTCGATAAGAAGTTATGTTTTTTGAGGAAAACATTCCCAAATTTTTCTCCATATAGTGGACTTCTATGGTGCTCCCAAGTTTGAACTTCCAAAATGTAGTTTAAATGCAGCTTCAAATGGCACTAAATGATCCCAGCTGAGGAAGAAGGGTCTGATCTAGTGAAACAATTGGTAATTTTTTAAACAAATTGACAATTTCTTTAATTTTTAACCTCAAATGTTCGTCTTGTTTCTGTAATCCGGGTCAATACAGTTAGGGTATGTCGAAAAACTGTCTCGTTTTCTTCTTCAACGTCAAAATCGTCCTACATCACTGTTTTACCTTTTTTTGTAAAGGGCATTTAATCTTCTCTGCATGTTCACTTTGCAAACAACACTTGGGGTTGGTACTTCTGCAGCGATGTAGGACAATTTTGAAGTTGGGAAAGAAAACGAGATGGGAGTTTTTCGACATACCCTAACTGTATTGACCATATTGAACCGGAAAAAACAGTTTGGGCAGACTTAGACAAGACAAGTGTTTGAGGTTAAAAAGTATATAAATTGTCAATTTGTTTTGAAAATGACTGATCATTTTGCTAGATAAGACCACTCTTCCTTGGCTGGAATCGTTTAGAGCCATTGAAACTGCATTTTGGAAGTTCAAACTTGGGAGCACCATTGAAGTCCACTATATGGAGAAAAAAATCAGGAATGTTTTACTCAAGAAACATAGTTTTTATCAACTGAACAAAGACAGACATGAACATCTTGGATGACAAGGGGTGAGTAAATTATCTGTAAATTTTTGTTCTGGAAGTGGTCTTCTCCTTTAAGACAGAAAATGATGTTTGCCAAATTTCCCCAGTAGGGCACTTGAGCACAAGCAGGTGGAGTGTTTAATAATTTATAAATATTCTGAAACTGCTTAGTTACATGACATTTGAGTTAAAAAGTATCTGTGTAGTAACCAGTTTATGAAAGCAATAAATATTTGTGGGTCAGTAAGATTAACACTCATTCTGAAGACTTCAGAATAGGGAACATATATTCACTATTAACTAAGAGTTGTCCCTGAACAAACTCCCAATTTGCTGCTTATTAATAGTTAGTAAGGTAGTTGCTAAGTTTAGGTGTGAGGTAGGATTGATTTAGGGATCTAAAATATGGTCATGCAGAATAAGGGATCAATATGTGCTTATAAGTACCAGTAAACAGTAAATATGCTAGTAATATGCATGGTAATAAACAACTAGTTAATAATAAGAATTGGTCCTTAAAATAAACTGAAATTATTGCTTCTATTCACCAAGGATTCATTAAACTGATCAAAAGTGACAGTAAAAACACTTACAATATTTCAAAGGAATTAAAACAAAATATTTCATATAAATGCTGTTCTTTTGAATCTTTCAGGTTTATTAAATAATCCAGAAAATGTATCATAGTTTCCACAAAAATATTCAGGAGCATATTCAACACTGAAAATAAGAAATCTTTCTTGAGCAGCAAATCCACATATCAGAATGATTTCCGAAGGATCTAAGACACAAAAGACTGGAGTAACGATGCTGAAAATTCAGATTTGCTTCACAGGAATAAATGACGTTTTCAAATATATTTATATAGAAAACTGTTATTTTAAATGTTAATAATATTTATAATTTTATTACATATTATATTACTTTTATGCTACTGTTTTTACCCAATATTACTCTTTTAACTGTTTTTGATCAAATAAATTTTTATCAGCCGTTGGTTGATTTGTGAGCATAAGAAAAAAAAAAAATCTTACTGACTCCCAAACTTTGATAATAATAGATAATCTATAGCCTTAAATGTATATCACTGATTCATTCTGTACATTATTATGTCTAGAGTAGCATTTAATACACTTCATTTTATTTGTAGTGCCTTTAATTTTTAGACAAAGTAGTATTATAGTATTTAGTATAATAGCAAAATAGTTTTATGAAAATAATAATCAGCTTCGGTATCAGACAGAATTGTGTTATTGGTGTATTACCAGCAATGAAACACTCCTAGCAGATGGGGTTCTTTTGCTGCTGCAATACTCTATTAACAATACAACACGGCCTCTCTAACCATATCGCTTAGTATGATTGTGTGTTTATGTTATTTGTCTGCAGTTACACATTTAATAAAGTCCAGGAGCACAGCGATGTCCATTGGAAGTTCCAACGCTACAACCTGATTGTGGAGTACCACTCACGCCCCTGCCTCTCCCCACCCTTCATCATCATCTCCCACCTCCATATCTTCTTCAAAAGAGTCATTCAGAGATTGCCATCCAATAAGAGCCAACACTTCAGTACGTTCTGAAATCATTTGCAAAGTTTGTCTTTAAAGGTCCACTGAAGTGACTTGAAACACGCAGCGTTATTCTATGTGGTGTGGTAATTTCAACTGAAACAGGACGACAGGGCGGGACATAACAAGCAGCCTGTCCCCTTTTTAAAATAGCCAGTAGCGTTTCATTTATATCTGCTTGGGCCAGAGCCGTTGAGCTCGGTAAAGCTGCATTTGACAGCGTATGATAGCCACAGTCTAATAGATTCAATATGAAATTTACTAATACAAAATAGTGATCATAATCATGCTGAGGCTGTGTAGCTTTGTTAGTGTTTAATATATGCCGACTCGTGCATATTATCTCCTCCATGCTATCGCGTCTCTGGACCGGAGCCAAAGTCCAGGGCAGACTGTGAGCGCTGCCACGGTTTGCGTGACACAACGCGAAACCAGACCTCATTTGCCCCAATCGAAAGCATATTTACACTAAATTTAGATTTAGATTTACATCTAAATCGTTCCCAGTCCCCTATATAGTGCACTACATGCCATTCACCATACAGAAAATACTAACACTGTGAACACATGACCAATCTCAGCTGCAGCTTCAGCATCTATTTATAGTGTAGGGGGCGGGACGCTACGGATTCTAGAGGGCATTTGATTGGACAAGCTGAAGTGCAGAGTGATGTCATCAAAATCGTTGATTCATATTGGTGGAAGTGAAAGACTGTTAGTTTTGAATGCCTCAATCTTGTAAATGCGAATTTTGACATTGTTTTGGATCACACTAGCTTATAGACAACCTTAAAGGAGAACTCCACGTCCAGAACAACAATTTACAAATAATGTACTCACCTCCTTGTCATCCAAGATGTTCATGTCTTTCTGTCTTCAGTTGTAAAGAAATTATGGTTTTTGAGGAAAACATTTCAGGATTTTTTTCCATATAATGGACTTCATTGGTGCCCCGATTTTGAACTTACAAAATGTAGTTTAAACGCAGCTTCAAAGGGCTCTAAACGATCCCAGCCGAGGAAGTAGGGTCTTATCTAGCGAAACGATTGATCATTTTTCGGAAAATAAAAATTTGTATACTTTTTAAGCAAAAAAGCTTGTGTAGCACAGGCTTTGCTACGAATTAGTGATGGGTCGTTCTTGAATGACCCATGTTGAAGACATTTTGAACAAATCTTTAATGTGACTCGGGAAGAACGAGTCATCTCGGGGAGTGATTTGTTCGGACGGAATGAACAAAATGACTCAAAAAAAGATTCGGTAAAATGATCCGAACTTCCCATCACTAATATGGATCACGTCTAAGTCATCATCGTCTGTGTACTCCGGCTCAAAAACTCCATTTTATTTTCTTCCACAACTTCAGAATTGTCCGACATCGTTGTACCTTTTTGTTTGTAAACAGCGTTTGACTTACTTGAACTTCCTTAGTCTTTGCACGTTCGCTTTGTAAACACTGGGTCTGTAGCTCCGCCTACGTTCTGCGTGACCTTTCGACATGATACAATAGTACGTAGCGTCGTGAGCGCGCATCGTAGAGCCTGTGCTACACGAGCTTTTGTGCTTAAAAGTACACACATTTTTATTTTCCGAAAAAGATGACCGATTGTTTTGCTAGATAAGACCCTTCTTCCTTGGCTGGGATCGTTTAGAGCCCTTTGAAGCTGCGTTTAAACTACATTTTGGAAGTTCAAAATCAGGGCACCAATGAAGTCCACTATTTGGAGAAAAATCCTGAAATCCTTTCCTCAAAAACCATAATTTCTTCACAACTGAAGACAGAAAGACATGAACATCTTGGATGACAAGGGGGAGTAAATTATTTGTGAACTGTTGTTCTGGAAGTGGAGCTCTCCTTTAAGGCTAACATATTCATACTTTAAGACAAAAACTTTCATTTTGATTTCATGGGGACTTTAAAGGGATATTTCACTCATGTAAATCCAGTCATCATTTACTCTCCCTCATGTTGTTCCAAACCTGTACGACTTACTTTCTTCTGTGAAACCTTGAAGAAGATAGTCTAAGAATTGTCTCATTGTTTTTATCCACAAAATGGAAGTCAGTGGTCACCAAAACTGTTTACCAACTACCTTCAGTAAAGAAAGTCATACAGGTCTGGTAAGACATTAAGGTGATTAAATAATGACAGGGTCTTGATTTCTTTGGAGGAGTTATCCCTTTAACCCTGAGGTGTGTCTTTTTCCATAGTGTTGGACCTGAAAACCAAAGAGGCCAGTTTGTTGAACACGTGGGAGTCGACGCTAAAGGAGAACCTGCTTTCAACGCAAGGCAAAAAACAACGAGAGAGTGACACAGAGCGGCTCAAACGCACCTCCACAAAGTCAGTCACTCCTATTACTGTTTGTTCATACTCAGATCAACAATTACCAAATTATTTTACATACTTTATATGAGGAGTGAGTGGGGAACATATTCATCACTGTCAAGTCGATCTGTGTGTAATACACACCCGGGGGCATTTAGTAACCTCGCAGTGGCGGCTCTCGTTTCACCTTTCTGTGCGTGTGAAGGGGGGAGACATGGAGACTGTCAACTCCTGCTGAATCAGGCACCGGCGTCTTGAATGACAGAATGTGTGTATTTGTGTCCATATGTGTGTGTAGGGTGGACAGCGTCCTGAAGCAGATGTCGGAGATTCGCGATCACGATCGCAGGTTGAGAAAACTGGAGTCGGAGGTTAGTGACGACTGTGCACACCTGTCTACCTGTGGCTGTCGAAACACATTGACACCTGTTTTTAAATCCCAGCAGCGCCCCACAGAGTGAACGCATGCGTCCGTGGGTGTAAGACTATGGGTCTTGCCTTATTTTAGCTGCAGCTGTTGTGTTTGCTTGCTCAGCACAGACCAAAGCCCATCCGTCATTCTCGCTATCACTGTACGAGCCTTAAGAATGTAGATCCGCTTTGAGAATCTGCCAAGCTGTCAGCCGATCGATGTAATTAATGAACCTGTGCTTTAAAAGGGACCTCAGGTTTTTGACCAACACTCTGTACCTCTTTCTTGTTTTTCAGGTGGAGTACTGTTCCACTGCCCTCTCCTGGATAGTGGAGGCATTGTCTCAGAGTGATATTGCAAAGCAGACACGTCCACCTCCTCTTCCTTTCAAAGGTGTGGTGTCCACTCTCCCCTGCCTTTCCCCCTCTTTGCAGCGTCAAAGTTTAGCTTATGTTTCTCAGGTTCCCTCTTAGTAACAGTGTTTACAGTGTTGGTTTGGCTGTAACATTTTAATGATCCTTACTTACATATAAATATACAGTTACATTACTTCCTTATTTATGGAGACATAATCTTTATATATCTTATGTCTATATCGATAACTATCTATATATATACACAACAAAACTCTATCTATCTATCTATCTATCTTTGTGTAGATAGATAGATAGATAGATAGATAGATAGATAGTAGGGGTGTAACGGTACACAGATGTCACGGTTCAGTACGTGCCTCGGTTCGACGGTCACGGTTCGATACGATTTCGGTACAACAGGAAAAAAAAAATTACCATACTAGGTTTCTTTTCACTTATTTTTCATTTTTCTTTTCAATGTTTTTAGTGTTTTAAAACTTTATTCAGTTTCTGTATATTTCCTATTTGCTGAAGGGCACAGGTAAATAATGGGTTTATATGAAGCTTGTTTTAAGTTCACTTAAATTAGAAGATTTTTTTTAAAGTCTAATAAATGTTACAATTGATAGCTCTTAGTTATTATACTGTAATGTTGAATGGTTATAGTCAGTGGTTAAATATTAGGAAAAAAATAACAATTACCTCGAGACATCAGTAATATGGGTATCAGTGATAGTCATAATAAAACATTTAATAAATATTAAAAATATACTGTCTTTATGCTGTTACATTTAATTTGAAGATTGCATGTGAAATTATTGCAGTATAAAAGTATATTTACAGTAAATTTCAGGGAAAAAATGTGTGATTAATAATAATTAATATAATCCACCTATAATAATTAATATAATTTGTGAAAATTATACAAATTATAAGCATAGATAAATACACCAGAACAAAGTTACAGAAAAAATTCAACAGTAGTATTCAGGCACAGAATGTAGTGTAAAATAACACTGCATGGTGTTCACTGTATAAATCTGTGTTTTGTTGTTTAATTAGCGTTAATGACAGCAGCAGGTATTTATAGGCTGCTGTCCCTTTAAGACCTGATTCATGGATCCAATATAATGATACACATCCAATTTCTTTCTCAGTTGTTTTCATTCACTTAAGACATTTACAACAAACCCCGCCCAATTGCTGCTCAAAACTAGCCCAGTCATGTTTCGAGGGGGGTCCCCTGTTAAAAATCTGTTAAAATACACACTGTTTTGGCGGGTTTCCCCAGGTAAAATTCCCATTCCAAAGGATGAATATCACGTTATTGGGGTTGCTTCAACCTGCGGCAACAGTGTTAAAGTATCCCAATTCTTGGCTACTTGGCAACACTGTAACTGACTGTGTTTACCAGAATGATTTTCAAGATGGGTATTTTGTCATAATGTTATGTGTATGTGTCTGTTCAAACACAAGTAGATGCAAAAATGGATTCAGATTGCGCGCTGTCAAAGTGTATGCGCTTCATGTGTGCACAGCTGACTGTGTGTATAAAAAACAGCGCGTGAATACCATTTAGAGTTCTCTTTCGCCTCTTCTTGCGCTGGAATACACTGTTAGACATTTCAAAGGGTTTTTACAGTAACTGTTTTACAGTAAGTTACTGTAATTAGAATTTACAGAATATTTAGAATATTTAAGAATATTTAGAATATTTAATTTACAGTTGCAAACTGTAGATGTTTTACAGCCAAATACTATTAAAAAGATCAAATTCAACAGTATACTACTGTAATTCATTTTTAATATTTCAGTAGATTTTATAAATGTATATATAATTCATTTAAATTCATTTTATTTTTACTCTACATAGGTACTACTGACATTCAATTAAAACAGACACAATAATCACAAAATATCAAATACTTTATTTAAAACAATGCATGTATAACACTTAAAAATACAGTCTTAAACTGCTCAATGAAGTTGAAAAAACTGCATCTTCACCATTTCCCCTGTCTTAGGACGCTTTGTAGTAAAACTAGAAGGGCAGCTAACAGTTAGCCATATAACTTCTCTAACCTAGCTAACATTCGATTTTTTTTTCTCAATAGGCTACTGGCCAACATTATACTAACACCTGAACAAAATTTCACATTAGTTAACCTAATGTTAATATAAGATAAGTGTTGCTTGTTGAAAATTATTTTAATTCAGTAACTTAATTTAATAAGCTGACAAAAACCGTTTGAAACGACAGCGCAGTTTACTATAGTGAAGTTTGTAACCGCCATGTTGACGGGTAAATATTACTAGGTTAAACTGGTGTGGAAAAATCTGACAAACACTCAGACAAACGTATATATATTTTACCTTACTTGCTGGTCTTAATCTCTCGTAAATTGCATCGACAAACAGCGCGGATGTTCTCCGGAACTCTTCCGCTCTAGCGGGTTCATCCCCGGGCAAACGCCGCGACTCTGCCCACTGCTTCGGCTTCTTCCTCGGACACGAGTGGCGCGGCGCAGCGCAACTCGACAAAAGAAGACAATAAAGAACTCATGAAATATATTATCTACAGTGGATGGTTACAATAAAGTAATGCCCCGGTATATTTCTGACTTACAGATGTACTTCAAGCGCTCGCGCTGTGTCTGACATGAAGGACGAACGGATTTTCCAGTCATTACAAGCGATCTAACACATCCAGTGTAGTCCGTCCCAAGCTGTTGCGGCGTTGTAGACGCGGTGTAGGGCAAATCTTGTCAATCCAAATATAATAAATGAGGAAAATAAAACGACCTCAATAGAACGCGGCCAATGAGACGGTTACAGCAAATACAGTAGTATACAGCAATTTTAAAAAATACAGTAAGTCTCTGTATTTGGGGTCTGACGTCACAGAAAATTCCCATAATGCATTGGTTATTAGTTATTTACTGCAAAGGGAATTTGCAGTATTATACTGGGTGATATACAGTTAATAACTGGAGAAATTACAGAAATGTCTAACAGTGTAGTTTAAACAATTGATAAACTTTTGCTCTATTATGGTTGCATTTTGTAATTAATCCATGAATCACATGTGGTGAACTGAGGGTCTGTTTGGATCACGGATCAACTACGATCCATTCAACCCCAAATATATAGATTATGCTTGTATGAATCTTAGTGTTTTCTCTCTTTTTTTGCTTATTTTTAAATACTTTCAGTATTATGTTAACTCTCATGTCTCTTCTAACTGTGTTTCAGGTATTGCTTCCAAACGGTCCACGTTTTACAGATGAAAATTATGCTGCTAATGCAGATATGTGTGCATTTTATGAACTTTTTTTTTTTTTTTTTTTTTAAGTATGATTCTTTGTACCATTTCAGTTTATCGACATGTTAAATGTTAATGTCAAGAACATGACACGTTATATTTTTATTCAGGAAGAAAAAAGAAAGTTTTGAAATGTACTATTTTCATATAATTATTTGAGGTGACAAATAACACCCTGGGAAATAGTGAAAACTCTCTATTAATAGAACATAAAATAAAATAAAAATATATTTATGATCAAAAAACGAGTATTATTTTGTAAAAATATATATCTAAACTTTGAGCATAATGCTCTTGGGTACAAGTATAGTCCAAATTTTTTAAATATAATACGAGTTGATTTTCCTTAGGGACAGAAAAGGCACTGCATAATAATAATAACCACCCTCATCAAATCTGTAACTGAATCTTGTGGGTCTCTTTTAATCACTGGTCATTTGTTCCTTACTGATAATTATCCTTTGTCTTATAAATGCTACAAAAGAAGTGAATGGCAATAATCAATGCAATCATCCACAATTACACTGTGATAGCTGTCATACTGTGTCTGTTACTGACTTTCAGAAATCAGTTTATTATCTATGATTGTAATTTATCACATTTATTTTTTATGTTTGTTCAAACTGATTTCAAATGGCTTTAATGTACCGATTAAACTTAAATTTGCTTTTACATTCTCTTCTCTGCTTTCTATTCTCAGTCTTCACCAGTGGCCGTCTGTAATGACCCTGTCCCCTTTTGAGTAGCATTTGATTCCTAGGTTGGCATGGTCTTAGTCTCCTACAAGCCTTACATGGCAAGAGCTGCGGTCGATGAGGATCAGGTTGTCATCTTCAGTAACTGTGGAGTTAGAGTGAGGGGGGGACTTGACTCTTCTAAGGATCTCTGCTTAAATCTAACTGGAGCTAAATCAGCACATCATCTTAGTTTAGCCACTCGCTCAGTGTGAACATGGAAGCGCTGCTGTTTTCAGAACAGAATCCGTGCGCAAGCAGCTTCGCTTGAATGAACACGCATGTGGAATTCAGCAATTAGCATATCAACTCATTTAATTTGCTATGTTGTCTGAGAGAGCCCATTACTACACTCTTAGAAATGAAGATTCTTTTTTGGAATCTATCCATAGAACCTTTCTATTCCACAAAAGGTTCTTTTAAAATGTTCTTCACACTAAGAAAATGGTTCACGTCATCACTGAAAAAAAAACCTTTTTGGAACCTTTATTTTTAACATATCACATTCAGCAGATTTAACCTTTAAAGCTTGAAAAGGTTATGTGTCATCGTGTGCTTAGACAGAGACATCCATCATAGCGCATGCGATCTCATAATATTTTTAAATGTTCTCATAAAGAAGTGATATATTTACAAAGAACTATCATATCCACATAAACAATTGACCCAATTCTAAAAGGTGCTTTTTCCAGGTGGAGCGGCTGAGAGCTAAATGGTTTTATGAGTGACGAGGACGTGATTTTAACAACTTCTGGTCTGAGTGCTGCATCATGAAAAAAGTGGGTCAGATCAAGATACCAGGCTGTATGCACTCAGCTGTTCTCCTCAGAGTAGAAAGAGCAGGATAAAGAAAAACAGAAGGAGTGAAGATGATCAGGGACCTGATATCTCAAAGGCATGTCTGCGTACATATCCACTTTCAACCACATTGCAATTTAACATCTCGCTAAACCCCCACTTCGACCACACCGCCTCCCCTCGCCCCTTACACTTGCTGTTCATTTTTTAGTGCATAGTGAATAGATGGCTTTAAAAGAGTTGGATTAACTATCAGCTTGGTTTCAGATGTTTCTCCTTAAATTGGTTAAGAGAAATATAAAGTGCCACAAATGAGGCAATCGTTACTTGCATTAGAAGTACACCCTTAAAAATAAAGGTGCTTCACAATGCCATAAGCCTCGTTCAGACTGTCAGCCCAAATCCGTTTTTGTCCATATCTAGATGGAATCGGATTTGAATAACTGACTGTCCACACAGTCATATCGCAACTGTTCAAATCCGATTTGTGTGTCCATAAGCGCTCTTTCGTTTTACGGAATGTGCGTTGGTTTCTATGGCAATGCCGTTGCATTGTTATGCCAACGCTAAAATCAACAATAACAGCATTACAGTTTGCAATATGGATGTTGTCTTGTGATATGACAACGTTGCCGTCGCGTTTGATTATATTTCGTCTTCTAAAGCAGCGGCAGAAACGCAGGAAGCTGGAATGTGCGACTTTATTCTGTGCTGCCGTCTCCGCTGGTTTCAAAACTCAAAGATGTGCGTACACTAGCTGTATATTGTCTTTTCCCACTTGATTTGCAGTTCGCAACAACACAAGCTTGTTTCTGCAAAGACGTTTGTTATGTTTTCCACAAAAACGTCTGACGTGTTTACGTTTTACGTGGCATGAAAACGTGAAAAAGCAGAAATCCGATTTGAATAGGATTCCAAACCACATACGAATGTAGCTCGAAACGGATTTGACCAAATCAGATTTCATGTAGTTCGTTGCTGTTCAGACTACCTAAATATGATCGGATTTCAATCGGATTTGCATACAAGTCGGATATGGGCTGACAGTCTAAACGAGGCTATAGAAGAACCTTTTTGTCTAAATGGTTCCATAAAGAGCCTTTAACATCTGAAGAACCTTTCTGTTTCAGAAAAGGTTCTTTGTGGCAAACAAGGTTCTTCAGATAGGTAGTTCTTTAAAGAACCTTTGACTGATTGGTTCTTTGTGGAAACAAAAATGGTTCTTCTATGGCGTCACTGTGAAGAACCTCTTGAAGCACCTTTATTTTTAGGAGTGTATGGT